>OY735260.1:7418597-8018597 GCA_963457715.1 Argyresthia albistria
CAAGAATTAAATCGCGGAAACAAAAAAATACTATCTCAAAGCACATACCTTTAGGTGTAACAGTTTCTTTATAAATTGTACCACATGTGCTAGATTGTGACTTAGTGCTTGTACCTGAGTACTTCTTATGTTGTGAAAAAAAACAAGAGGATATAAAAGGAAAATAGGTACCTAGTTTAAAAGTTTGGGCGTAGATAGAACCCACCATTTTTCAAGTTATGAATATGAAAACCTGTACAAGATGCAGACGAAGCCGCCCGTAAGAGCTAGTCTTTTATACAATACACAACTGGCTATAGCCACAGAGTTTTGTAAGTAACTTGGCGCGTAAAATTTAGGAAGGCGTTTTTACAAAAGTGTTGAGTCAGTGATCTTTGGTTTAAGGATTTTTAGAGCATAAATAACTTTATGTATACCTTTTTTTTTTTTTTCTTTTTTTTTATTCTTTGTATCTTAAGTAACATATATGATATCTTAAATAGCACTCATAAACCACTGAGGTTTGTCTGAGCACAGAACATTCGTAGTTGTCAGTTTACATAGATAAATTACACTACTACTACACATAACTAACCTAACACTGCAAATTTATTATTCTAGGTAGGTAGACGTTCGCTTTATTTGATTTGGGCTCAACTAATAAATGCTCATTATAAGTGAAGCGCAGGTGCAGCAACATAATGCACAATGCATGCAATGCACCTAGTAGGTATTAAACAGGAATAGCGAATGACGTGTAAATAAGGAGGCCTTTACTGACTGACTGGAGGCTGATGATGATGAGGTATCCTATGTAGTTCACTCTATTACTCGCAGAAACACAAAATAGTGCTCGACTTTGACAGTGACTACCAAGACGTCGATTAATGTCTATTGCAAGGGTATGAGAACTTAATTTCCCCTAATTTTAATGTATTTTTTTTGTTCCTTTTCGACCAGGAGACTGACAATTTGAAAGGGTTAAATTGGTAATGTACGACTGAAAGGGTTAAATTGGTAATGTACACTAGGTCTGTGTCCCACGGTATGGACGTTATGGGATACATCTATCAATCTATCAATGCACACTTCAGAAAACGTCTTGCAACAATTACCTATGTTTTCTGTAATCTTTTACGCACAGATGTGTATTGAAGTTAATTTTCAAACGGTTGAAACATACCTTTTATGACTTTACGAACAACCATATCAACTCTTTCATGAATTCTACAGTGATTGTATTATATTTACTGACCTACAACTTTTTTTGTGCATAAATATTAAATACCTATCTCACCTCACTGCCATATTTTTTTTCTAAACTTTACTTTATACTTTATTGCACAGAAAACATAATACAGACACTTAATATTAGAAAAAACATGTACAAAGGCGAGCTTATCTCTAATAAGAGTTCTCTTCCAGCAAACCTAGGATGGAGAGGATAATTTAATAAAAGGTAGACCTATATAAGTGCACAACGATAAATATTAAAATAATAGACTGCTTACTAATAAATACACTAGTGGCTCTGTGAGCTGTAGACCTCGCGAGTATGTCGGTGGGAAAGCTGAACTGCTAACACACAAAAAAAAATAACCCAAATAATTTTCTTTCAATAACACATACAAACTTATGAATGTACCTGGTTACGTACATGCAGTATGAAAGTAGCCGCACCAATAACTTTGTAAACTACATTTCGCGATCTTTAATACAACCTATTGACTTTTTACTAAAATTATATAGTCTTTTTCACTCTCATGGTCTTTACGAATCCAACGACACCTCATTTGTTAATATCCATCGAGCCGTTTGGGCTGTAGCGATTTTTTTACATTTTAAAACCCCATATCTCCGCCATTTTGAAAAAAATCAAAAAACTGGCTCGAGTAAAAAAATCTATTTATTTTTCCAACCTGCTCACAAAATTTTACGAGAATCGGTTCATAAATGCGACCTGTAGAGGAGAACAACCGGACATACGAAAGCATTTTTGCCCAAACCTGAAACAGAGACGCTTTGCTCGCTTCGCTCGCTCGCTCGGTCAATAAATACAGATAAAAACAAAAAACAAAATATAATATATAAATAGATACTAAGGTATATAAGGTTTTTGTTTGTGCAATTAAATTAACATATAATTCTGTATCTTGTTACAGTGTGTCACGTTTTATATCTAGATTAGTAATACGATTATTTTTACTGAACCCGTCGACACATAACTGTTTTCAGATATTTCCCTAAATCTCTTCATAATACACCTAGCGCCAATTTTTTCCCCAGCATATTTTGAACACTTTAAGCGTCTAAAACCGAGAAATGTCGAACGGAAAAGTTTCTAAAACTAAATCGTATTCGGTAAACTTATTCTGAAAATATCTACTTTCATACATCGGTAAATAAATAGTCACTTCATCTTTCATTCATTCTTTCATCTTGTATTTATTCCACGCCTTGCAAGTGACTTGCCATCCATTTTAAACGAGCTCCAATAGAGGTACCTCTCTAAGTGTATTGCATGTGCAGCTCATTTTAAATAGATTCAATTTGTTATAGTATTCACAAATAAACGCAATATACCTAGGATTTTTCTGTATAGTTTGAGACACCGTTGATAAATCAGGCAAATGCAAATGAATAAGAAGTATTTTATTCGTATATATTCGTATAACAGAGAAATCTTGTTTCAATATTTACGGTTTTCCACAAGACAGCACCATAACGAAGAGTGCTTTCAAACAACTAACACTATTTTGCACTAAAATATGTAGCTTATTAAAAAAGTTTCAGCTAACGGTCATATAAAGTATAATGTTAGTTTGTACTACATTTTATGACTACGAGTACTTCGTAGCATATTTTCGTAGCATATTGTAACGGCGTAGCACAGAGGCATTGCGAGCTACAACGAAAGATTATTTATCATCTACTCTCATGTCATAAAGTTCGAATTACAAACTTGAAATCGAATTCATAATGACGTTCTTTATAAACGCAATACAGTAATCTAAATAGTACTTATGCAATTAGTGAATAAAGGACGGATTTAATGCGAGGGCCATAGATGAATCGCGAGCAAGTGAATGATTATAACGCCTGAATCACGACCGTAGGGAGCCCACGATGATTGAATCGCGAGCGTAGCGAGTGATTCAAGTGTTATAATCCTGAGCAACGCAAGTGATTGATGGCCCTTGATATGAATCCGTTTTATTCAAGTGTATACTATACTTTATACCACGACAATGAGTAAAAACTTTTATTCTAATGTCTCCTTGTCGAAAATCATTTAAAACAAAACATTTACATACAGGCACATACATTGCTTCTGGCCCCACACTAGGATACCCTGTGTCGTGGGCACCAGAAACAGCGACAACATAAAAATGTAAACATCCAAGACCTGGGGTTTTTTTCGTCCCCAGCGGGTATTAGATCCCGGGTATTCCCATGGTAGGCAGATGCGCAATTGCGCAACCGCTGCGCCACAGAGATCGTCGATCATGATCAACTAATCTCCACCACTGAAATCTATGAGTAAAAACTTTTTTCTAATATCGACGTTCATTATCAACCAATCTCCACCACCGCGCATAGATCAAAATTGTACCAAGCAAATCTCGAGAAGTTATTTGCACAAGGAGTTTGTATGACCAGTATTCCTTTGCGCCCGCCCCGCCCCCCATCGCGCCCTCCGCGCCCCCGCTGCGCGAGTCGTCGTCCCGGTGGTTGTTGTTTTTCTCACTATTTTGGCGTTCTAAATTCAAATTCAAACCCGTGAGCAAAATGGCTTTTTACACACTATTTTTCGTGAGTATAATTAGCTTTTTAGGGGGTGAGTTGTATAAAGTTGGTTAAGCGTTTTCAATCCGATTTTTTTAAAGTCTTGCACTTTTTGTTCGGCCCGTTACGGTCTTCATACAAAATACGAAGAAACTTTTTACCCAACCTAATATTTACTTATATACTATGTGCCTAAAAACATCTCTCCTATATTATGAAAATGGAATGAACTGTTGAAATAAGTAGCTTCTTACTGGTTAATGTTATACTACACCTCACTGGAATAGGCCAGAATTATAACGAAATCATTCACTTAGTTAAAAACTTTAAAAAAAACTGACTTCATGACCTATCCCTATCACTTAGTGCTCCCCGCAAGGTATATAAATGTCATCTGACTGACAGTGAAGTCTATACGTATTACATAATATTTATCCCATCAAAAACATCCTGTAAAAAATACCAAGTCTCGCAGCTCTGTGATTCTACCGTAAAAAGTTGTGAGATCCATGTTATACCAAGTCGGTTAACTGATTTAGTCCCTACTTAAGGGGCCTTCTGTCTTAAGTTAATACGTAAGATATTTTCATATCTATATTCAAATCTTTTACTTTTTAAATAAAAATATCGACTTGGCCATCGCATGCTTAGTTTGTTTAGTCCTTTACAACCAGGGTCTGCTGGAAGAAATCTCTATTTAGAGATAAGCTGACCTTGGTACATGTTATTTCTGTTTTTATGTCCTGTCATGTATCGTGTAATAAATATATACAAATACGTTATCTATCACACAGAACTAAGAGCCAGAAACCTGGTTTTTCATCAAATTCCTTCCGAATGCATAAAGAAGTGAAAGGTACTGGAATTTAATGGACTGAAAATAACTAGAGCATTAGTAATTTTGTTGCACTAGTCTTCCATTTTCTATTGTTGCCGCTTGTTAAAGGTATACATATATTAGTTTTGGAACCAAGTTTTAATCGTGTAGAACGCAATTATACTCTAAACAACCTAATATAATGTAGATATGATTTCGAAGATACATTGTGCCTTCATGCGATGGCCAAGTCGATATTTTTATTTAAAAAGTAAAAGATTTGAATATAGATATGAAAATATCTTACGTATTAACTTAAGACAGAAGGCCCCTTAAGTAGGGACTAAATCAGTTAACCGACTTGGTATAACATGGATCTCACAACTTTTTACGGTAGAATCACAGAGCTGCGAGACTTGGTATTTTTTACAGGATGTTTTTGATGGGATCTCACTTCTTTTTGTAAAGTTCTACTTTTTAAAATTTGGTACCTTTGGTACTTGTACAATAACAATAAAAAACATAGCGTTAATGTAGGGGTCTCCATGCTCGTCACAAGTATAAACTTGGAACTCTTCCCAATGTGCTACCACATACTCGACTATAGCAAGTCTAATCTCATACGACGACTCAATATTCTCATACATAGAGAATGACAAAGAATGAAACAAACACGACCCATCGCCAGGTATCCGTACAATCCGGTGTGGGCATGGTTGGTCATTCACATACACTATTTCCGAATCCATTGCGACTACTAGTTCTGGCAAATGTGCTAGATGAACAAATACAAATAGTTAGTAAATATAATAATTAATGCAGATACAAAAATTATCAACAACTAGTTGAAATCGCTGGCGAGCAACTCCGCTACTTAAGCTAGCGACGGTTTCAAACCATAGCGTGAGTTAAAATACAGGCAGCGCCATCTATCGAGCAATTGGATTAATCTGCTATCACTCCCGTCGCATTAGAACGCAATTTGTTCTATTGATTGAATAGTTTTATTATATTTGAAGCATTTTGTCGGGAATGTACATCATACATATATACAGGGTGTAACAAAAAGGGTTTAACTCCCGGATGTATGTGGTTTGGGACATCATTCTGAGCAACTTTTACTATGGGACCAACTTGATTGGAGCAACTTGATTTTTCACTTCCCCATACATTTCGGTCTGGGCGCTCGGCTGATTTATATGGAGAAGTGAAAAATCAAGTTGCTCTGATCAAGTTGGTCCCATAGTAACCACATACATTCGGGAGTTAAACCCTTTTTGTTACACCCTGTATATAAAATTCTCGTGTCACAGTGTTTGTCTTCGTAGTCTGAGAATCGGCTAACATCTATTTTTCATACCCCTAAGTGTTATAATTATTTATATGGCAAAACAGCGTTTGCCGGGTCAGCTAGTAATATATAATTTAAGCATAATGGTAACCAAAGGAAACGAGGGATGTATGCCTGGACCGTGGTAAGTGGTGGTCCCTGGTGGATGTACGTATCCCTCTTCTAGGAAACAGGCGTGATATTATGTATGTATTACATAATATGTTTATAGAATCTTGTTTGTAAAGGCATATTTTCCTAGGGGCATTCAATGATTCATAAACTGCAAATGTAACTTTGTAATCCTATACATTTTATATAAGATTACAAAGTTATTGATGCAGATGGGTTTTCTGGAAAACTATAACATAAGCTTGAAATGTTTAAGTTTTCCCTTGATAAGAATACTAATTACTATTTATATCCCAAATTTGAAGGTTCTATGTCTGCTAGAAGTGCCTGGGAGTTTTGATGATCGGTCAGTCAGTCAGTGACAAAATGAGGAAACTTTGACATGTTACAATTCTTAAACTACTGGTTCAAATTGAATAAAAAATTTAATATATCGTGTTGATATAAGGCCTAATTAGTAACAGAAAAATCAGGCTTCTTGTTTTATCCACAACGAAGTTTTAGGGGGGTCGAATATGGCCTGAATTGCTTCGAGAAAAGGATGGTACGGCTGTGCTTGCTCGACTTGGTGGTGCACTGCCGTGCACCCAGATAAACGAATATACGATCCTAACAGCCAGAAATGAATGTATAATGTCATCCAGGTAAAACACAAAACAAAACAAACAAAACTTCATAGTTTTTTAATGTAGAAACCAAAATACTGGACCGATTCCTGATTTATTATGATAATACTATTAAGCTTTATATTCGAAGGAAGAAAAAAAAATTAAAATCGTTTCATAAATAGTACCAGTTTTGAAGTAGCACACATTTAAAAAAAATATGATTATAGTAACGATGATTATAATAATTCACCATGTTAAAAACTTACAAAAACCGACTTCATGACATTAATTACTTAGTCCTCCCCGCTCGGGGGCTATACAAATGTCGTCTTTACTTTCAGAGTCTATTTTTTTGGCAAACGATGTGCAACGTTGGTTTGTTGTGTTCAGTGGTTTTTTGTTTGAAATTTGGCCTCTGGTGCAATTGTAAATATGTTGTCGCCATGATTATTTCACGATTACGTTTCAAAAAACCGAATTGGTTGCTTTAGATCACTTTATGTGCCAATACTAAAGATAGGTTGTGTGAGGTCACAACTTTATTAACCACCCGGAGCCGAGCGAAGCGGAGCGGAGCGAGGCAACCCCATGTAGTTACACAAAACCGAATTGGTTGCTTAATACCTTACCAAAGTTGAAATGCGTCTTTTTGCCTCGGAACGTTTAGACAACTCGTTAAACGTTTCATTCACTCACTTGTCCGACGGAATTTTAGATTCTTGGTTAAATGTCGGTCTTTAATTAACGATCTTGGGTGTTAGTTAAGTGTCTGGTTTAACCAACCAACTGCGACATCTATACAAATCTCTTCTTAACCTACGTCTATTGAATCATCCGTCAAACCAACGCCTCTGTACAAAACGAGTAATTAAGCACAAACTTTGTAAGTAATCGTTCCCGCGGCGTATGCAAATACAATGTGTGGTATAAAACAGACGGGGCGGGGCGTAGATTGATTTATTACACTTTTTATAGCCTGACTACGTACCAGTTCGTATTATCTGTGCTTAATTTTTCGCTTGAATATTGGAAACTTTTGGGTAATAATTTGTTCTGTTTGCTAAAAGGTATCAATTTTATTTGATATGGCCCTGGCCATAGTTTTTGTCTCGGAGTCTAGGGCCTGTATTGATGATGAATATCAGTCAGTTTGTCAGGAATTGTTCTTAATTAAAACATTTGTGATGATTATCACTTCTTCCCTGGTATAGCTTTCATTCGAGTTAATCATCTATGTTTTATAGTCTGGCATTACTTTTGGAGTATTACATTAATCACTTTGACATGATTTATTTTCTAAAGATTTAATTTTCTTTGTCCAGCGGACATTATTCAAGCGCAGTAGACTAGAAAGATCCAGGATCGGAGGTATCAGCTTGAAACATTACATGGTTCAATTCATGTGACAATCTGTTTTTATCATCTTCTTTTCCCTAAATCTAAGAAATATCAGGATCCTTATGTAAAATATAGGTGAACGGTGAACTATTTTTTTAATTTAAATCACATAGATCATGTTTGTAGGGAGAGCAATAAAATGTTGGGATTTGTGAAGAGAGTAGGAAACAAGCTCAAGAGAACCGAGAGCCTAATGACCCTATATACTGCCCTGGTGCGTTCTCGGCTCGAATACGCGATCCAAATTTGGAACCCGTACTATCAGGTACACTCAGACCGTCTCGAAAGAGTGCAACACTCCTTTACTGGGTTTCTAACTTACAAAGGTGGCATTAACACACGCACTGACTACGAGGGCAGACTAACTCACTTCAAGATGAACAGCTTGAGCCTAAGGAGAAACTACCTAGACGTAGCATTTCTGCACAAACTGATAAACAGTTCTGTGTCGGAACCAATACTTTTGGAAGGACTAAATTTTCATTTCCCAAACCCAACATCAGACTGTCTCGAGACGTACCGATTTTTCGACTACCGTATGTCCGTACCAACCTGGGCAAGACCGCTCCATTACACCGACTATAAAAAAGTTATAATATGTTAAATAGTTCCCTGGACATCGATATTTAGCACCATTTTTGAGTACTACCTTCTACTCTTCTTGATTAATACATCAATTCCGGCTATTCAATATTTGTCAGTAACCTTAGAATCTAAATTCGCGTTACACATAACAATGCTTGATCCACACAATGGTAAAACTAGAGTAAAAGAATCTAGCTACGCGATTGTGTGTTCCTGATTTTGTTATCACAATTTTTCGTGCCGAGTTTTCATGTAATAGTGGTGCCATATTCTAGATATAACGAAAAAGGAGATAAAAGTTTTAGTTTCTGGCAGGCGGCCCATTGGCTTTTGCCTTACGTTAACCCGTTTTAAAGAATGGTTTTACAGATGACCCGGCTCAGGAAGGCAGGTTCAGTAAGTTTTCCATAGTACTATAGGAAATGTAAAGATTGATGGGCGGGGGCAGAGCATAAGACAGGAATAAGTGGTTGAAAGCCTCTGTCCAGCAGTGAGACTAAAATACACGGCTATATAAAAATATATGGATTTAAATGTTTCTCTCCAACCTCAAGGTTTGGTTGGTTCATAATATATTTTTATATCTTTTAAAATTTAACACTGCTGCTCAAACTTTCCTTTATTCATTAGGTCTAATAACAACTTGAATTTGTGTCAGTCAAACTTAGAATTATCCGTTAAGCCACCGCACAGAATCGCTTTGCGTATAGTACCTACCTTTCTTTTCAGCTGGCAATCAGCGCAGCACAAGTCTGTTTATATTCACAATTATTTTTACGGCTTGTCCGTGATTAGACTCAAAATAAACCTATTACCTCTGTGTGGGAGGCAAGTTCTACGAGAACAGAATACAGATAGTGGTTAAAAAAAATAAACATACGTTATTTAGCCTTTGATCACATTAAAGATTTCGTTTCTTTGTGTGTGTGAAATTAATCTGTGCGGCATTCAAATCACATAGGTGTTTGGTCTTACATGGCTACATGTTTCGACTTCTCAAGTCAAGTTAACGGCCAGTTTCTCGTATGATTTTAATTTGACGTAACAGTCAGCAGTTTGTCACAATTAACAATCTGTTGAAAAGCTTTGAGTTTCTAGAACGCAAATGATTGAAAAAATAGGTTGACAGCTGATTTTATATTGTATGTGGTAATCCAGCCCATTCGCTCATTTTCATTCTGTCACTGTTTCCCTCTAGCACATAGCTTTGTTTCTATCCTTAGGCCAAACGTCAAATGCACGTCGTTGGTCTGTTGAGTTGTTGACATTGGCAGTTTGTTGAAAACTTGGAGGAAGGAGGAACAAAGAGTTTCATTGATCTGAGGTTTGAATTGGAGATCTTGACTAACTGCTGACAGTGTCAGTTGAATCTTCCAGCAACCGAAACTACATTTATACGGAGTTTGACAATCTGTCGCGCAATTTTGAGGAAAAAAGGTGTACGAGAAACCGGGCCTAAGAGTCTGGGCGTAGGCTGGAAGATTCAACTGACAGACTGTCAGCAGTTTGTCAAGATCTCCAATTCAAACCTCAGATCAATGAACCTCTTTGTTCCTCCTTCATACGTGTATTTGACGTTTGGGCTAAGGATAGAGACAAAGCTATGTGCTAGAGGGAAACAGTGACTGAATTAAAATGAGTGAATGGGCTGGGTTACCGGGTGACCACATACAATATAAAATCAGCCGTCAATCTATGTTTCCAATCATTTGCGTTCTAGAAACTCGTGACTGATACGTCAAATTAAAATCGAGAAACCGGCCGTTAGAGATGGAGAGAGAGTTTAATAATGGCCTCAGTAAATATGGTATGGCTTTATGCCCGGTTTCGTAGGCGCTGTTGGTAATCAGATCTAGGTGGTTAAATCAGTTTCAGCCAATCACGTGCCGCTATTTTGAATAACAGCGGTGGGCACCCTGATTGGCTGAGGCTGATTTAGCCAATCAACAATTTAACCTGATGAAACCGGGCGTCAGTAAGTTAGATTGATAGGGTTGTTCGATTCTAAATTCAAAACAAATTCCTCTATTTAAGATAATTTAAATACGTGACAGTGGCGGTTTGGGGTATTTACAACGTAAATCGTAATCGTGTTTCGTCTAAAGAAAAAGTTGCTGTTACTCTGTAATTGTCTTTGGCAAGGACTCGTTTCGTTAAATATCCTTGAATGGGTCAGTTCATCTGTAATATCTCTTTTTTACTTAGAGCGAGTTTTGCCATCGAAGAGTAACTTTTTACTCGAGAGTATCTTCTATTTTTTCTAAGAATGACCTCATTTTGAACTGTCATTGTCATATAAATTATCCCCGGGATAGTTATTCTCGCATAATTCTTTGTTGGTAAAATCCACCCTTAATAAATCAAGACCATCTTCTAAATATACCTACCTTGAAAAGTAGCCATGGCTAACAAGCTTCGGAATTATCTCAAGGCATTTCCTATTATCCTCAGTCATTGTTTCAAGATCTCGCTTAATGCTCGTAACTTTTTAATTTCATAAAGGGATCGAGTTTAGTGAGTTTCTTTAACCTTTGTTTTACAGATTTTGCGATAGTTACAGAAATTTACTAAAAATATCATTGTGCCTCGGAAACCGTCAATGTAATCAATGTCTAATAACAATACAAATTGTTATAAAATTACTTAATGACTAATGTTTAATAAACTTGAGTCAACATCAGTATAATCTATTCGATATCGACTTACGATTGTCAGAGTCGATTTCCATACTATTTACTTTTAAAGCAAACAAGTTGTCTGAGCGTGGGCGTATCGGTGGATAAAAAACTTCTCGGTTTCGATTCTACTTTCCTGTTTAGCATTAATATTATTTTTATCACATTTAGTATTTTTTGTATCAAATGTCACTTTATTAAGTTTAATGGCATATTTTAGAAAATGCTGAGCGATAAAAAGAAGTAAAATTGAAACTACTAGTGGGAATGCACAGATCAATCTGGCACTGTTAGATGCCGCAGGAGAAGGCATACAAATAAACAGTCAAGTGCGAGAAGGACTCACGCACCAAGGGTTCCGGTCACACTTGTAGAATGTTACCTTGTAACTGCTGTAATTAGGTTTCTACATAAAACAACGGTCAAGTGCGAGTAGGACTCACAGACCAAGGGTTCCGATCACACTTGGAGATTAATACCTCGTAACTGGTGTAATTCGGTTTCTATATAAACAATCAAATATTTCGATTGGAAGAGAAGAAAAAGTTATTTTTTTAACGATCGAAATGTGAGAATTAAAAGGAAAAACAAATTTCTTTGTCGTAACTCCTAACGATATTTTGGGTTTTCCACGAATCCATTCTCTGAATGAAGTGAAGATAAACATATCTTGTGCAAATACCTTTAGAAGTATACAAAGAAATAGCAGACCCAACCCTGAAGGGTAATCAAAATCATCAAACGTATTGAAGATTCAGTATCTTCTTGAGTATCAAGAAATAAAGCTCATTTCATCTAGACCCGCTAACGTGTTCGGTACGTCATAATGTCCGTGCAAGCCAGGGAGCACTTATCCAGTGGAGAGCGCATAGATACATTTTCCTTTGAAACACAACTCACCAATTTACGGGCGGTGGGGGACGAGGTAAGAGAGCTGTGATTGGTCAGCCGCTGCGAAACTGTCTGGCGGCCCGTCACCGGGTTCACTACGCCATCCCGAAACACACTTAGCCTTGTTACATTTCAACTATGACGAATCATCGAACATACAGTAAACCTTAAGTTTAATTCATAAGATGTTTGGTATGCCTTTAACCATTTGTTCAGTGCTACGTTTCACCTAAACACTATACTACGAAATATATTTCATCGAAGTACCATTTATACCCACTATCGCATCATCAACAGCACACTAAAATTTATAAACAAAACGCAACTCGGAAAGATATTTCAATACTACCCACAACATAAAAATGAGGGTAGTGGTGAAAAGTTACTTTTTCGCTAGGAATTGTCGGTTCTAGTTTATTTTGCCGGTCAGAAAGTGTTTTTAATTGATAATTACAATTCCCAGATGTGATATTATAATTGAAAAAACTGTGCGCGGAAAGGATATGCTGATATTGAACGGTTATCAGTTTCATCTAAACTCGCAAAACAATGTCAAGTACTATTGGCAGTGTATTCAAAAGCAATCGAAACAGTGTAGAAGTTCTGTGATGACAAAGTTTACTGCTGGTGACGGGCACTCGATAATTAAACCTCCAAGTGATCATTCTCATTCGCCCAGTGCTTCGAAATCTGATGAAATAAGTCTCAAAAACCGATTAAAACGCGATGCTGCGTGTAGCTTCTCCACACCTACTCAGATCATACAAAATAATTTAGCGCAAAAATAGAGATAAAATATTAAGATAATCAAACAAACCTTGTTCGAATGGCACGTAGGTGAAACATCATTTGAATTAATGAACTGTAAGCAAAATAAACCAATAATGAAATGTCAAAAGGTGAAATGAAGCATCGGTGTAATATAATTTGTCCTACTGAAGTTTAGTTTACAATCGTTTGGCGAGCCGCATTCCCCCGCAGGCGCAGTCAATTGCATATATAGTCTCTGGTGCTAGCACTTCTGCCCTTCGAAGGTTTCTTGGTGAGTCACGTCCTGGCTATTATGGGCCTATTAGACTACGCTGTCGGCAGGGCCCTGTCTGACTCACTGTCTTTTTCTAGTCGTTCCATATGAGTGAGACGTCTATACAAATCGTGCCCTGCCGACAGCGTAATGTAATAAGCTCTTTAACTGTGGGTAAGTGTTCAGTTATGACGAGTCATCAATATGGCGGTTCACAACGGTACCCAAGTCTATGCTCGTTAGGTTCTCTAAGTGTCAGTTTGAATGGAAGTTGCAGACCCTAAGTACATCTCAGATAGAAATACGTATATTTCGTATATATTTATTGCATATAAAAGAAAAAACACGAAAAGGTACAGAGAAGGAATGTACAAAAGCAAGCTTATCTCTAAAAAAAAGAGATATTTTCCAGCAAACCCAGGATGGACAGAGAATATTAAAATACAGAACAGGTAGGCCTATATGCTCAAATAAGTAAAAAATAAAATTAAATAAATGATATTACTAATCTACTGAATATACTACAGAAAGAAGTACGGTCGCCTGCGTCTAAAAGTATACGGGCGGCCATATTACCGAGTGAATCCCGCATATACTGCTTGTATACTTTTAGGCGCAGGCGACCGTACATCCCTTCACTAAGTACGGGTTGGAAGTGGGCAGTGCTATGATTGCATAATCGCCCAAGTGTGAGTTGGACTTTCAGACGAAGGGGAACCACCATCGATCAAGAAAAAATACAAATAACCTGCCAACTGCGAGTTGCACTAACACCAACTAAAATAACCCCATATTTAAGGGGCTAGGGGGTTAAAGTTGTAAATTTCGGAGTTTTTATAGAATATGGGTGCAAAAATGTGTTTGCATACCAAATTTTAGATTTTTAGGACTTCGTTAAGTATTCTAGAGGTTTTGATAACATACAAATCGGTCATATTATCGAGCATTTTTTTCAAAATTAGACTTTTAATACATTTAGGATCCTCACACCATGCGCTTTCATTTGATATATCACACGGCATGTTTTATTTGTTTAATTTTATTTTTCTCATTTGGCCCCCAAAAGTGTCCCCCATATTCCATATCTGGGGGCACGGTAGTGCCCCCGCCAAGAAGAGCGCGAAGCACTGGGGCACTACCCACCTTTTCTCGTAACGCTTCGTCGTTATTTAAATTTATATATTCACATTGCAACTTTGTCTTGAGGCCACAGATATTGATATGTGTACCAATTTTCATCTTCATCGGTCCAATATGATCTTAGTAAATTGCCTGTGACGGACAGACGGACAACGGACGGACGGACGGACGGACAGACGGACGAGTGATTCTATAAGGGTTTCTCCTTCTAAGATACGGAAAAAACACATTTCTTGTATGGGGACACCCTTATTTTTTAATTTTGTATAGTTAAGTATTTGTTGCTGAAGCGCAACAGTAACAGAAATTCTGTGAAAATTTCAACGTGAGATAAAACTCGATAACAGACAGATGGACAGACAGACAGACAGACGGACGGACAGCGGAGGCTTAGCAATAGGGTCCCGTTTGGCACCCTTCGGGTACGGAACCCTATTGACCTTGACTAAAGTGTCTGAAAACAAAAGGGTTTCGTAGTTTCATTTGATATTTCTTTATTGCTGACATGAAAAGCAAGCAGCCTTTTTACTAAACCAACAAGGGTGGGAATCGCATCACGCGACATCTACCGTGTCCGTTTTGAATCGTTTACTGTCTTTTCTGGGAGCCCTGATAAATAAATAACAGGGCTTTAAATAGGCCATGTAAAATACTTTCAAGGGAACCAAACTGGGAAAACCGTTTCGAGTTAATTGTGTTCTGAATTTCATAGCGTAATTGGAATAAAAAAATATTACAGGATTTCGAAAAAATCTATAAAAAACTAACCTACATTCGACCTCTATGTCTTGTTTTTTATAAATATTTTTCGCTGTTAAGTTGGCTGTCCGCTGTCCTGTACGGAGGATGCCAACCTGGGATCGGGTGAGTATCGATATTGAGGTTATCGACAAAAAATATAAGATAGATTTACTTTGTTTATCGATATCAAGCAGACTTCAAGATGAATAAAAACCAAAACGAATAATCGCACCAAATACAAATGCATCTCCTGTGTGAGAGGCAAGCATGACACCCAATAGACCACGGAGCACTCAAAGTAGAAGTGTTATTTAATTAACTTGCTGCAAAAGAATGAAACCATGTCAGAGTTTTACCCACGTTTAGTAAATTTTGTATGCCAGGAAACTGGCCCATAGCAGCAAATAATTAAAAACTAATTAAGTATAACGTCACCCTTTTTTCCATACGGGGCTGTGCCCACAATTGGCCTGTGATTCAATACTCCATTTAGCGTAACAGGGGGCCATAAGTACCCAAATGATTATTATACTGTAAATTATTGGTATTATCTTACTAGTATCCGAGGTGAAGTCCATGCCCCTCGCTGGGGACATTAATGGGGTGCATATTATTATGTTTTTTTTTACTCCTAGGAAGTTATAAATTCTTAAACACGGGTGGGTAGTAGCCAAGTGGAAACAATAATTTACGTGGTTCACAGAAATTGTCGTAATATTTTGCAGGTATTGAGTATTACAATTTTTTTGTGGTAAAATATAGGTATTCTAAATAATAAGCATTGAAAATGTAATGTATAACTTGTACCTACTTGCTCTATCTGTACATACTTGACAGGCAGTCGTGTCGCGTCGATATTAATTTCTCCTGCCTGCCGTCGTTGCCGCTACGAACGGAGCATTAATTTCATTCTCAAATGCATTTGCCTCTGACGAGCTTTCAGCTTTGATAACCTGTAAACATAGAGCTTTCAGGTGTACTTTACTTATGCACATAGTTGAATATGGTAGCGAAGTGGTGTGTCCAACATTTTATAGTATCTGTGATATAAAGTAAAAGTAAAAAGTAAAAATTTCGTTTATTTGCAAGCAAATGTACATCATAGATGGAATGCCCTGTCCCTCAAATTAGCGTGAGCTGTGTCTTGAGAGACAGTTTCTTCCCAATAGTAGGTTATCAATAACTATTACATTTTTGAGTACGGTTCTCACTTTAAGGCTAAATTAGAATTTTAATGAAATTAAGGTAAGGAAAAAGAGAAAAAAAGATATTTTATTACAATACAAAGCAATATAGCACTTATCTATTTAGTGTGTGTTTGTGCATGTAGAGTATTATTATGGTAGTGTAGTGGATGGAAGGGTTGTGTGATTGTGCGTTTAGTGTGTGTAGGTGTATGAAGTGTGGTGAATGTGTGTGTATAATATAGTTAAACTAGACAAAAATGTTCGAAACTAAGCCAAAAATAAATAAATAAATGAAACTAAGCTTGAAGTTTCTATTGCTTTCTGTGAAGTAGATTGTAGATTTAGGTAATAGAAATTAGCAAGTTTTCGGTTTGATCATAGTCAAATGCACGGAGCCAACCTTTAATTTTACTTCTAACAATGTAATTGTTGAACTTATTTATGCCAATTGCAGAGTTAATTATATTGTAGAGGCGAGGAGCCATCGAGTCATACTGTCTACGTGCGAATGCACTTTT
This sequence comes from Argyresthia albistria, assembly GCA_963457715.1. Lineage (NCBI taxonomy): Eukaryota > Metazoa > Arthropoda > Insecta > Lepidoptera > Argyresthiidae > Argyresthia > Argyresthia albistria. The sequence goes on from OY735260.1 coordinate 7,435,409, forward strand.
TATTGGTGCTAGGGGACATCGAAACAACCTCTTCCCGTGATCCGTAATATATGGTACGGTGTGCTTGTGGTAGTATCTGATGCATCTGTACACAAATGACTGGCGTATGCTCAAGACATTGGTAGTGCTGTGAACGAGAGCAGTGGGATGTCGAAAGGGAGCATACAGCAAAACTTTAAGGACTGCGCGCTGCGCACGCTCAGCCCTCAAAAGCAGTGTCTTAGATGCTCCTCCCCATACACATATGCAGTACTCTACAACACAGTGGCACAAGGAGTTGTACGTTTGCAGTAGTAGTATTTTGTCGGCATAATTTCTTAGGTTTTTAAAAACATAAATCATCTTCCTTATGCGATTAGCAGTTACTGTTATATGTGGTCCCCAGTTCAGTTTTTCATCAATGATGACACCAAGGTATTTGATGTGGGGTACTCTGGAGAGCACATCGCAGCTGCAGGAGGTATTATTATGGTCAAGCCTGTTGCATGGGAAAGAGTGAATTATTATTTTAAAATTATTGCTTGGGCTGCCTGCTTCTGTTTTACTAAAACACATGTATTTAGTCTTTGATGTGTTCAGGGAAAGAAGATTGTCCTCCAACCATGCCGTCACGGTGCTCAGACCAGTTTCTGTTAGGTTTTTAACCTGTTCCCATGAATCCGCATGAAATAGTAAGACCGTATCGTCTGCAAACATATATAGGTCAGCAGCATTTAGATTGATTTTGCACAGACTATTGATGTATATAAGGAACAGACTTGACCCGAGTGTGCTCCCTTGCGGTACGCCGTAAGAACAAGCCTGGCTCCCACTGAATGTATTGCCTACACGGACACGTTGCTGTCTTCCAGAGAGGTAGTCATTGAACCAGTTCAGTGTGATCCCGCGAATTCCCATATTTTCTAGGCGCGAGAGGAGGATTGGTACACAGACGGTGTCAAAAGCCTTTTGGAGGTCTAGGAACACGCCTAAACATTTTTCTCCCCTGTCTACATATCTAGTTATGTTGGAGGTCAGCTTCATAACAGCATCCTCAGTACTCCGCTTTTCCCTGAATACTGGTTATTAGCTAAGAGATTGTTTGTTTCAAGGAATGTCATAAGACGTCTGTTCATTAGCTTTTCGATGATTTTGGAAAGTGTTGTCAGTAACGTGATGGGTCTGTAGTTCGAGGGAAGCATCTTATCACCAGATTTATGGATAGGGCAGACTATCCCCCTTTTAAATATGTCAGGGAAGTTACCCCTACTAAAACTTAAGTTGCATAGGTGAGATAGTGGACCAGCAAGCAGACGGGGGAAACTCTTTATGATGGTGGTTGGTATATTGTCCCAGCCGGGAGCACTGTTTGGTTTCAACATTGCTATGATGCGCTCAATCTCAGCCGGGTCAGTCGGAGAGACCATCATCGAGTTAGCAGGTGTATTTATTGGGATAGCTAGGTCTGCTAATTCACTCTCAGATTTACCGGTACGGTCCAGTATACCTTTTGCTAGGGTACCTCCTATAGACGTGAAGTAGGTGTTAACTTCATCAAGCGATTCTATTGGATCCTTCTCAATGTTAAGTAGATCTACGTTTATTTCTTTTTTTGTATTTAGGTAACATATTTCTTTTATTAATTTCCATGTTTCTTTAGCGTTGCCAGTATTATTTCTAAGCTGATTTTGATAGTATTGTTTTTTGAGACTCTTTATTATTTTATTACAGCAATTCCTATATTTCTTGTATTTCTCACGTATTGTATCGTTTGCAATATCCTTTTTAAATTTCATATAAATTTTATCCCTTGTTCTAATAGATTTAAATACAGACATTGTAATCCACGGTTTTAAAGGTTGTTTACGTTTGGGGATTTTGGTTACAGTAGTATTGTCAGTAATTATAGTTTGAAGGCAAGTTACCAGTGTTTCTGCTGCAGTATTTACGTCTTCCGTTTTGAAAAAAGGTTCCCAATCAAGTTTTTCAAGTTGTTTGCCAATGATTGCAGTATTGATAAAAACTTTTTCATGTGATATTGGTTTGTGTGTAGCTTCTGTGTGATTCAATAGAAGCATGATAGGACTGTGATCTGTGAATTCGTTAAAGACTACTGTGTGCGCAGGTTTATTAGTTTTTACCATGAAATGGTCCAGGCATGTTTTATTGTGTGTAGGACGGTTAACACCTGGTCTTAGACCATATGTTGCCAACAGTTCAAGGTATTCTGCTGCATAACTGGTAATTTCATCCGGGATAATATTAATATTTATGTCGCCTGTGAGTATTATGTTTTTTTTATTCATATTTTGTATTAGGTTGCTTAGTGAATTTATATAATTAGAGGGATCACTAAAGGTGTATGGCCTATATGAGCAGATTAAAGTGGTGTCTTCGCCTAGTTCCCATCTTCTATTAGTGCTTCCTCTTGTGATATTATCATCATTGCCTCTCTCGTATAAACTATGACTCCATCATTCTGATTATAACTACGTTTGGTACGGTAGTGGATGTAGCTGTCAATGCTTGGTATTATACTTTTCTCGTTTATCCAACATTCTGTCATTACAATCACATCAATGGGGGCTTCTAGTGAGGTGACGAAGACCATGAAGGAGTCAAAATTTGCATTTACACTTCGTATATTAACTGTAAGAATGCGTAGGTAGTTAGAGGGGAATCTATCTTTTAATGTCGTGGAGTATTCTGTTGGATCATCCAATTTTATACAAGCTATTTCACCCGTCTCCTCTATCTCCCTCGCAGGTCGAGTGACTAAATTATAAACCTTTTATTTTACGCTGGTTCATATGGCATGGCATGGCCCATGTGACAGGAGGTCAAACCATTTTGCATCTGTTTGAACGATTAACACATAAATAAAGAAGATTAGTCCCTACTGAGGCGTACATGCCTTTAGTAGAAATTGAGTAGGGTTGAGGTCTACGCCACCACGCAACTTGGAATTGAATTAATCAATTAGACGTATCGGTGTATTCCTGTTGTCCCCCACTTCCGTGTCTTCTTTTTGGACATCTAAATTGTTAATTTAAAGTTAATTAAATAACTTTTTTAATTAAATAAAATAAAAATTAATTAAATAACTTATCATTAATTTAAAGTTAATTAATAAAAAGTTAATAATTTTATTACTATTTCGATGTCCAAAAAAGAGGGGGACATGGAAGTGGGGGACAACGGGACTACATGCAAGTATCCCTATTACATTATTGTTTGATTAACCAAAATCATGTATGAACTACAGTATAATTTAACTCAGATTATACAATGACACACCCATAATAGTAATAATACTAACATGAAAATCCTTTTCTCATGTAGCATGTTAAAAGTATTTGCAGTTTGAGTATGTAGTTTGTCTTTATTGTGCAGTCAAGAGCGCTCACTATACGTGCTACGGCGTAGCACTAGTCAGCTACGCAAACGCTACGAGGACGTGCTACGAGTTAAGTTTGATAGTATTATTGTGGTAGATTGTTATTTTACAATTGCGTTGTTCTGAAACATATAACTTGAAACTGATATTTTGTTTTGGAATATTGGGGCATAATTTTGAACTACTAACACCATTTAGACCGTCCGTGGTAGACATTTTTTTTTAAATCCTATTAATGACTTTGTTCTATATCTTCACCATCCCATCAATGTCGATAAATTGTGAATTAAATCAATACATTTCCGCACTTGCTCTAACGAGACACAGCGCCAGCATGACTGAGTGACAGTTCAATTTTGAGTTGGCTGCTGAGAATTCGTACTAACCCGAAAAGCTTCTAGAGACTCAGTACTCTAGCTGCCTATTACATTTGTGTTGTAAATGTTACGCAGGTTTACGCAATCTGCCTCGACCTTGGACCTACCGGGGTCAGGCCTTCCCCGCTTCGGTTGTTCAAACCTATTATATAAAACATACTTTTACACGGAAAACCATATTTCATAGTCTTTACGTTGGCAGATTAGGCTAAGCAGGTAATCGACACGATATAATACAATAGGATTTGTTTGTTTGTGAAATCCATAATTTGGTTGTTGTTTCAAGTCGTGAACGCGCAATGATATGGTTTTAAATATTTTGCTTGTTTATAATAATTGTAGGATGCCCTACTGTGACCAGAAACTACGTTATCACACATACATTTTATATAATCATCAAAGACCTAGGGTATAGTAAAAACGTTAACGTCAGCGTTATTTTCTATTTTAGGTAAATCATGGAAATCATACATAAACTACAGTAAATAGATCTAACCAAATACCACTAGTGCTTTGCAAGACCTGTATTACAACTGATTTTGGCAAATCTCCAATATCTACATCAATTTGTTCACTGTACATACCTATACATAATCATGTAATCAGTTCAGAGGTATCAATATGTGAGAGACAAATATCCTTAAACGTATCATTCTAGGCTGGATTTTACCAACAAAAAGTTATACCGAGAATAACTATCCCGGGGATAACTTGTATGACAAATGACAGTCTATGACAAAAGTAGAAGATACTCTCGAGTTACTCTTTCGTTGGTAAAATCCAGGCTAAATATGTATCTAATAGCTTTTAAGAATTATATGAATTACTTAGTTCTACAGAAACCTGCAGCTTAGCATCAAAGCAAATCTTCTTAGAATGATCAAAGCAAGATGAATCTAAGGATGGTTTTGGTTCAGGATTACTTAGCATCTTTGTAATTATGTTCTATTATCTCGGGTAAGTTAGGGACCCAAGTTTTCTATTTGTTGTTGTTTTGAACTAAGCTTCAGTATGCCGGGGGTGCGGTTCTCTAAGCTTACGATGCATTAAAGTTAGTTTCGTGTGCAAAACTTGCTCTAGAAAAACTTACCATACGTGTTGGCAGAGGCACGTTCAGGCATTTCTCAATTGTTCTTTTTGTGTAATAAGGATGTCTTCCATCGCCGCCAGCGCAAAGTATGAATCATAATATGCATATAACTTCCAATGGTGGATAGTAAATAATCTGGTTTATCTCTTGCGTCTAATATACGGTAGGTTTTCTTCTGGTATTCCATAGTTTGTCGAGTGTAGCTAAAGGTTCAATGAAACACCATACACCATTGTCGAGCATACATTGACTTTATTGTATCGATCGGTACCATAGATACTCACATACCAACATAGTTATTTATAAAAATAATACAGGAATTAAAATAAATCGTTACAGTTTCTAGAAACTAGGAAAAGTGCGACCAAATATTAGGCGGATAGAAATAACCCGTATAGTTGTGCCTATGCCTATCAAAAAATGGCGGAAGAATTCACGATTGCTCTAGAACATTCTCGTAGTCGGAATTGTTTGGTCTCTTTGTCTTGCTCTCGGCTTTATTGCGGGTAATGATTTTCCGCGACCCATGGACTGGAGATGGAGGGGTTCATTGCTTTGTGCGAAGTCAGATCTACAAATAAACATCAAAAATAAATGCAACTTATTACTAATACTAGAACTTTATAAGCGGCGGCGACGGACTAGTCCCCTTTCACGCAAATTGAATAACTGCTCAAACTTGGACACAATTGTGCCTTGGCAACCACGCCTGGGAAAAGTCGAGAGTTTCATGTTTTTGTTTGTATTTTTGGAGGAAGAGTCGAAGAATGAAATGTACTATGTGTTAGTGTTGGGTCTGATTGTAATCAATATCATTTATGGCTGCGGTGAAAGACTCTCTCCATATCATCCGAAACTAGGAATGTCTGGTAATGTCCATTTGATACTCATGGTCAGCATAAAATTCAAGCCTGTATCTCCTGCACGTTGTTGCACGAGTGATAAGCGTGTAACCCACTAGACCCCCGGATAAATTCACACGCATTATCCGTACCGTCCATTAAGAGACAAGACATTGTACCTTATGAACTAACGTTTATTGTTGAGAGATCAAAGATTAAACTCACATTAGTGCAACTGGTTTTTACGTTATTATGGTCCTGCTCTATATACAACACTTTTGGTAACACATACACAACACAAAGCACCCTCACCTACCTCACCTACCCCACCCTCAGTTCTAGTGCGATATAGGTACTTTGGTACCTATATCCTATCTATCTTAGTGCAAATTATCTGTGTCTGTATGTTTTATATGTTATTTTGTTTAGCGCTAAGTATCTTCTATGTTTTATGCTGTGTGTGTGTGCGCTGATGCAAATAAATAGATAAAATACAAATACACCCTCTATTCTAGCCCACTGGTTAACCAGTTTTGGCGCTGATCCATAGGCTACGATATTGACTTTCGCGCCTTCAACTTCCGAAATTAAACCGTAAAATGTATAGTCAAACATAAAAACCTGTTCGGCTGTTTGTCCTTAAGCTGAGAACAACAACGAACGTTTTGTTATAGATTTGAGATAAAAATACGCTTGTAAACCTTTTCTTTGTTAGTTAAAGTAACAATAAACGAGCATAGTGTCCGTCATGCCTTTTCCCACATAGGCCGTCGTCGTTAAGAACTGGCTAAATCGAGTAGGTATTAAATTTTGCGTCAATCCATTTTTGTAGAAAATATGACCACAAAAGATCATTTGGCGGACCGAAATAGTCTATTACACACTTTATTGCTTTTTCTTTTTGTAGATAACTAATTCAGTTTATTCAGAGCTCGGAACTAATTAGTATACTTTTGTTCAGTCTTAACGTTTGTGTTTCAAGTTTCTTTACACTATGAAGTGTTGTTTCTTGGCTTTTATTTTGTAGACCATCGGGACGAGAGGAAAAGTTAAAAACTCTACCCTGCAATGGACTGTAGGAGACTCTTTCATACGACTTTACGAGTAATAGGTTCTTCCTGAAAAACCTCAATATAAATTTATAAACTCTACTGCAAAGAGAGTACTGGAGTATGGCTCAATCTTACTCGGATCCGAGTAAAGGCCTGTGCCCCTCGGTGGGGACATTAATGGGCTACATTTACTTTACTTTACTGCAAAGAGAATACGCCTTTTCTATCAATCTTTTTATGGATCTTTACCTAACTGTAAAGAAAAAGGTGGCAAAACAATAATTGCACTTGTCTTCAATAGTCATTTTGGACGTTTGCATTGTATCATTCCTTTTGCATTATATATAATAATCTCATGTATGTACCGAAAAAAGGGTTTCTTGAAACATTTCCACTTGTTTACCGTAAAATGGGATATACCGTATTCTAAACAGATGGGTAGAGGAGGGAGGTAGGGTAGAGCAATTTATTCATCAATATATCTTTATAAGATTATGTAACAATCGGTTTGAATAAATGGCTAATCGTTGGCACAGGCTCTGTCACTGCCAATCCGCATGGGAATGATCGTGACGCTGTATTTCATTAATAATCTTTGAAATGAAATGTTTTAATCATCCCCACTCCTTAATAGTGACATGTTTACAGCCTGTCTTAGCAGTTATGTCCGGTGCGTTCATAAATAAGGCTTATTCTGTCGTCAGTTAAAAGTAGGTACTGTCGTTTAGTATGGAAGAATGCTAAGTCGCTTCGGTGGAACGGCATTTTATGGCCCCTGGGCACGCGAGTTAGGGTCTAGGCCCTAGATTCATATCATATTCTATCCATCCATATGATCCATGTAGTATTGTATAGTTAGATAGGTACTTACATTTAGGTTGCAATGAAAATTTTAGTAAAAATTTTGTTTGTTATTCTGAACTGTAAAATTGTTTTAAATTATTCATATTGTACGTAATTTTAGTATTTTAACCGTATAACCGTCTTATACTTACGTCCATGCGTTTTCTATTCGCTTACAAAGTGGCACGTAACCCTTTTTTCACACGAAATGGGCACAATTACAGCTGTACGTTCCATGAAAGCGGTACGTATACGTATATAGAAGATACTAATAAAAACAAGTAGGTAACATGGTGGTCTTATCGACCTGTCCTAAAGCTTGATATAAAAGTCCAAACAAATGAAACATTTAGCATAATTATGCCGTTTAAAGAGTTACGAGTCACATTAGCGACAATCATTTGGAAGCAAGCGGTTGTTCTCAAATGTCGCACTTTACTTCCAATTTTCTCGCTAACTTGATGGGAGGTTTGTGAAGATAAGGAAACATTCGATCCTCCTTCCCGAGGAAGACTCGAATGGTAACACTATGCTGGTTATTAGTCTGAGAACTATGCACAAGAATAGGGTACCTGCCGCAAAATAAATGTTTTCAATAAGTCAACGCAATATCTCACTTCAATGGGATGCAATTATTTTTGGAGAACAGGCGACTACTTGAATATTTTGAAATATGAAATATCTTCGTTTCAATCGCCAGCTGAGCTCATAGTTACTATATCTAATGATTTCTAATCCAATCTGTTTCTGAAGTGGAATAATAATATTCACCATTTGCTCAATATGAAATGAAAAATAATAATCCCTAAGGATTATTTGAACGGTCATACCTATGTATATACACCGACCCAACATAGACTAAACAGACTAGACAGTCTTGGAATGTTTCTCGCAGGATTTTGTTTGTCCTGTTACAAATTCTTACCGAATAGGCAAGTATTTAACGGTCTACTTTCGGAACTCAATAACCACAAGAAAAATGCAGTGGATAAAATGTGGCGTTTATTAATGTCAGGAGGTCACGCGAATGGTGCTCCCTCTTGACATAATTTAGTTTAGCTTAGTTTATAAGCATTCCATAACCTGACATTCGCAGTAAATAAATGTGGCCCATTAATGTCCACACCAAGGGGCACAGGCCATCACCCGGATACGCGTAAGATTGAAACCTTTTCTTTCTTTTTCTTCGTTTGGCTTACGAGCGGAGCGGGTTGGCTGTCAGAAGTTTGCTAGCTGACCTAGTATACTGTAATGTTGTAGCAGTATCATTTTGTCTCGAGAATATAAGTAACACTGCCAAACAGTTTGGCATTTGGCTTGATCTTGAGCGAATGTGTGATGCGTCTTGAGCATTTGTAAGCTTTAGTGAACCATGCCAGCTTTGTTGTGAACAATGATGAAGCAAAAATAAGATGCATTTTCTAGATCATCTAGCTTGTTTTACAACCTTAAATATATCGTTGCTCTGAACGAACCGGTTTCCTAATGGCGTTGTTCAGAATGATTTCTTGCGTAACCATTTAAAATATGACAAGAACTTTCTGTTACACCCTAACTGCCTCCCAAACAAGAAATGTCACGTAAAGGTGGAAACTGACTATCGTTACGTTACATGTTACACAGCGGACATTCATGCAGTCGTACGTACGTAGTATTTCGGGAAAACCAGCGAGCAACGAGCGTGCTCTGTTCCTGCTTGATGCGTGAGCGTGACATGCTCGATGCGATTGTTACATTACACCTCGTAACGCTGGTCAGTTTCCACCTTTAGAACAGCCTAACTCCAACTCCTAATTTCAACTGCCTAAATATTATTGTTCAAGCCTTACTGGAAAATTGGTGATTTTTAGGGTTCCGTTCTAAAGGGTAAAACGGGACCCTATTACTAACGGCTGTTTGCAATTACCTATCTGTCCTTAATCTGCAGATAGATTTTGACATAAGTTCCATAGGGCAACTGTCAAATCTAACTCTAGTAATGAGAAACCCACGGATAGATAGATTATTGCAAATGGACGTAAGACTCCGCTATCCGTTCGTCTGTCTGTCCATCTGTCACCAGGCTGTATCTCATGAACCGTGATAGTTGAAATTTACACAGATGATGTATTTCTGTTGCCGCTATAACAACAAATACTAAAGAACACAATAAAGTAAGTTTAAGGGGGCTCCTATACAATAGACATGTTTTTTTGCCATTTTTATAGATGGTATGGAACCCTTTGTGCGGGAGTCCGACTCGCACTTGGTCGATTTTTTTACCTATCTTACTGGCAACATTTAGTTCTGCGATGGCAGCGCCGCGCCTGTCGGACTTCAGTGATGGCGCGGACTCTATATTATGTTGGAATTTCGTTCTCAAAATGCCAAAGCGATGACGTCTATGTGGGCTGTAATTGTTACAAAAGTGAGAAAAATAAAGTAGCTATACCGATAAATTGATTCTAGTATTTACCGTCAGCTTAACATAATGGCTAACTCTGTCTTACGTTTTGAGGTTGGACATGAAAGACAGATTTAAATCCTGACGGGGAGGAAGAACAATAACTACTTTTATTATACAATCATTTGATACTTTTCTAGCTCTTTGTATTCATATTTTAGCTTTAGCGTCAGGCCTTTTTCCATAGAGTGACTACAGTTGTACTTTTAGCCTGTTATTGAATATTAAATTTTGCTTGACAAGGGGCTAGCCTATCGCCACTTATATTCATATTCTTTATTTCACTTTTTTTTTGAGGATAATTAAATTTATTGATATGTATATACAATTCACTTACTACTAAAAACAATTTAATTTTATTAAAAATATCCTTAGGTCACCGCCGCTGTCGAGTGGCAGGGTGCCCAACATGCTGGCACCATTACCTCGCTGTATCGCTATGTTAATTCGCTGAGCGAGGTAGGTGCCAGCTCTAGAATCACCTGACGCTTCGACGAGTCTCTTTGCAACCTCCTTAAAGACTCGCCGAGCGTCGGTCCCCCACGGCCCGAGGGTCTCTACGCCAAACGGCACAAATATGTAGCCCTCCCCAATTTTATTGCACTGTAACTTAATATTAAAACTTAAATAACATTAAGTGCGCAAAGGCGAATTATTGTGTGCAATAAAGAATTGTGAATTATTGTGAATTGTGAATTGTGAATTAAGCGCAAAGGCGAGCTTATCTCTAAAGAGAGATTTATAGAATACTTCTTTATAGAAGCAATAAATGTTTTCTCCGATCTCTCAGACATAGCTTACAGGAACGCTTACAAAATTACACAAGAATACTCTACAATATTCGGAGTGGATTCGCATCACTTATTCAATGCTCCGAAATTAGCTTCAGACGGTTGCGCAGCAAGGTTCGCGTTGGTAAAGTAACGCTGCATTCAGCTTAGTGCAATGTAAAACTGAGGCCCTCATAAAACATGCAGTATAACATGGTCATGTAATGGGCTGTAGCCTTTGATTAGAGCGACTTAATGACGTAAAGAATCCAGGGGACCTGTCTCAAGCAGTCGCGATAATCTGTAGTTTTTGCCGTATTGTTCATGTGGACAATCTAGTCAAATAAAACATGGTTTAGTTTGTTGGTAACCGTATTTTCCTAGAGATAAATCTTCGTGGGTAGATTAAAATCGACCTGGAGCTTAATTATATTATTATTATTATTATTATTAAACAAAACCTTGAATTGTGCAAACATTTTCTTTAAAAAGACGACGTCTACGACGGTTACGCAGAAAATAGAAAACGACGAAATTTTTATTTGTTGCCTGAATTAAATTTTTGTGGAAATTAATAAAATATAAGGGCGTAATTAATTGTAAATCTCTCTCTCTCTCTCTCTCTCTCTCTCTCTCTCTCTCTCTCTCTCTCTTTATCTCTGTCTATATCTCTGTTTGATACATTACTCTATTGCTTGCTTGCCCTTGTCGAGCAAATTCCAACGATACTAGTTACATTTAAACAGGTGAAATAAACGGTCATGTGCGAGTAGGACTCGCGGATCAAGGGTTGCGATCACACTTGAAGATTGTAAACTGGTGTAAATAGGTTTCTACATAAAAAATAAGTATGATGTCATCTATATAAACCAAATTACATATTTGTGCAGAAAGAAAAAAAATATGCAGATTTCAGATTTTTCCTTTTACTTGCATTTCAAGATTGAAGGCTAACGGGAAGTACCCTTAGGTATCGGGTCCACTGCGATTACTATGAAAATCTTACAATTATATAGTAGTGCGGATATTTGCATTAAAACTATCGATATATGTCGTAGGTACCTATGTAGGTAATTTAGGGCTGTAAAACTTAACTATTGAATGAGTAAAAATCTTAACTCTTAGCAGAACCTCCGTGAGGCTATTCCGGTACGTAGGGGTGTCGTGTCACACGCGAATTCTTTACCTTTCATGTTACTATTTCTACGAGTACTTTTTCCATAATCGCAGAGTAGCCCTTAAGACTGCTTCCAGTTTAGTCGTGGTTTTAAACCGGTCCTTGGTGTTGTGTTTTGAAGTGCCTCTTGTGTGAGGAATGTATTTCATGACCTGCTTGGTTATAGGTAACTTTCCTTCATTTAAGTGGGTCTACAGTCTTAAGTACTATGTTTGAATTCGTTAAATATCGCCTTTGGATACTGGTAGGATTAAACCGGTTTTAAAACGTGTGTCGAATGAAATCCAACCCACCACTGTTATGCATTTTAGTACCGCTCGTTCCTACTGAGAGGTCGGACGGATGGTATAATAAAGCTACCAGTGTATTTCAGCTATTCAGTTCTTGGTTTACACGAAAGTGTAGACTTTACCTAACCCACTGAAGGTGTCCGTCAGCTCTAACCTCTTTCCTATTGTTTGTTCACTAAGAGAGCTTGGAGATAGAATGGTCAATATTGTTATTATTAAATAAGTACGCAAGATTACAAACATAGGGTCTAAAAATAAAATTCCGTTCAACAACTATTTTTTTTAAAATGGGATTTGACGTTTATTTTGAGGTTAAACAACGTTTAATATTTTTTGTGGTAACAGGGTCTATGTCTAGGGATTGTTGGGAAACTGTGGCAATCACATAGCGATTAAGGCGTTCAACTTCAACGCATCTCGATCTGATATACGATTAGTAATTTTATTCAAACTACGCGAAGTGGAGTTATCGTTAGCTTAATAAAAAAAAATGTTAATAAATATTTTAAAACAGACCTAACAATAACGCGACTACGTGGAATTGGATTATAGGGACACATACGTTTTTTAAAGGGTTCAAACCTTTTTTAACGCCGCATGCCATTTCGACTAGCCGGAATAGTGTTACATAAACAAAGTTTCCGCGAATGGTAAATGTAGTTAAGTTTCGGTCCACTTACAGTCGAGTTCATTAATATATGAGCAAATCCAAGGCATCAAATGTACATGGAAAGGTACTTAAATATCTGAGCAGATTCACATATGTTTTATTGATGAATCTGCTCAGATATTTTACGTATCATTCCATATTTGAAGCCTTGGATTTGCTGATATATTAATGAACTCGACTGTACAACAGTGTTTTATAAACTAACAATATCCTTAATGTTTCAGTTAAAAAGGCGCGATATGTCGGTATACAAGGTACCTATGTTCTCTTACAATTTTTACTCTATATTGACTTGAAGCTCTAACTAGATGTTACTAAAGCTGGCTTTTCTTTTCAGCGACACAACTCAACACATATGTGACACTCAAACTACAGAATGTCAAGTCGACGACGGTGACAGTGAAGGGCCCTACCCCTTGCTGGGAGCAAGACTTTCTTTTGTAAGTTTATTTTAATATTTCTAGGTGTAGTATAGTTTCCATTTTATTCTAGATTCTAGAATAAGATGTTTCCATCGCCATTATTCTAGAATCTAGAATAATGGCGATGGAAACATTGTGACGAAACTTTTATGTCTCCATACTTTTCTTCTTCTCAAACAAACAGAGCAGAGTTTCGAAAAGGGAAATAAATGGCAAACATGTCTGTACTGTGCCGGTCGACACAATGATTTATATCTGACTATTGATTGCGTCCGTACTATACTTATAGTTATGTTATGATAGTTTATCGTATGCAGCTGTTCACGATACTGTTATGATAATAGCTCATGCATCGATAAGTGAACCTTAGCAATATTTTTTAGACAACTAGGAATTCTTAATCAGCGACAGTACGTTATTGATTTGTCTGTTTATGGAGAAGGAAGCCCTGTACAAAGATGATCATGATTTTATATGCCCAGCCGTTAATGAGTCACTTTCAGAAGTTTGTGTAGAAGTTTGCGCGCTCATTATTATGTTCCTTATCTCTATGATAAGTATAATGGAATGGTATTGTAATGGAATTGGAATGGAATATTATTTGTTGCTTTTTAGTTGCTGCCATACAAACCTACTCCTACGAATCGCAATATACGAAGTTTCGTGAACAAAAGATGTTCTTTGGTAGGATTGATCTTGTCCAAAGGATGGATTTAAAAAGTGGAGAGCTACCTGGATTTGTGATGCAGGGGAAAGGGGTGGAGGGGCATAGTGTGTATGGACAAAAAAATTATACTTGACCTATGAAGCTGTTATTTGGCAGGTAGGTAGTAGATCCGACGTAAGTTCAGTAATTTTTCTCAAAGTTCTACCTCTACGAGGGGCAAAAAGGGGAACTTTAAAGTTTTGGTTTGGTAACAAATACCAGAAGAAGTTATCAAGTATTAGGGCGTGGCGACTATTTTGAACGCAAATTAACACTTAACTGGAGTAAACTTTCATATTTTATCAAAGTTTTCTCGAGTTTATGCCTTGCCGTCTACCTAGTCGAACTTAGACCACAACAATGTAGTAATAATGTGTTAAAAGGTGCTTCTAAACGGGCCATATTTTCACTGCAATATGTGGCTGGCAACTATTGGTGTCTTTTTCTAACATGTGCGTAAGAGAGGGACACCAATACTTGCCGGCTACATATTGCAGCAAAACCTGGCCCGTTTAGGAGCACCCCCATTTCTAAACGATCATTCGTATAAACCCACCGATTAAAATTACAACAAGCCGGTTTTAATTAGTTAGCTCAAGTATTTAATTAACCACGATACACTATTTATGTCATACAAAGTCTATCCGTGTTATCATTTCATCATGTTCGTAGAATGATGGCAAAGGAGATGTGTTATGGCCTACGCTCACTGGGACGGCATGGCAAGGGATTTTAATTTTTTACCAATGGACATTCAAACGTATCTCTATAGAAATAAGACGTAAATTGATATGCTTTCAAATAATGCCGAAGCATCCCGCGGAATGCTTGGGGTGGGGATGCTTCGGCATTATTTCAAACCATAGCAATTTATGGCGTATTTCTATATTGATACGTTTGAATTTCCAATGGTAAAATTTTTAATCCCGAAGCGGTGTGCGTTGGCCATTATGGTGGCAAAGCTGTAACCAAAACAGCAAAGTTTCGCGTCCACTGCGTCGGAATCGGAGCGTACGGAGCGGACGGATTTGCTTTGTATTGATTTCGATGGTAGTGCGTGCACTGGATCGGCATTTCTGTGCTGGAGAGCTATATGCCTTCCAATGACGTCATCCGCCTCGTACGGAGTGTACGCTCCGATTCTGACGCAGTGGACGCGCAACTAAACCGATATTCGCAGATTTGTTTCTACCCTCCCAAGGGGAATCAAATCGGGATTCTTTCATTCGGATGCCATGCCGTTCGAAATACTTTTGGAGAAACAGAGGACGCGGATGAACTCTAGCACCTGTTCGTAAATGTTTTTGCGTGTGCGTGTTTTATCGTGAATTGCACGAAACAGGGGTTCATTTTTTTTTTGTATGGGATACTTAAGCCTTGATCGCTTTTTCATGTTGTATTTACTTTTCTTAATATTTCAACTCACATACTAAAAACCGGCGTCACAGGATTACCAGTGACATTATGCTGAGTCTGAACCCTTTTCAACCGACTTCAAAAAAAGGAGGAGGTTCTCAATTCGACCCGTATGTTTTTTTTTTTCTATGTTTGTTACGCGATAACTCCGCCAATTATGAACCGATTTGAACAAATCTTTTTTCGGCGTATAGGTAAAATACCTCAAGGGTGGTCCCATTGACACCAGGTCAGGATCTGATGATGGGATCCTGGAGAAATCGAGAGAACTCTTCAAATATTATAGGCAGACCTATAGTGATTTTTGTGTTTTTCATAATAACTCGTGCAAATGCACATAGCATAATATTGTGATGCGGAACTGCTGATGAAGACTACATATGGCCACCAGATCTGCTCAAGGACCTAGAGCCATGAAACTTTGTACAGGGGTTCCTTAGTCGCGTGGGGTAGCACTGATATAGGATTTGACAAAATTAATTCCCCAAGGGGGGGGGGATAAGGGGTTACAGTTAGTATTAAACTCAATCTAATCAAATAGGGTTTGTGGAAGTCGGTTTTTTCTAAAGTTTACTTTTTGTTTCAATTATGTTGCCTCAGCACGTGCACATGGCAGCAAAATTAGTTACAAATTTGTATGTGTACTAGTGGGTAGTTTTAACTGAATTTAATTTAATTTTAAACTATATGTACTTGATTTTATGTAAAACTTTTATATTTTTGTGTGCTTGTGCTGATACAGCAAATAAATGCTTTCTATTCTATTCTATTTTGAAAAAGTTGTCACACCCCATCTCCTCTCAGAAAGACACACCCCGAACAAACTTTGACTGACCAAGACGTTAATTAATATCTATTGCAAGGAAATGAAAACCTAATTTCCCCTAAGTTTAATGTCAAATATTTTTCTTTTTCGGCCAGGAAAACAATTAAACTAATTTATTGGCGAGAAACTCATAGAATTGAGATTTTCTGTGATACCTACAGTTGATAAAACATTTGTCCGTCGATAGAGAATTTAATTAAAAACAACAAATGTTCTTAGACCAAATGTCGTAAATAGTTTCTGAGATATCTCAGTCTACATATGAAATTGAATTATCTCAGAAACCTTACTTTTTACGCAATTTTGTCAAAGAACATTTATTGTTGATCATTAATCGGTTCGATTGCGTTAAGACACACGCGGGCCAAACTAACAATAGCAACAATAGACGTGCAAGCGTGAAAGTTTTAAATTATAAATTTCTGAATCGCAGCAGTATTTTCACCAATCACGTCATTCATAGCTCTATGGCAAAGTTTTCAAGTATTTTTTTTATTTTTTAAATCAATGATAAAAATGTCAAGCACAAACTTAAAAAATTTCAACGAAATGTATGGGAAAGTTGGAAACTTCAATATCTCACCACATCAAAGTTCTACGGTGTTACCGCCGCACTCAGAGAGATTTAATCATTCATTAAGTCAGTTCCAAATTTGAATTTACATACAAAATCCTTTACTTAGTAATCCTTAATGAATCATTAAATGACTCTGGGTACGGCGGTTAGTCTCATAGTAACAATTGTTACTGACAATGTTATTGATCATTTAAAATATTTTTTTTCTTTGGCTGGCTCTTTAGGTTTTGGGCCAAAAATTACTGGTTTCCTTTGGTGCGTGCAACTCAGAGAAAATGTCGTTAATAGTAGGCTTACTGAGATAATTCAGTTTGAATATGTAATTCAGTCATCTATCTCTACATATTCAAACTGAATTATCTTAGAAAGCCCACGTATAAATGACAGATTAGGTATGGCAAAACTCTCAGGGCTAAGAGCGGTTTATTATTACGGACCTAAAATATAAGCTCTCCCATCGTGACTCAACATCCCGAGGGTTCCCGAGGATTACAGCGCAAGTGATTGACAACCTTATAGAGGAATTTAATCGGATTTCTGCCCCGAGAACGCAGATTTTTTCCGTTTTAAAGAACTGGGAAAATTACCTGTCAAGATCCGCTGGTGTAAAAGAAGCTAAGATATCGTAATTTCTTTATTGTACTCACATGACAGTAAAAATAGCTTAACTTAGAAAAAATATGTACAAAGGCGAGCGAGAAGTGCCGTTGTTGTCTCATTCATAATTAGGTATGGTGTGATGACTTCCGCATCCGTAATACTCTGACATAGGTAACAATCATTGTTGAATTTCTCTCTGTATCTTTGCTACAACTTACGAGAAAGAGGTATTATGTAATCTTGTGTGTAAAAAATCTAAAGGTACCTTCACTTAGGGACCACAAGAGAATTCAGAGATACAACACCCGTAGTGGATAACATTAAACGATTATTCGTCGTCATGTCACGCTCCCGTCTGATTGATAGCGGAGCAGCCATAAATAAAAGTCATTGAGATGGGAACATAAGTCGTAAATTAATGGGATACGTCATTGACAAGGGAACATGAATCGTAAATGCACGACGAAAGGTCGATATTATGCTCGTATGGTTCGGGGCTCAGCCGAATGCACAGATCGCTGTTCAAATAAAGCGTCGCTCAAATGTCATGTTGTCGCTGTCGCTTTATGAATGTGTATCCGCTAAGAGTTGTGAGTCTGTGAGTCCATTGTGAATCTGTGCCTCAGAGTAACATAACATAGCGTCACGCCTTTTCCCATACGGAGTGGAAGAGGCAGAAGTATGCCTACTTTTAGCCAGTGATTCAATACTCCATTTTACGTAACAGGCCTACTATATCGCCGTTGCTATGGGGTAATGAAGGTTCCTCACGATGTTTTCCATCACCGTTAGAACGATAAATAATTCTGATGAATGACTCTTATTAGCGTACAAGGTCAGCTTCGGGATTCGAACCTGCATCTCCTGCGTCAGAAGCAAGCTTGAAACCCACTAGATCTCACCTCGTAGTAAAATACAAACAATGAAGTATTCTATTGAAAATGGTTGCCATGATTATTGATTTGATTGATTTCAGAATTCTTTATTATAAAATCAAACTACAATAGTTGCGTTGCCAGAACAAACTGGCACACAATAACCTCAACTAAACCTTTATAAAACTTGAAAATCCAGAATGTAAAACTATTTGCGACTTAGATAAAATAAATATGTTGCAATATTATGCCCGTTTTGTAAACTTGCATTTGTAGCATTATTAAAATGCATGCACTTAGTGCACCTCGCCGTATGGCGAATCGATATTATTTTGTTTTTTTCACGGACCGACGTGCATTATTTCCTAGACATTGGCCGATATTGCTAGATTGTTCTATAATTCATATTATAATTCTGTAAATAGTATTACATCTGCGCATCTGCGTGCCACTATGCTGCCACTATTATGTAGGTGTGGACATATTGTACCATAGTAGTTTCTTGTTAAACGCTATCCAAGCCTCATCCGCGCCTGTGAGTGGAGTCTGGTCTTCGACGGGTCTCAGATGTGGCCACTATAAAAGTGCACATTTTGTTGCAGCCGCAAGTCTTTGACTGAAAGTGATCCTGCCCTGCCAATCCACCTTTCTTCCTTCTGCCTGTTCCTAAACCTGCTGCTGTTCTACTCCCTGCCTGCCTTTCCTGACTGCTTTATTTACAGTTGAGACCAGTAACTCCATTTCCACTTACTTACCGGCTATACATGGCCTTAACCAGCTCTCTTTTGTACATAGATTTCCTTTAATATACAGGTTGGAGTAGGGCTGCTGTTTAGCCGTCTGTGCTGTCTCTACACCGGTATCCGTCCTGTGGCACCCAGTTGTATTAACCCTTAATTGAGTATTCAATTCAATTCATTTATTTTCAATTGTAACCTTACAGCATTTTGTTGTACTTAAAAAACATATTTTAAAGTGGTACTTAAAGAACATATTTTACTTATCTAGCTCTTGCATTCGTCGTTCTGTCATTCTCTTACATGCATGCAGAATTTTTCATTGGTTTTTGCGGTTATTAACAAGCCGGGTGAAATTCTACTTGGATATACTGAATCCTAATCTTATACCTTCAGTCCAAATAGGGGTTAAATAGCTTGATTCTACACCGTTGTCTATCCTGTGGCGTGGCATTATATTAAACTATGATTAAATCTTTTTTCCTCCAACAGTGAAACCAACGACATCAACCTCGGCCTCCTGGTCGAGGTGTGGAACAAGGGTGTCATCTGGGACCGAGCCATTGGCTACCACTATCTGCCGCTCACGTCGGTCGCCTATAACGAGGTCAGAGGATATTCATTCATACATAAGAGGTTCATTTGCAAAAAAAAAACACTTCGCAATTAAGTTTGACATATTTCATACATTTTGACAGCTGCTAAATAGAATTAATACGCTACATAATCGTTATTAAGTTTTCGGTGCAAAGTCGAGTTACGTATATGTCGGCGGCATATTTTAGAATTAGGCATATCATGAAATGGCATGAATAAAATATATTTTTTAAAGCATTTTTATCATCATCATATACACAAAAAATAAGATAACATATCACATTGAGCCGCTCTCAACAGCCTGGCGCATATCTTTACTTTTGAAATGCGATATTTATGTCGATTTATGCCACATCGCAAGCCATTACTGGCCATATCATGATATGGCTGGTTTTAATGAAAACTACATGTCTTTACAAAACATTTTTTGTTCAGCAATACGTGATGTTTTTTATGTTATACATTTCAAACTAACACGAAGACTATTCGGAGAGCTTCGCTGCGCTCGCCCTCTTTAGCTTCGCTGAGTGGTATAGATTAATAATAGAATGTTCAGAAAACTTATATGAATCAGTGCGCCGTAGTTTTGAAGTCGCTATCATTAAAGCTGATTCTGCTACGTAATTAGGTAACATTATGAATCGACTGTGACCAATTACAGTGCACTGATTGGTAATTTTGTAAGGATTAACTTTAATTCGCCGAAGAGCTTTTTGAGTTTTAATAATCATTAAATCCATTCAGTAATTGCTCGATCTAAGGGTGTATCTTTAAAGGGATTGTAAGGGTTAATAGCTAACGATTACATAGGGTAATGCTAGTAACTCTCTCTCACCCTCTGCAGAAACTTGGTGTGACTTATTTTTTTATTTTATTTAATAACCTCATGAAGGTAACTACAAGTCGCACCAAGTTTCTTGGCACTTTAGTGTGAGTAAGGGAATAATCTCTCTTTTTAGGGTCACCTGCTTAAACAAGTATTTTGTTTATAAATATAGCTTTACCCACTTACGATGTTTTAAAGAATCTCTCCCAAGCCGGCATCTTCGCCATGTCACTCATCCACTGCTTGCCCCGCAGGAGCTCGGGGGGCGCTGGATCGAGTTGGAAGCGCAACTGATGATGCGCGGTGGCGCTGTCGTCGGCACTACAGGCCAGACAGGGCATGCGCTACTGCTGGAGTGCAGATTCGAGCCGCCTTTTGGTGAGTTTTATCACAGATACTAAATATTATACTAATACAGATAGACCACCTAGAACAAAATATGACACCGGCGTAAACTGAGATGCTATGGAAGCTTTACTTGAAAGCGATCATTTTTACTGTGAAAGCGATTTTATCAGAGCTACTTTTTGTTTACATCTCAATACCTACATTTTGGGCCGAGCCTTCAGATAACTTGTATACAAGGTGTAGGTAAATGAATTAACGCAAATTGAGAAACTACTTTGTTAGGAACATCATTCTGAGCAACTTTCATAATGAAACCGTTTTGATCAGAGCAACTTTATTTTTCACTTCCCAGTACATTTTGGCCTGAGTGGATCAGCTGATTTGTATGGAGAAGTGAAAAATAAAGTTGCTCTGGTCAAATCGGTTTTCTAGTGAAAGTTGTCCAGAATGATGTCCCTAACTCCCGAAAATGTTTTGTCGCTCCATACTCCAAACACCCGGTATTTCAGATCAACGTATTTCGTCGTAGGCGCGGCTGCTACCAAAAAACTAATATGCCCAACCACCTGAACCCCACCCGCCATACCTATTACATGGCCTCATACATACGTCGGCCGAGGTAGACCTTATTTTAGGATGAATCGACCACACCCGATAAATAACCGGCCAAGTGCGAGTAGGACTCGCGCACCAAGGGTTCCGATCACACTTGGAGAGCGTAACACGTGTAATTAGGTTTCCACATAATAAACTAAAGTGTGATGTCATCCATGTGAACAAAATTGAATATTTTTTTAGAAAGACAGAAATTTGCAGTTTTCAGGTTTTTCCCTTTTTTTGTGCTGTAAGATCTTGCTTCGTGTCAAATTTCATGATTCCCTTGCGATTATCAAGCAATTTCAGCAAAATTGAGACATATGCGGTATCTTTTGATTGCGTTGACCTATAAGTTTAATTTTTTCACAGCTCCAAGGGACCATAGACTTGAGTAATCGATATTAATTTCAACATGATACCTCCACGCGTTCCTGAGAAAAGGGGTCGTGACAGACGGACAGACAGACACACAGACAGAGAGACAGACAGACGGACAACAAAGTGATCCTATAAGGGTTCCTTTTTTCCTTTTAAGCATCGGAACCCTAAAAATGGCGGCCTGAATAAGGGTGGCGCGACGGAAGATATAAATATCTGGTGGTACAGTTGGCAAGGCCCGCGCTAGCTGGGCGCCAGTCACAGCATCCAACAAAAGCTAAAACCTAGTGTCAAGCATGTGTTTAGTCAATAGAATTTCAATCTTGAAATAGTTCTAGATTGGTGTAGGTTACTGTTAGAGCCAGTTTCGCGAATTCGGGATAGTGGTTGTCTAAAATTGAAACCGCCACGAACAGAGTTGCTAATTTTATCGATCAACGCCTTATAGACGGTCGTACATAATGTGTTGCAATATTTTTGTTAGAATAATAGAATAGTTAATAAGTAGTTTACTTTTATTTAAGTCTCTTGATAAATCGTTGCCCGCAAGCGGGATTCTAATGCTCAAAATTTAGCTTTTGCTAAATAAAGTAAGTAAAGTAGTATTTAGTATTCAGTTACGAATTTTGAGTGGAAATAATTTATTAGTGCTAAGTTAGGTACAACAAGAATTCTAGAGCTGTCTAGACCTTGTTGTTGCATCGTCTAGCGGTAAACAAGGTGTTGCATGGTGTTCGTTTTCTAGACCATCGCCAGCACAGCTGTGCCGGCTAAGTAAAATCGCATACCAACATTTTATTAGCGGGTCAATGAACTTTAATGCACAAGATAGTATTTAGAGGAATGATTACCCATTATTAGGAACAACTTCCTTCCTGTAGTAAGATAAGTTCGCAAAATAACAAACATGGCCAATTAAAAAAAACACACCAGTTAATAGCAAAAGGTTTTCCGTACGAAAGCCTAAGTTATAACAATCTATATTTTTGCACCCTCCTTTGCACAGATGTAGCAAAGAGCACTTTATTTTTAAGTGCGGAGAGAAGACTTAGGAGTCTGTAGTCTCAAGTCTGCTGTATCTCACTTTATAACCGAGTTTGACCTCTGGTTTTGCTTTGTAAAAATAATGTAAATAAACTTACAGAAAATCACTGATTTATAAACGGTGGTTAATTGTAACTGGTTCGCCGACACATCTTATACAGGGTGTAACAGAAAGGGGTGTACAAGCCGAAAGAGGGTTGTTAGGGACATCATTCTGAACAACTTTCACTCGACTGGATCAGAGCAACTTTATTTTTCACTCCACCGTACAGATCAGCTGAGCGCTAGGCCCGAAATGTACTGAGTTAACAAAAATAAAGTTGCTTTGATCAAGTCGGTCCCGTAGTGAAAGTTGTTCAGAATCATATCCGTAACATCCCTCTTTCTGCTTGTACACCCGTTTCTGTTACACCCTGTATAACAATAGTTCGCCATTGTTCGGTCGTTCGAGCGATGTGCTTCTGCGAGGTGAAGGGGTTAAAGAACTGAAAAAACTAAAGCCTAATCACGAAACAAGTAATTTTTTCACTTTATTGTAACAGCTGCGTGCGGCGATGGGAATCTAGCTAAACGTGTGGACATAATCTGTGCTTCTTCCATCCCATATGGAATAACACGTGACCCTATCTTATTGTTGTTGTACAATGTACACTCTACATCTCATCTTAGCTTGCTATTGCACCATTTTTTATATTATAATTGCTTTTGCATCATTTTAATTTTATTAATTTAATTTTAATTTTATTCATTGTATTTGTAATTCTATGGGTACCTATACAATGACCTGAATTAAACGTTTATTTAATTTTATTTTAGCATCTTTGAATTAATCCATAGATTATAGACGACCGGTTTCCGAGACGCTGTTCAAAGGTATCTAATTAAATAATTCGATTGAATTTGGCTGATAGCGGCACCAGATTGGCTGAAAATAGTTATTGCTCTGACAGCGTCTCGGTCACCGGCTGATAGTGTATGGTAGGTAAGAAAATATTGATTGAGATCACTGGTAAAAACAAACCCCCCTACCTCCAGCTCTGCGTTACAAGTTAGCCTCAGATCACTGATCAGCTCATTAGGCAGAGAACCGCCGCCGCCAGCTAGGTCAACTTATTCTTACTTTCCTCAAGACTTGGCTAACGTTCAGAATGCTGGGGGCAGTGACCTAATAACGCTGGATATTCCACTAGGTACCCTAGAATGTTCTAGATAATATTTTTACTAGCTTTTCCCTGCGGTTTCGGCGGTATAGTTTCAATGTATTTTGTGTGATCCGTATTTTTTTTTAGTAAGTTTGACGTGAAAGAGTACCTACATACAGTTATGTGGTTTTATATTTGTTAAAAAGCTCTATTTTTCTCCAAAAGGTGAAGTAAATACTTACGTGTTTGTCATTGCAGTTTTTACCCACTTATAAAATTTAAATAAGTAATACCCGGTTAAATCCAAAAGTAAAAAGAACCAAAAATGTTACAAGAAAAATAAAGTTGCAATAAAACTGATTCCTTGTCGGAATAGGTACGAAAACGCTAAAAAACCGCCATTTGTGGCGCCGTCTGGGCGGGAAAGCAAGACATCAGACACACAAAATCATTTCACCAACTTCAACCCGTAAGTCAATGCGGTAAGGATCACATTTGATTGTAGGTTATTTATAGGATGTAGACTAGTCGGCGAGTGGCCTCAAGGGCATGTCGTCGTGATCTGTGGCCGAAATGATAATGAATGGGATTTGCGTAGACGGGTTGGGGCGGGAGTATTGATGGAAGATCCTGTCTTCCTCGAGCCAATCCAGCAATGCACAATAGAAACTGTTACGCAATGGCTGTAATAGTAGATTGTTTACCAAGGGAGTAAACAACTATTTATGGGGCAAGAGTGTAACGAGGGACTCTTAAGGAGAATCCTGATCCAGAGGGAGCGAGGGTTTCAATGTTCATCACTAGAGCCAAAAATAGTTTTTACTCCTGAGGTGAGAAACTCCATGCATGAACTCTCCAGAACTCCATGAGAAAACGAGTGGATATCAATAAAATAACAGACATGTTTAGAATTAGAATTTAATATATATTTACACAATTGTGATTATGTCCTCCACATAGTTAAAGCTTGGGGGTAAATCTTGAAAATAGGTTCAAAACACATTTTCAGAAAACCGCTTTCCTGAATTGAATTGAAACGAACCTTTTGAATTTTTCCACAGGATTACAGTTTTTACATTATATTCCTCGTGATTTTATTGTTAACAGATCTTGTAGTTGTCATTTGCGTTTGTTGTTATATCATCTAAAGTTAGACTCACTCACTTTCACTCATATATTTTACTAATATCCGCAAATGAAATTAAAATACCTAATTACGGCATTCAGATTTGGCGCGGTTTGTTTACTAATTTTCCACAACTTTTTAATTATTTGGTCCGTGTTCCGATATCAAGCTCTTTAAAGTTGTGTCTCTGTGTCTCAAACTTTTTTTTATTGGCTGCGTTTTCAAATCGATCTCTCTTGTAATTGGGTTTTACGTCAGCCTGAATGGTAGTGAAACTGAGTAGTGACAGCATTTCTTTCCTTTGTACTGGCAATGAAATCCAAAAGTTACTTTTAGTCCCTTGGGATTAATGAGCTACTTTAGTCCCTGTTTGCCGGGTTTTTTTAAATTTAACAAAGACCCGTCTTAATTAACTGGTTCGCCGACACATCTTAAATTACAATAGTTCGCCATTTTTCGGTCGTTCGTGCGGTGTGCTTCTGCAAGTGAAGAGGTTAAGTACATTTACATCACATAAACCACGGAGATTTGTGCATGATGCTGGCAAAAGAGCTCTTTTTGAATAGATGTAATGAAAGCATATTTTACGTTACGAATATGAAAATCTAAGTATGAGAGCGACAAGGGTCTGGAGTAAAATGGCGAAACTTATACTGCGGGCGTGTAAAAGTCACATCCACAACGACAGCCTTCAATGTGTGTGTAACCGGAGCGAACATCCGTCTCTTGTCACCGGCTTCCCTCGATATGAAAGCCCTCTTCATACCTGATAACTTTGTGCGATATGGTACTAAGAGGTTCGTTTGCCTGATATCGATGGAACTTTGTGTGAATCAGCGTCTTGGGTATGGAGGAAATTGCATGCAACATATGTATAGCGTAACATAGCGTCATGCCTTCCGTCTACCTTACTATGGTTATTACTTACTATTACTTAGGTTGTATTATTAGAAATTAGAAATTATTTATTTAGTAAAACGTTTCACTTAGGGGTAGGTACCTACATCAAATGGTATTAGGTACTGGGTTACAATTCTAATGTTGATGTGTCCATGGTTCCCACACTAGGAAAATCCTGTGCCGTGGGATCCCATTCTGACCTGTTTACAGTTCGGAGTGGAAGGTATGTAGAGTAAGTAAACATAATTGTTGGTACCCCAGACATTTACGGCAAAGTAAACTAAAAATAAGCTATTATTATTATTATTCTAAAAATTAGTGGACATAATGCATGAAGACAGATGAGTAAAATTAATAATAACAAATAGTATAATGATAAATAATGTACAAATATATATATATATGTTGCTCGCGGTTTA
Source organism: Argyresthia albistria (assembly GCA_963457715.1). Classification (NCBI taxonomy): domain Eukaryota; kingdom Metazoa; phylum Arthropoda; class Insecta; order Lepidoptera; family Argyresthiidae; genus Argyresthia; species Argyresthia albistria. Next base: position 7,461,875 of record OY735260.1, read on the forward strand.
TCTAATTATCGTCAGTATTTCTTCGGTGTCATGGTAGTTTTTGCTCAGCAACCATCGCTTTAGTGCTCGTTTTCCTTCAAAGAAAGTTTATATATTATATTGGATCATACTCATACGTGATGGCAGAGAATATATTTGTTCCCAAGTTTATCGAGTTTTGAACTCTCCATTTTGCAAGAAAGGCAAGGAGGAGGCTAGCATATAGGTCATAAAGCGTCAAGCCGTTTTTCATACAGGGTGGAACAATATATACTTTTCACTTCTCATGCTCGTAAAGTTTGTCTTTAAGTTAGGTTGCATAAAATTGCTTTTTATGCACTATTCTGATCGAAGGCACTATTGCCGGTAGCACACCGCCGGTTGCCGGGTACCCGGCGCCGGCTAATCGGTTGTCATTTCATACGATTGCCCGGCAAATTACGCCGGTATGTATGAAAGCGTACGTACATGGCCATACACTTCATCGCCGCGCAGCCGGGCGTGTATCCGGGAACCGGTGTGTGTGAAAAGGCAGACTCCAAGAAAAAGGTCGTCAGATAAACAGCCACACACACCTATTGCTAAGTGCCACTACCACGTATGAAAAAGAATATGGGCGGTTAGTCCTTAATCAATAATATTCCTGGTTAATTTCCTCACAATCGATTTGTCATTTGCGTTTGTTGTTGTATTATCATCTGGAGTTACACTCACTATCACTCATAATTTTGACTAATATCCGCAACCGAAATTGAAATAATTACGGCATTCAGATTTGATGCAGTTTGTTTACAAATCCACAACTTTTTAATGATTTGGTCTGTGTTTCGATATCAATCTCTGTAAGGTTGTGTCTCTGTTGTCAGCAATCGATGTTTCTATTCGGCCGATCGGATGACCTAATCTGTGTCAAGTACGCATTTTAGTAATTAATAGTTGCTTTTTCAAAATCGATCTCTGTGACACTCAATAGTGACAGCATTTTTTTTCCTTTGTACTGGCAACTAAATTAAAGTTACTTTTAGTCCCTAGGGACTAAAATACTTACTTTAGTCCCTGTTTACCGAAATAAAGTAGCTCTTTTTGAATAGATGTGATGAAAAACCCATTTTACCCTCGACTGACTATCCACCCTCGCCGTACGTCTTGGGTAAATTGGTGCGTTTTACGCACTTGTTGTACAATCTATTTATTACTACTATTTATTATTAAAACCATAATATCGAACACAAGTTCTGAGAGGCGTTCTTATAAAAAGTTAAAAACTTTTAATTTAGTTCTAGGTATATTGATCAAATAACATGAAACAGGGTATCCTAGAGTGGGGCCAGAAGCAATGTTTTATAATTGTTTGTAATTATTGTTATAAAATAAAGTACCCACAGATGGGAACTTATGCGATAATGCGATACTAAGTCATTCTGGGCCTCTACATAGTCGGTCTCCGATAGTGGAATGCAACATAAGTATTTATTGTTTATTATTATTATTAATTGCATTCCACTGCTGTTATAAATATGAAGTTACAACAACATCATGGGCCTTGCTCAGGCACAGCAATATGAGAGAGATTTATACAAATATGAAAACCAACGACACATCAAAAGTTGCGCTTTATTAATCCACTTCGCTAAGCACTGCGCACTGCGCGGGCCTCGCGGCTCATGCAGTGAGTGACTAAACATTAATCAGTAAAAATACAACAGAACAAGTCCTGCATGACAAACGTCTGTTTCCAATAAAAAAAAAATTACTCACCTACTTAAATTGTTTTTCATTGATTTAAGATCTCCGCTCTTCTGTGTGCCATTCAACAAAGCATATATATTTTTGTTTTGCTGGAGATTATAGACTGACTTTCAATGTTTAGTAGAGTGGAGCCGAAGTTTTTACAGTAACTGAATTATTTTTTGTTTTGTTTGTTTAATCAACTAGAAGCATATTTGAGAAGTGACGGAACTTTTCCAACTCTGCCCAAGTTGAGATGGAAAATTTCAGTCAATTGACAAATTGTTTCAAAAGAAAATTTATAAACGGGTCCCTTTTGCTAAGCCTCCGCTGTATCTGTTTGTCCTTCAGTGGGCCCGATGAACCATAATATAGGTCATTGAAGAAATTTTCACGTGTATGTATTTTCATGATTGTTTAACCATCAAGTAATGAACCAAGCGTGTTTTCAAGAATCAAAGAGTTCCCCATGCAAGTCGAGTTTTCATTTGCGTTTATTCCTATGCATATTTGTGCACTAAGCTAAGGTTACAATTACGAAATGGCTTACGACTCTAGATTATGACAAAACTGAAGCCCTCCTATCCGTATGTGCCAAAGTAGTAATTATACACACACACGCACCCTCACCCACACACACACGTATATATTTACTTTCCCACATAATCACAAATATATATACACCCATACACATTACATTTATTGTTCATTATCAATATCCACATTACATCCCTCGAAAAAAAAAAAACTGATTTTAAATTATCTGTATTTATCCTAACATTCTCATGTATAAACACACAATACCACTCTTATTTCTAATATACACATATTAATATTATTATAACTGTTGGTCTTACTCAGCTTAAATTGTTAGTTTTATATCATTTTACTTTCTAAACTTAAAAACCTAATTATTTTCGTCTTTACTACTAAATACGAATAAAGTAACGTACGTACTTAGCAACTAAGTAAGTATATTTAAACTTGTAATTTGGCCAGGACTCCACGTGACAGGTTAAACCTAGTGTGGGGTCCACAAGCAACTTGTATATCAACCCAATCACTTGAATAAAGATTTTGTATTTTGTATACGGTATCTATAGGGGGTGATCTGTGGTCTGAGCCTGTCATGTTTTATGGGGCGTAAACGTTTACTAAAAGGTAACGCTGTGCCGCAGGTGTTAAGGTTTTATTTGTTTTGATTTACTGCGTCGTAAAGAGCTTATTCCGGAATTGATGCTTTTACCTCCAGTTTGATTTACCTAATCCTTGATGTGCTGAGAAACCCTTCAAACAATTCAGTTTATTTTTAATTTTCAACCTTAAAGCCGACTTATACCAGACGTTTTTAGATAAATACAGTTTAAACACAACATAAATACGCTGAGGTGCTTGCCTCTTTGTTCTGATACTTCTGATACAATAAAGTACAGTCAAGATCCGTGCTAGCATAAGGTCGATTTTTTAAATGTTGTTAGGGCTTAAACCAGCATTAAAATGCCAGCTTTGCAATTTCCCAAGTGCTTTGCGAGCGGCGGTGTACCCAAAAACCGGCCAAGTGCGAGTCGGACTTGCGCACGAAGGGTTCCGTACTATTATCTATCTATAAAAAAACGCAAAAAAAAAACATTTTGTATGGGAGCCCCGCCTAAATATTAATTTAATTTTAATTTAATTATTTATTTTTTAAGTGATCAATATATTGTGAACATTTTAAGCGTCTACCTGCTACCATTATCAATATCGAGCAAAAATGAGCAAAAAAATCACGTATGTTGTATGGGAGCCCCCCTTAATATTAAATTTCTCTTGTTTTTTAGTATTTTTTGTTATAGCGGCAACAGAAATACAACGTCTGTGAAAATTTCAACTGTCTAGCTACTACGGTTCATGAGATACAGCCTGGTGACAGACAGACAGACGGACAGCGAAGTCTCAGTAATAGGGTCCCGATTGGCACCCTTCGGGTACGGAACCCTAAAAATCAGCACGACCTGACCTTATGCAAGCACGACCCCTTTCTCATTTTCTAATTGACTGTACTAATAAGCCCAACTGTGCTTCGTAAGACATTCTTTTACTTTATAATATAAATATAACTAAAAGAAAGTCTAGTGACAATTCTACCCTGTATGTACCTGTAATTCTACCCTGTATGTACCTGTAATATTCTACCCTGTATGTACCTGTAATATTTTTATCAAGTTGCGGGAATTAAGTTTTCCCTAACTTTGTAAACAAACAGTTTTAAAGAGAATAAACAGAACTAACTGTATTATTTATTATACGGTACAGAGATAAACTGAGAGTACAAGTAGTTTTAACATGTTTGTGAGTATAATTTGATTTATTTTCATATGGTACTAACCTCGTCAACTCCAATGAAAACTACATATACAAGGGTTATTTAAGCGCATAAATTGTAAGTTTTCACGGTACTATACATGAAAGAGGCCTTCATAATATGTTACCTTGGACACCTGACGAACTAGATGTACTCACGCGATGTTATAGTTTGAGCATTTGTGGAGATTCCAGAGCCAGGTTAAAAATAAACTTGTGCTAGGTCAGTTTAAATAAAAAGTAAATAAATAATACTCACAAATGTAAATAAATTTTACTAAGAATAGAATACTATAGGTATTCTTAGTAAAATTAGTGTACAAGGTAACATATTATGTCCCTAGGTACTATACTATTAGGTCCTATAGTATAGTACCTAGGGACATCGCGGGAAACCAAAATGTATCATAATGTCTTCTGTGAAGCCCGAATCACAGAGGATACTTATAGTATGACGGACACATAAACTCTGCATAATGTCACTCACTTTCAAGAAAAAATATTATGTTGCTAAGACGAGACCATTATTGTTTCACACTGTCAAAAAGTTATGATCTTATATATGTAGAGCCAAGATTCTGACCATTCACGCCTTATCTCTTCAGCCGTAACTTTACAAACTCTACACCTGAACCAAAATATGTGGCGTAACCAGACGGTAGTAAATGTAGCGAAACCGCTACCATCGCATGGGCGTAAAGTGAATAGGGTGAATTTGTAAAATAACCTAAATTCTCAATCGACAAACATTTATGTTTTGTAGGGTTACGCGAATAATTGACATTTTAGGGAATTTTAACTAGGTAACCTACATATGACAGCAGTGGGATGCTATAGGCTAATAATAATAATAATAATAAAAACCTATGACAGCAGTGGGATGCTATAGGCTAATAATAATAATAATAAAAAACCTATGACAGCAGTGGGATGCTATAGGCTAATAATAATAATAATAAAAAAACCTATGACAGCAGAAGGATGCTATAGGCTAATAATAATAATAATAAAAAAAACCTATGACAACAGTGGGATGCTATAGGCTAGTAATAATAATAATAAAAAAACCTATGACAGCAGTGGGATGCTATAGGCTAATAATAATAATAATAAAAAAACCTATGACAGCAGTGGGATGCTATAGGCTAATAATAATAATAATAAAAAAAACCTATGACAGCAGTGGGATGCTATAGGCTAATAATAATAATAATAAAAAAAACCTATGACAGAATGGTTCGATGTTCTTTCTGGTTCACCGCCTGAGAGAAGCCCTGAAGCCCTTGTGCCTGTGGCGCGATTCTCACCTATGTGAATTGATAGCGTCAGACGTAAAATATTGTAATATTTGTATGAAATTTCGTAGACAATTTGCGTCTACGCTTTCAATTCGCATGGGCTAGAATCGGGCCACTGCCTATACTATGACAGACTAGACTCCCTTCAGTCGACTAATTTAAATAAGCGCTTACGCTCTCAACTTGGTTGCATCTCAAGTCAAGTAGCTAAGAATATACGGCCGTGGTTCAATCAAAAAAATTAGGTCACTGACAGACATCCCGCTTCAAGCAGGACGAGCAGGCTTGTGCTACGTATACCCTTGACTAGGGTACGTGTCAAAGTGTCGTAAATTAAGACATATAAGGTCTTTCGCAAATGTGACGCACATTTTGCATAATTTGTCTCTAAAGTTTGCGTGATTTTGCTGATTTGTGGTAACACAATAGGTACTTAATATATGATATGGTAGTACGTAAAGAAAACGACAAACGTGCAAATGGTGTAACGGCAATTGTTAATAACCTATTTATATTTTGTTTGTTGTCTAACTACAACCAGAACCCCGGCTCACGAGTTTGTGTTAACACTTTTGTTTTGTTTATCTACAAATGACCCAGTAGTACAGACTATAGTAGTTTTGCCTGTAAAATTATCCGGAACTTATGTCAGTTATATATTTACGATGTGCTCTTTCCGAATCCTTTGCCACCTCGTTACTTTGCCGCTCGCGCCGCCATATTGGGAAAGTGGGAAAATGGCGACTAAAAACAGTTTTTCCCATTTCAGACGCAGAAGGCACAGGCGGCGCCGATTTACAGCGCAAGTTAGACCTGCTCAATGGCGCACTGGACGCGGAAAGAGCCGAGCAGGCAAGGCGGCAGATGCAATATATTAATCATTGTAAGTGCCCTTAATCATAAATCACTCTAGCGTGTCGTTTATATAAAACAACTGCCCGCGATTTTCAACCTTATGACTTGGTAATGAAGTTCAACAAAACCTATGAATATGTCCTTTACAGGACGTGGACACTTCTGCTCAAGATACGCTTACACGGGGTCACTAAAATTGCGTTATTCCGAACAAATATGTTGTCACGCCACTCACGCAATTTACGGCAATGGCAACAATAGCTATTGCAGCTAGAGATACCGCCACACCATGTAGAAGCAATTTCGCGAAAACAATTATTAAGTGTGTATGTAGTTCAGATTCAACAATATGGCACCATGGAGTTTGTCTGACCATGGAGCTAAAAGTTGGGAGAGGGAACCCTGGTATTTTTTTACTTGGAAACCCATCGAGTTTGGGCTCATTTCATTTGCAACGAAAATCCTCTTGATCAGTCGACTTATCCATCGATAACGAGTTCTTTCTACAAAAATTTCCAGCGGGATACTCCGAGGACTCCGACTACACCTCAGATCTCAACTACCCGGTGGGACAACATGCCAACTGCAGCGCGTCTCAGTTCAGAAACGCCGCTCATCAGATGCACACGCCTCAGGTGAGCATTTACAGTTTAGTTTTAAGGTAAAGTTAGTTTACGTTCATCGTCATCGGCAGCTTATTTTCGCTCACTAAGCCTCCTCTTTTTTGTATCAACTTAACCGGTCCCCAAATATGGGTCGATGACATTATTGATTCCCCGGGATAATGTCATCGACCCATTTGGCTGCTGGTCAACTTACGCTTCTATTCTATATATATCTACTCCGGCTGTCATCGCCTCCACATGCCAATTAGTGTCCTGCTAACTTCCATTTTGAATAATAATAATTGATGCTGCTAGGTTTATTATATGTATCAGTCGAACCACCAGTAGCTCGGTTCTGTATATCTTGCTTGACATGTCTAGATTTCTTTTGAAATCCGTTTCATCATTGGAAGCCGATATACATAATATCGACTGCTTATACCTATATTAATCTCCCAGATTCCAACAATCGTGCTCTGATCTAATTGGTCAAACGTCCACTTAGCTCGTCCAGTTAAAAAAGTAAAAAAACGTTTATTTCCCAAAAAGCTTGGAAATAGGAGAAAAGGATAGTAGTATGGTTCGAGTTAGGTTGGTATGCTTTGTTTCCTCTGATTGTTTTTAGATCCCGATTAGATCTCGTTTAATTAAATTTGTAAACTTAACTTGTACCAGATAATAACATCAGATAGTCGACGTTACCTCTTCATTAATGAATCGGTAAAGTTGCGAGGACTTGATTGATTTTGTAATTAGGAAAGTTTTCTCGATCCACATAGCACTTTCAAGTTTAAATTGAATTAATTTATTGATGGCACGGTATGTAGGCTTAATTACTGTTATGTCACAGTCTCATGATAAATTGTTCATCTGTTATGAATGAAAGTTTTAAGCGAGAAAAAAGGTTCAATCAATCAATTTCTTAAAGAATGGCTTAAGAAAAAAGGTTTTAGTGCTGCGTCCCCCTTTATTTATCCGCGTATTGAAATCGCAGAATTCCCTCATAACTTCAATACAATTGACCAAATTGTTTTATACATTGCAGAGATCGCTGGAGGTGTCACGAGAAAACTCGTATGAGCGCGAAGAATACCATATGCACGTAGACACCGACCCGCTGTACTATAACAGTCAACCGAGGACTAGGTAAGATACTGTGATTGTAGTCATTTTAAGGGGTTCCAGGTTCCGTACCCGAAGCGAAGGGTGCCAAACGGACAGCTTCCGCTGTTCGGCTGTCCGTATATCTGTCTGTCTATCAGCGGAATGAATCGTACGAACCGTAATAGCTAGAAAGTTGAAATTTGCACAGAATGATAACATTAATTAAATAATACACAAAAAGGGTGTCTAGAATTTAATAGTATTAAGTAAATTTCAATATAAAACTGATTGTAATTAATTGGATAGCAAAATTACGAGATGAAGATTGAAGATATTGAACTGTCGGGCACTTGTTTCTTATACGACGATGTGAAACCCTTGGTGACCGATTAATTTTAAGTTTCAAACAACTCAGCAGAAGAGAGCCAGAAACTTAATAACTTACTTGATTGCACCAGAAGGAAGGGAATGCTTTTGCTTTTTTTGTGATAGTATTGTTTAGAAACTAGGCCAAGATTTTAATTTCTAAAGAAGAAAAATATAACAAGGTTCGCTCAATACAACAATTTAAACTACAAGTAGCCTATCCGAACGCGTCCGTCCCAATCATCCACCAAAACGCCGCCATCTTCCCGCGCCGTTTTTGCTCGCCTCACCATTTCTTCACGCGATACCCCAGCCTCCAAGTACCTAGGTGGCCACGTGGTCACGTGGTACTTGACTATTGGAGATTCTCTGACAGTTTTCTGTTTTCAGGATAGAGACGTGGTCGCACCAGTATCAGCCGGAGCTACGCGCGCAGGCCAGTGTCGAGTCAGCGGTCTCTTGGCGGACTGCCGCTGACTGGCAGTCGCAAGGTGAGGACCCTTTCCTATGTTGCCTGTTCCATACGGTTGCCGGGGCTTGTCAAACCTCTACGTGTGTATAGAGAGTTTGGCTTGGTGTGCGTAGGACTTGCAGTTTTACGTTTGTAGTAGTCGAATTTTTGGCAAACCCCAGTCGTCTGGAAGGGGCTTAACACTCTGCACCCCGTTTGGGATATAGTGCGACGCTGTGTATGTTTAGTAGAAAATAATAAGAAGCCCTTTAAATGTTCGTCTAGGGGAGCAATTCTGGCGCAAGCGAGATTAATGCCCGGTTTCCTAGGCGCTGATTAAAGTTAATAGGTTGGTTAAAGCTTCAGCTTCAGCCAATCACGAGCCGCTATTATTCAAAATGACGGAACGTTATTGGCCGAAACAGATTTAACCAACCTGTTAACTTAATCAGCGCCCAGGAAACTGGGTATATGTCCATGGTCGAAATATCGATTTTGAGATTCCGAAATAATCTCTATCAAAAACAAGAAAAAGCTATTCTTACGATTACCTTTCGACCGAGAGAGATATCTCGACCCGTTTTCGATCCAAATAAATATAAATCGAGATGGTTTTCGACGGATTTAGGCGGTATCAAAACCGATATCTTATTTTATTTCGATCGAAAACGGGACACAGAGTTGCCCCCCAGGGGCCTTTACTCGAATTCGTGTAAGATACTCCACTTCGCTGATTAAGTTCGAGTTAACAGAGGGCTAGTGCCTAACCCTGACGACCTCTGTGGCGTAGCGGTTGCATCTGCCTACCATGCGAGAGGTCCCGGGTTCGAATCCCGGCTGGGGACAAAAAAAGCCCCCAGGTCTTGGATGTTTACATGTTTGTGATGTGGCAGTTTCTGGTTTCCACGACACAGGGTATCCTAGTGTGGGGCCAGAAGCAATGTATGTGCCTGTATGTAAATGTTTATGTTATGTTTATGTTAACACGTTTGTCAGTAATTAATTTCTACTAGAAGACCTCCTCAAGCTTCACGAATTTACCACCGAGTTCTGTACACAACCTTCCGTCCTAAGTCCACGGTCCGCGATTTTCAACCTAACCATATCGAGATATAGTTCAAAATCTATGAAAAACAGAACTAAAGATCTGGGTCATTCGTGGATGTTGGACGAGCTTGTAGATAGAGCCGAAACCCAACGTGTCATTCGAAACACGGAAGCGCCTTAAACAAATGCCACATAGAAACGGTAAAACATATTACAGTATTAATAATATTATATCGACGTTGACTAAGTAAAACATATTACAGTACTAATGAATATTTAATAGACACATCATTTAAGATAAATAAATAACTTAAAATCACACTCAAACACAGATATATATTATACAAAATACTAACTTATAAATATATGCATGTAAATCACAATTACACACACAAACAATCACACACCCTCTCACACACCCTCACATACACGTACACACCCTCAAATAAATATACCTGATTAATTAATATTTTAAAATACCTAGCCATTAGTATTATATACCTCTCTACTGTTGCAGTGCCCTATGGACAGGGTCCATAAAATTGTATCTTGATTTAAGAGCAAATGTGAATGGAAGCAATAAACGTAATTCTAATTCTAATTCACACACCCATACTCTGTGCTGGACCACTTTGTGCTCATTACATTAGAGAGCAAAACGTATTCCAGCACAGACATTCTCTGTGTTAGTATAGATTATATCCCGTCTCAGCTAAGTATTTCTAAAGAACGAATACCGTTCGGCCACGGAGGCTTCATGTCATGATATGTTACAAAATATTCCAGTTGGCACTCTTTTGTTACCCTATTCGTGGAACCTAAACCCTTTGTTAGAGAGCAGAGTCTAGTTAAGACGATTGTCCAGCAAAATGCCCATCTTTAAAAAGTTATTCCAGCAGTTTGAGATACTTACTTCCTGAATCCACAAAAAATATATGTTATAAAACCGTCCCATGGCAAAAAATGGAAACAGTACGAAAAAAAATATAATGTAATAGTTGTTTAGGTTTAACATTTTAGAAATCATCAGCGGTTTTTGTGTAATTTGCAAAAAAACACTTTTTTGCACTTATCGCACTTTTTGCGCGGACGTAGCTGCAGTTTACCCCATTATATGTATACTTTATTTTATCATTTTTCTTTTATGATTTCATTTGTGAAAATTTCCACCACCACAAACAGTTGCAAATTTTAGCGTTAACAGGCGCCTTAACGCCATTTATTCGGTCATTCTTACAGAGGAGCAAAGAAGACCTAGTTTGGAACGTCAGAACACCTTGTACGATGACCTGGGCTACGGGTTTGATGGATTTACAACCAGAACGAATATCAGGTACCTACGACTAATGAACTCTACCATTTGATAGACATCTGCGCTTGTATACAGTCCGATTCTTGGATGTTGTTTGTCGTTATGCTGTTACGCATAATTTGGTTTGAATGATGGACATCCAAGTGAATAGAACATTAATAATGTCACAACTACCACTAATTAAATACTGACCAGAGATGGTCTATATGTATAGTTGTAACACTATTAATGTTTGATTTATTATAATAAAATATATGTGTTGCCCTTTGATGTCCTATCCCGCTTTATCTCAGTGCGGGTTGATGGAGGAGTGCGGGTTGATGGAGGAGTGCGGGTTGATGGAGGAGTGCGGGTTGATGGAGGAGTGCCGGGCTAGTGGCCAACTCGACTGTCAAAAGTTATCGAGTTTTCTTTACGACTACTATCACCGAGTAGCGATAGTAGCCCGGACCTACAGTGGGATCTACGTCATCCGAAGCACTAAAGCGCCCAAAAAAATGCAGTATAAAAACGGACACTCATCCAGACCTACCCGTTTGGCCGGTTAATGTGCTACCCTCACAATCGTTTCCAGTGTGAAAATACCGCTATATGTCACGGACGCTTCATGTTATGTTGTTTCATTTAATTCCAGGGACCACTCTGCTCACATTTCCGCACAAGCCAGCTACGAGGAATACTACGACTCGACCAGCTTTTCTTACCAGACGTCGTACCTCGGCGACGACTCACGGACCTGGGATAGTGGTGGGCGGTACTTCTATGACGACGGCTACGGACTAACCCCGACTGAGTACGAGAATATCATGAATAAGAGGAGGTCTTCGGTTGTGCAACTGCCGCAGGTGCCTAGTGGGAGACAGGTGAGGATGCTTTGCTTCATCATTATATCAGCATCAGCAGTTTGTTTTTGCCCTCTGCTGGGTATAAGCCATGTCCTGTTTGAACCAAATTATCCGGTCTTGTGCCAATCGGAACTAGGTTTTTCCCGCGATATTGGTAATGTCATCTACCCCTCTAGCTGCTGGTAGACGCTTGCTTCTCTTTCCCTTTCGGCCACCACTCAGTAACGGATCTACTCCACCTGTCTTCACTTATGTCGATGATTTCAGCGACGATTAACTTTAATGTACCATTAACATTTCAGCTGCCAATGGCATCGTCTCGGTACTCGGACTTCAATGGAATGGCGCCGTACAGACCGCGACAGCGACGGACCACTGCCAGTTTACCAGGTACAACTTAACCCATGATGCTAATGTAATAAACCGACCAACGAGTAGACTATTCGGATTTCTCTCTTATACGCGTTGGGTATTGGTGGTTGATGGAGGATAATAGAGGGAAGGGTGAGGATTAAGGAATGAGTCCGAACTGCCTCTGTCGCACATGCATCACTAGTCCGTCTGTCGCGGCAGCAGAGCAACACGGCTTCGCATCAGTACTTCTGCTACTTTTCTGCTGAGTTTGGAATCGTTACTCAAAGAGATTTTACGAGGCTGTGACAGCACTGCTGCGTACTGCCAAGTTTGGAATGATACCTAACCTTTCTTTGAAGGCCAACCTAGACCGACTGACTGAGTTTTTCAAGCTGCAGTATAAGCACTTTTGACAAAATTACCAGGTAGCAATATTAACTATATGTGATAATCAAGTTAACAGGACATCTCCCATCGCCAACCTCATTCCGATTTCATTTCATAACGAGGCAAATGCGAGGAAACAAGAGAACGGGTTAGTTGTATCCATTTAACCCGCAGCATTTTTTTAAGTCTCCCCCACACATCCTCCACCAGCTGGCCCGGCCTTCTTTTTGCTGCCAAATGCTCAAATTAACGTTAAATTAACGTTCCTTTTCATTAATTTCCCGGTTGTCCAGCGACCCCATCATCGACGCCGAAGCGGCACCGCGCGCTCCCCCTCCCCCCGGGCAGCGAGTCCGGCTCCGTGCGCAGCAGCCGCGGCCGCCGCCTGCCCCGCCCGCCGGGGCAGCCCTACAACGTGCCTTATGTACCAGGTAATGTCTCACTTGAATGATTGAAAAGAGAAGATAGAGGAGCGTTGGGGGACATAAACATAAATCCTGGGCACAGATAAGATAATAGTTACTACTACTAGGCGATAATTATCTAAACAACATACCTCGGTTCCTAAGAATGACCTCATTTTGAACTGTCATTGTCATACAAATTATCCCCGGGATAGTTATTCTCGTATAACTTTTTGTTGATAAAATCCAGCCTAAGAGCAAAGTTTACCAACGAAAGAGTACAGTGCCACCAACTTAGCTGTTCAGTTGATAGCGGTCGCTTGTGTCATAGTAGTCTTCATAATAGCGGACATAGTATAATATGTAGGTATTCTCTTTGATGGCGGATGACAAGTCCGTAGTACCAATTTTTCTCACCTGAATAGCTAAGTTGGTGGCTCTACAACTTTTACTCGAGAGTATCTTCTACTTTTTCATAGACACCAGCCCCCCTACCGCGCAGCCTATGTCGGCATCGGCATCCTGTTTAAACGTGTAAGAATGAACTTTATCATTATGACAATACGGCAAGTCAAACACGAGGCCGATGCCGACAGCGACTGCGTGGTAGGGCCCGATCAGATGACCTCATTTTGAAATGTCATTGTCATACAAATTTTCTCCGGGATAGTTATTCTCGTATAACTTTTTGTTGGTAAAATCCAGCCCAACTCGAATATCATTTTGCTTCCTTCGAGTCAGTAGCTTTAAATTTGAGTATTTTTGTTTCAGAACCCGAGAAGTCGATGCCGGATGTGAGCTACGGCTACGACAGCTACGGCTACGACAGCTACGGCTACCAGGCTGAGTATCCGGACACGTTGACGGACCAGTTACAAAATGCCAACTATAGCACCACGTGAGTTAATCGAAGAACAAATTTAAATTCAAGTATAGGATTGGGTATAGATCAGTGCCTCTAAAGCACTATTAATGGGCAGTGTAACTTGATGATTTAAATCTTACAGTACGGAGGTGGTACGTCTAAGGGGCCCCGTAGACTTTCAAGCATGCTTGACGAGCATGTTGGTCAAACTTCACATTTTCATCAAGCAACCGCGATAACGATCAAGCAAAATGATCAAGCAGAAGTTTGTTTGACCAAAATGTTTGGCAACTTGTTGCTCAAACTTCAAGCAACTGCAATAACGATCAAGCACCCCCGAAGACGTTCAGACATACTTGTCAAGCACGTCGTCAAACAAAGTTTTCTTCAAGCACGTAGATTGCTTGACAAGGTCAAGCATGGCCGTATACCATCAAGCATGCTTGACGACATACGTGGTTGTCAAGCATGCTTGATCGTCTACGGGGCCCTTATGATTACATAGCATAGCGCCACGCCTTTTCTATACGGGGTGGTAGAGGCACAACAGTGCCCACTTTTAGCCGGATATTCAATACTCCATTTCGCGTGGCCGGGGGCTAGCCCATCGCTGTAGCTATGGACTGATGAAGATTTCCTCACGATTTTTTCCATTGTCTTTAGAATGTCCTAAGAGAGTAGGCAGGTACTTAAGATAAAATTTAGATCATTAGGCAATGTTCAGCATCGGGATTCGAACCGGAAATCGTGCTGCTAATTAAAGTTAAAGATTGCATTAAAACGGTGCTCCTAAAACACAATACAAAGGCTTGATGATATAATAGCAAGATGCATTGAATGTTGTTACATTTCAGATATGACGAGGATGGTATGCAGCCGTTTTTTGATGAAACCCCACACGCCACGCCACCAGCTGCTGGTAAATTAACAACTATTATGTACATTATGAAACAAGTGAGAAAAGTTGGTCATAGCATATAATATAATAACATTCTCGGTTCTTTACTGCTCTCGCCTGTGCGGCTCGAGCTGGTAAACTAACCTTTACCAGCTCGAGCCGCACAGGCGAGAGCAGTAAAGAACCGAGTATGTTATTACCAATTGCTCACGAGTTTGATACGACGTTTTTCAACACATTTGTGAGGAAAAATCTAAAATTATCTTCATTGATACTCGACATTTTCACAATAAAAACAATTAATGTTTTATTTGTTGAAAACTGACAATGGCGCGCACTTTTTATTTTATTTTCGCTCGTTGACTCTGACTGCCAGAGGCAATGCAAAAGCCAAACAAGGAGCCAAATAATAAATTTTATCATAGTAAACAAAATACATCCCTGATTTCTTAGTTTGCTTGTAATTTGATGAAAATAAATGTTTAGTCATCTTGTTTTGACAACATGAATTAATTAATAATTAAAGTCAATTAAAGTACCTAATATTTTCCAGCATAAAAATTCTGCTGTCATTCTTGTCCAAAAACTATATCCATTACCACACTAGTGTTGTAATGTTATTACCACACGCGTGTATAATAGGCGTCATTATGGTCACTTATTCTAAAACCCACGTCATAAGGGTGTCACTTTACGACCAGGGAAAATATTTTTTTTAGACTTGCGAATATTGTTATCACTTATCACTTGAGCTTAGTGATTAATTTGGTTCAAGGTTGAAAACACTCAATTTTATTAACATAAAAAGTTCAGTGCTTGTGAGCTGTGATTTCTGTGACCGATCTGTGATAGAAGTTTCCGGTACATCATCCCACTCTGTTGCAAACAGCTATTATAAATTTGTGTCAGTTAACCAGTGACCACGAATCACGCAACAGTTTCTTTTTTGTTCTTTTTCAGTTCAAAAAACTCCATGGAGTGAACCTGGATCAAGCATACAATTTTCTTATTCTGCGACTAGTGAAAATGACAATTTACTGACTAAGTCTGTGCCATCGACTCTTGCATCCTATTTACAGCAACCACCAGTGACAAGTCTTCAAAACACTTACCAGGACCAAACCTACGGGTACGACCAGCACCTTGACCTGCAGTACGCACAGTACGGACAGCAAGATCAGAAGCTAAATAATCAGTACGATCAGAAGCCGTACCAGGAAGAGGTTTACCAAGAGCCGAGGCAGGAGTTGTCTTACCAGCAGCAGTTTGAGGAACATAAGAGAATGCAGCAGCAACAGCAGTTGAAACAGCAACAGCAGCAGCCGACGCAGCAGTTGCAGGCATCTGTCATGACAGGAGCGGCCACTCTCGGGTCGCTTATGGCAGGCGGTGCTAAGAAACTCGGGAGTTTCTTCGGCGCCGCCGCCGCCGCTGTCGCGCCGACAATACCCCACCCTCCAGCCACGACTGTGTCTTCAATCACGCCTTACTCATCAGCCGTCACCCCCGCCACCCCCTTCACTGCCTCCACTACTGTGGCAGTCGCTTCCGTCCCAGAAGTTTCACCTTCTGCCCCCACAGCTGCCGTGACGACGTCAGCGTCCGTCGCGCTACCCCGAACTCCGTCTTTGCGAAGACAGGAGTCCATACAGAGACCTCCCGTACGAAGGATACGGACATTACCCGACGCACCGGAGGACCTCGCGTTGACGTACGACGAAAGTGCCTACGAGGATGAATACAATAAGACTGAATTCGAACAAACCGATAGGACGTCCCAAGACCGTGATAGGACGTCCTTAGAGACATACCGTGATGAGGATTATACAATTCACGAGGAGAATGAAGACTCAGTTTATTTGCCGGCAGTGGATGAGACGAGTCCTGCGTTACAGAAGACTGCGTCGCCGACACGGAACGGGTCAAAGTCGCATGTGAGGAAACCGTCAGTGGATAGCTACCACAGTCAAGCGCCGTCGACAGTTGATCGAAGAACTTCGCAAAGTTCTTTTCATCACGAGGACAAGATAGCTGTACCTATTATCCCGACCACTCAGGAAGGTAAGGCATTTTTATATATCCATGAATGTGTTATCCATCAGTATTAAATTTAGGAATATAATAAAACGAACCACTAAAAAAATAACTGAGCGACTAAATTACTGACTGAGCGACAAGTCGCCCAGCGACTTGTCGCTCAGTTAGTAATTTAGTCGCTCAATTAGTTTTTCGGTTAGGTTAGGTTAGACTTTTTTTGCCGCTCGTTTAAATACTACCCTTAAATTTATAGTTAGCGACCTACCGATTGATAAAACTGTATTTCGTCAAAATAATAATGACGCATTACCTAAATATGTATAACAAAATAAGAGTTTGGAAACGTAATAATCATAATCATAAATAAATCAACGGTCTCTATCTCTCCTCCAGAATCAGTGACTGACAAAACGAAAGTCAAATTCAAAGACGGAACCGCCTTCCACGAGCTTGCTGAAGGCGCGCAAGAGTTCAATGACGACCAAGAGCGATACGGCGAACAAGATGAGTTTAGAGAACAGAGAGAACTATACCAGGAGGAAGAAGACTTTAGAGAAGAACCAGACGAGGAGTTCCAGGGCGAAGATCCCTTCCGGGAAGGGGAGGAGTTTCAGGAGAATCAGCAAGAGGAGCAGCCAGCTTTCACTGAACCGCAGCCGAAGTTGACTCCGAAGCAGAGGTGGCACCGGGCGTACAACAAAGTCGTCATGCAGTTGAATGTGAGTCTTTTTACAATTTTGCTGGCAATGAAAGTGTTTTCATTAATTTAAATTATTACATTTTATGCATTTTCCGATCACTTTTTTTGGTCTAAGACCTTTTTGATTTCGATGTTATGACTTAAAGCTCAAATAGCGTCTCATGATACGATTTCAAGTTTTGATTTGACTTATAGGTGTGTATTTCCTTTTTACTTTACCGTACATAACTTATTGTTTTTGTATCAATACATAAATATATTTTCAACGGACTTCAAATAATTCGCCAAGTTAAAAACTTATAATAGGTCATGAAGTCGTTTTTTAAAGTTTTTAACTTGGTTTAACTTTGTTTTTTTTTTTATTATTATTATTATTTGGAGACTTTCATTGTCGATACATTTTTTACTTTATGTGAGTTTTCTAACTTGAAAAATGTTTTGCGTGATTTTACAGGCAAAATAGTTTGATAGTCTAAACCTAAATCAACAATTCAACTGGTACCCTAAAATCACAATTTCGGAATATTCTAAGTTATTTTGCTTAGACTATCAAACTGTGTTTTTTTCCCACAGCATTTTGAGTAATTCTTAGCCTTATCCAGAACACTGCAAAGTTTTAATGGAGCAGGTAAGTACAGTATTTCATTTACCATTTAATTGATTAGTTGAACAACAAATATGTAATTTTGGTACATGTATACCGTGGCTATCATGATACCAATAGGGAACTATCAAGCCATGGTTTAATTTTTTATAATATTTGACGATTGTACATATATACTTTCTTTCTATGTATCTACTTACATCATACGCTTGATACACACATACAGTACAAAGAAATGTCTGGGTTTGCATCGCGTAGCATTTTTTTTCAAAGTAGGTTTATAATAATTGAAACAAAAAGTAAACTTTAGAAAAAACCGACTTCCACAAACCCTATTTGATTAGATTGAGTTTAATACAAACTGTAACCCCTTATCCCCCCCCCCCCTTGGGGAATTAATTTTGTCAAATCCCATATCAGTGCTACCCCACGCTACTAAGGAACCCCTGTACAAAGTTTCATGGCTCTAGGTCCACCACCGGTTTAGGCTATGCGTTGCCTGCCCGTCAGCCACGCATTGTATTTGTACCTAGTATTGAGCAGTTCTGGTGGCCATATTGGTCTTCATCAGCAGTTCCGCATCACAATATTATGCTTACCATGTGCATTTGCACGAGTTATTATGAAAAACACAAAAATCACTATAGGTCTGCCTATAATATTTAAAGAGTTCCCTCGATTTCTCCAGGATCCCATCATCAGATCCTGACCTGGTGTCAATGGGACCAATGGGAAGGTAAACCCTTTCAAACAAAAAAATAATTTTCCAAATCGGTCCATCCGTTTAGGCGCTATCGGGGTGTAGACATAAAAAAAAAAAAAAACCGGACGAATTGTAAACCTCCTCCTTTGGGAAGTCGGTTAAAAAGACAAAAAGAAAGGAATCTAGTACCTGGAACATAAAGACAAATAATGGCTTCTTATGTTTCCAGACATAAAGCAAATTAATCAAAAATGTTTTTCTTACTCAAAGGTCGGTGGGCTTTAGTCGTTTATTTATTTATATCAACAACAATGCCAATTTATATTAACAAACCTTACCTACGCTTTATGTTGAGTCAACCCTTGATTAATGTTTGTACATCAAAGGTTCACTTGATCAATGTTTATCCTCAGGTTCATTTGATCAATGTTTATCCCTACGGTTATTTTAATGTTGTGTTTCCCTTTGTGAAATTATCTGAACTTAAAATAAATACAAAGGTTCAGTGTCTTGTTTGACTCAGACCTATTCATATCTATCTGAGAAAATCAAATTACTTATAATGTTGTCTACCACAGCGTGTGGCTATCTAAGTAACTCTCTTATCAATACTCCCCTGCTGAGATTTGGGACTCTGTGAGATAGAGCTAATGTACTAAAACATACTTTTTATACTTTTTTTTTGTCGGCGCTGTATTCGAACACCCCGGCATGACATTTTTAAGTTCAACATAACTTGAGCCTCTGTTTGTACATTTGGACCATATTCTTTGGCATGACAGTTTCAGCAGGTGTATCCTACCTACAATGAAACCTCTCTTAAGCCCTTTAATAAACCGATCCAAGCGAATACCTGCAGTACGTGAAAATTACAGATTTGATATGGCGAACAGATGAGACAACTCCCCGAGCAAACTTTGTATTAATACGAGTCTAGGAGCCTCCAATCTTTGAGTTAAATCGCAATGTCTATGGACATGGCAATCGCTTTTAGCTACAAACGCGCCATAGTCGCCCCGCTGAGTAACCGGCGATGTTTCAGTAATGTTACTTATTTACTGAACATAGAAGCCCCGTCGATTCGACCTTGCGATTTACGAGGGTTTTGTTTAGTTATCAAATAATTATATCGTATTGGACTTTTCATTATTCGAGGTCATACTTATTTAAGCATACCTAATGAAAGTCGTATCCGCTCACATTCTAAAATATCTTGATGATAGATAAGAATATTTTATCTCTTTAGGTAGGTAAGTGATATTTTTTCTAGGAGGTTTCGTTTATTATTACTTTGCAAGCTTGTTAACTCATTAAAGCTCAAGAAATATATACTTTTTTGACACATTCTTGATTATCTCTAGGAAATACAGAAATCATATAACTTAATTTGAACATCCAATTTCCTTCTAACTTTGCCAAGACTCTCTGTATTAAACGACTAATGATGTTTCGTTAGCGTATGATTGAGTCAACGTAGAAGCACAGAATAATTAATAGTGCTACGTAGAAGGTACCGCAGTAACACGAGCGAAATTCCAAGCGACTGGTACCGTACTCACTTCGGTTTTTAGAGAATACGAACGGTCATGTTATTTGAGAGTGTAGCTAGATGACACATTGCCACCCGCCGGGACCCGTCGCGCCTTTGAACCCGTTCACCTCATTAACTCTGTTGAGTTGTCCCGATATACGCACCCAACACTCAGTCCCGATACCGACACCGAACTGCACGCACTATTTCACACGAAAAAGTGATAGCAACTTCCTGCGGGCGTCCGTGGCCTTATTACCGCGCAACACTTATCAACTATCTGTATGCTAATAGCAGGTGTTCCGAACCATCGGTAGTGATAATGGTGCGTCGAAAGAAGTCCCAAACAGGCAGTGAAGCCGACATAAGACGTCAGGCTAATGTGAGTGCAATGCCGAGCGGATCCCGTCTTCGTGTGAGGAGAGGTTCAAGCCTGACCGATTTGGACAAACTCAGAGGCAGCGCTGGGTCTAGTGGCGGAGGATCTATCGGTGATCTGATGAACATGTTCAGTGGTAGTGCTAATTCTGTCGGCAGTGATACGCTAGTGGCCAGGACAGTTCCTTTAGAGACTGTCCGGAGAAGTATTGCTTTACCGTCATCACCTCAGCCTCGGACTTTGCCGTCTCCACTGATACATGTTTCACGACCCGTGGGACCTTTGACGATGGCACAGAGGACTTTACGCTTCAGCCGACTCCTGAAGTACCAGCCTTGTTCGACAGATGTCCCTATTGTTATGGTCAGTACACATAACTTCTTCTTCTTCTTCTTCTTTTTATTAATGGCGTCCTAACCTCTTTTGAGGTTAATTTTGCCAGTGTCAAGTGGTCAGGTTCTCATTTGAGAACCTGGAAATTATAATGTCTTGAGATGATGATAAGATGATGATGATGATTTGTCCCTCGTTAGCACTACCCAGGGAAGCCGTGAAGGGCTGTGGGTTCCAAGAAATTCCTGCGGACGTGAGCGACTGCCTCCCCACATATAACTTCATGTGTGTATAGAACCTATATGACACTTATGCTTATGACGCATCCGCCTTTCAACATCGTAAAATCGAGTGACATTTTAATCAGATAAACTACATATTCCTATTGATATGAATCAAAATAAGGATCTATATTGGGAAGCGATAAGGGTCTATATTGGGAAGCGATAAGGGTCTATATTGGGAAGCGATAAGGGTCTATATTGGGGAGCGATAAGGGTCTATATTGGGAAGCGATAAGGGTCTATATTGGGAAGCGATAAGGGTCTATATTGGGAAGCGATAAGGGTCTATATTGGGAAGCGATAAGGGTCTATATTGGGAACCGATAAGGGTCTATATTAGTAAGCGATAAGGGTCTATATTGGGAAGCGATAAGGGTCTATATTGCGAAGCGATAAGGGTCTATATTGGGAAGCGATAAGGGTCTATATTGGGAAGCGATAAGGGTCTATATTGGGGAGCGATAAGGGTCTATATTGGGAAGCGATAAGGGTCTATATTGGGAAGCGATAAGGGTCTATATTGGGAAGCGATAAGGGTCTATATTGGGAAGCGATAAGGGTCTATATTGGGAAGCGATAAGGGTCTATATTGGGAAGCGATAAGGGTCTATATTGCGAAGCGATAAGGGTCTATATTGGGAAGCGATAAGGGTCTATATTGGGAAGCGATAAGGGTCTATATTGGGAAGCGATAAGGGTCTATATTGGGAAGCGATAAGGGTCTATATTGGGAAGCGATAAGGGTCTATATTGGGAAGCGATAAGGAAGCGACTCCAAATCACAAGTGAGGGAGGGTGATACAGGAAAGGTGTTATATCACTCTAAACACTGATGTCTGTTTATCTACTCGTAACGTAGATATTATAATAAGTAACTCAAGTGTCAGAGTAAAGATTGCAGTTATAGAGATGTAATATGCATATCATGAACTCATTTATAATTTTCTTTTCTAGTAATTTTCTTTTCTTTTGCTTCATTAATTTTTAACGTGTTAATTTATTATGTAAAGCTGCAAATGTGTGACTACTATTATTATTATTATTATTTTGTAAATTATGGGTGTATGCCTGACAAATAAACAATTCATTCATTCATTCATTTATTCATAGCTATTTGGACAATTTGGAGATTGAAATAGAGATAATAGGTATTAACCATAGCACTGATATTGATTAGGTAACAAATAAGGATAGGGATGAGACAAAGGCGACATCCACGAATGTTATTTCGTTCCTTAAAATGTAGTCTTTACCTTTTTGCTATCTTTCATACTTTACAATGGGATTACGCTGAAAAGTAAGCAGGAAAATGTTCACCTTTTATCTGTAATCCTGTTATACTGTCGAGGCTCGCATGAAATAGGGATACATCCGGAAATCCAGATAAAAGAAATACGCTGACAATAGCTTCCATTTTGTTTGTATTTTCATCCGATAGTCGTTAAATGCATAAGTACATTTATAAATCACCGTTAAATAACTATAAATAAATGTAGGAAATTACTATTTACTTATGTACATGATATCGATTAATATCATAAAGACAAAAAAACACATTAAGTGG
This sequence comes from Argyresthia albistria, assembly GCA_963457715.1. Taxonomy (NCBI): domain Eukaryota; kingdom Metazoa; phylum Arthropoda; class Insecta; order Lepidoptera; family Argyresthiidae; genus Argyresthia; species Argyresthia albistria. Next base: position 7,484,851 of record OY735260.1, read on the forward strand.
TAAGTGAAATCAAGGATTATTTTTGATCAAATTTCATACAGTCTTCACAAAATAAAAGGCCCGTTTTGACAGTTCACGCCCATGAAGTTTTAACCCCTAACGCGTAGGCAATAGAAGCGGTTTTCCCAAAAAACTTGTTTGCTTTGCTTCTACGCAACAGTTGGCTTTTATTACCTACGCATTAGGGGTTAAAACTTCATGGGCGTGAACTGTCAAAACGGGCCTTTTATTTTGTGAAGACTTTAGTCATTTCTAGTAATGTGTAAACCTATCTATTTAGAGCCGATCTTGTACTCCTCAGATGGCGTATATCTGTCTGTATAGCTCAGGAATTTTACTTTTTAGTTTATCTATTTTGTTTATCTGGGGTCAAAATTTATAATAACAACACCATTTGATTGCAGACTAGTATTGTAGATGAAGTTAAACAGTTTGAAATAGTTTATTTACATTTTTTTTATTATTTTCTTTATTACGTAATTATAAAGTTTACGTTTACTCTCTACAAAGACGCACTCAAAACCTGCAGAGATTCTTTACATTCCCTTGAGTTTTATTAAGTGTCTTTTCCTATCAGACTCATAAATGAACAGGCTCTGAGTTTCATGAAACTTGGAAAGGACACCGGCAATTTTCCATACTAACGAATATCTCGAGCTGTAACGTCTATTCACAAGAATAGACTATAATATGATAGATAGTTTATTATTGAGGTCGAAAGAAAAACGTGCAGGCAAGGAAAAACTCAAACGAAACAACCGAAGACAAAGATATCATTTTTATTTTTTAGCATTACTATAATATCTGCCTACCATGAGGCACGCCACTCAACTTAGTCGTGCATTTTGCCACAATTTTATGTAAAAAACAATGCTCGCAAGTATGGAGAAACGTCATTATGTCGCGAAATTTAACATTTATACGCGACGCGATCGCGAATGGCGTGCCTTATGGTAGCCCTGCATAAGAGGAAGCATTCCGTAAGTCATTTCGGCGGGGCTGAGAACTGAGAGATACCTATTAGGTTAGTTTACATTCCACATTTGGACTGTTTCTATGAATTTTCTCATGTGTTTCAATTAAATTCCTATCAGTCGCACCAATGTGACAATCTAATGTGACCACGAGTCCACAGTCATAGTTATTTAATTGAGAAATTTTTTTTTTTACTACATACATACATACATACATATGCTCACGCCTTTTTCCCGGAAGAGTGGCAGAGACAAAAGACCTCCACTATTTACCTAGGAACTAAAAAGTTTATGTTTAGTTTTATTGAACGATGTTTTTTACTAAGAAACCATAAAGTGTGAATTCTCAGTCCCGGAGTGCTTTAGCTAATGTACAGTCAGCCAAGCAGATAGCTGACCTCCAGATTCATTAACTCTATTCTATACGATAGGGGGTCAGGTATCTGCTTGGCTGAATGTACTTCATAGTAAGACTAGTTTCATTTAAATTGCTCTTTCGAAATGTATCACTTTCATGACTGGCCGCCAAAACTATAAAATACGCCTTTAACCAAACCCCTCTCAAAATCGTTTCGTGCAATGAATGAATGAATGGACGTTTATTGCATTAAAATCTTATAGGCTACACATACATCCCACAAAACCAAATGTTAGTACAGTAATGTTACAGTAAGTACAGTAATATCTTACGTATATCTTCTTAAAACTATCTATACCTGACTTAAAATTATACCTATTGTACATGATTACAATTGCAGAATTAGATGATAACGATTAACGATAAAATAAAGGAAAGTCTTTTCTAAAATTAAGCATTTCATATTCATATTCATTTATTTGTATATAACATGTACAATACAGATTACAGATGGAAAATGTATGTAGGGTACATGCACCCTGAAAAGGGTACAAAAGGTACTTTTTATAAACGATGACTTTTAATCGGTGATGATCAAGTACCAATTTTTCTAACTCTTTAATTGATGGCGGTCACGTTGAAGTTGAATTTACATAAAAACAAACTTTATTTTTACTATGACATATTTTTAATTCAAGTTTATCCTCAATTCCTTGTTATCCTACTAATCTGTATCTGTGAGCTAACAAACTCTTGCTATTTTTACGATGTCATTTGAGTACAATAAATAAATTATCAATAATGACAATAAAATTTACGAGTGACGTAGTATGTAGGATGACCATGTAAGTGGTGTATGTTTTATTTATGTTTTAACTTTTGAGTAATTAAACAGCGAGGTAATTGCGTGAGACTTCGCCTATTAAGTTTAATTTTAGCTAGATATTCTAGTGCTTCCTGTTACGCGTACTTCTTCATAAATTTGAGTAGATACTTAAGTTTCGGCATCTCAATGTTATGAATGCATCTGTTGAAATCGCCTATGACCTTGACAGAGTGTGTCATCATTCTGGATATGATGTCCTTGAGGCACACACTCAGATCCGATACTTCTTTGAAGCCGTGAATGGCAATTTCCGACATCACGACGGGGAACGGAGATGTTTCGTATAGGAACTGTAAAGAAACGTCACACATGAATAGCCCGTACGTAGGTCTTTATATGTATGTCGCAGTTGGTTGGTTAAATCAGAAACTTAACTAACACCCTAGACATTGGAACATTTTGATTTAAATAAAGCATCATCAAAAACGCTTAACCCTCTGCCTTCCACAAGCAGACTCTCCATACGACCAAATTATATTTATAGTCACCCCCTCTGACTTCCGTAAGCAGACTCTCCATACGAACAAATTTCCATTATTCACTTCCACAAGCGGACTTTCCATACGACCACGCTTCACTTCCGAAATATTGACTATGTTCAAATACCTTATTTTTTTGTAAGTTACACACCGGAAATGGAGGATAAAAATCTCTACTCTGTGGTGTATGATACTTGATTGGTTAATAGAAAAAAGTTGAAGAAAAAAACATTTCTTTCCGGAGCCATCTTGCGGCGGCCTGTAATTTCGAAAACTTTTAGTGCGTTTTCGTAAGTAATAAATACATGTGATAAAGGATAACAAAATAAAACAAAGGCATCAATAAAGAACTCCTTCTACTTCTCATTCTAATTCTCATTAGTATTCAAGTAATCCCTCATTTAGTAAACATCGTCGAGTATTTTCGTTCGCCGCCATGACACCTCGATTTTTTATCGGCACTACGGTTGCGCTCTAACAGGTGATCTTATAGGCGCTATGGTTGGGCTCTGACCGGGTAGCGAAGGGGTTAACAATCTGTCTTATCGAAAGCCAGCGTGTTGGTTAAAACAAGATGGCGTAACGACAACAGCTGATTACTTTCAGAGTCTATCTTTTTGGCAAACTTTGTGCAACGTTGTTATGTTGTGTTCAGTGTTTTTTTTGTTTCAAATTTGGTCTTTGGTGCAATTGTAAACATGTTGTCGACTCCGCCATGATTATTTCACGATTAGTAGTTTCAGAAAACCGAATTGGTTGCTTTAGGTCACTTTCTGCGCCAATACTAAAGATGAACCACCCGAAGCCGAGCGAAGCGGAGTGGATCGAGGCGACCTCGTGTAGTTTCACAAAACCGAATTGGTTGTTTATTACCCTACCAAAGTTGAAATGCGTCTTGTTGCCTCGGAACGTTTAGATCCACTGCCTCTGCCACTCAGTATGCGTAATGGCTTGACGCTATGTCCGATTGTTTCTATACTCTATACTCACAACAGTCCTCTCCAGGTCCTGGCTCTCATGAGAGCAGTTCCCCCCAACCTGCTGCTGCTTCTGACACTCGAAGAGTTTCGACGCAGAATACTTCTTCAGGTTTTCCAGAGTCTCGAAGTGGACTTGTAGTTTTTCTGTAAAAATGTTGCACTTTTACTATTTTCCAAGTATGTTCAGTAAGATATTTTTCATTATTTTATATTTATTATATGAGCCTACTGTGGTCCACTAAAGGTCGAAGGCCACTTTCCACCTCATCCACTACAATAGATCCTGTGAGTTATTGTGCGTTTTTCCGCCAGTCCTTGTCCCATAAACTCATCTCACCATCTCTTCCATCATTATGTATTAGGATTTTTTGTGAATTTTTTTTTTTACTTCCACAATTTTTGCGAGCCAGTCGTAGATAAAAATCAGAGAATGAAAAGTTAATTTCTACAGCATTGCGATACAGCGAGGTAACGGTGTCAGCGTTTTAGGCAACGTCCCGCCCGGCAGCGATCTGGGCAAAATTTTTCATTTAGTTTAGTTAGGTTGTACCTTTGTATTTTATTTACGTTAATTTATTACTGTTATTTATAATAGAAATAATCTCTTCCATTTCTACAGTGCAACAAAATCTTATGTAATTTAAAATGCAAGAAACCCTGTCAGACCATTAGGACTATAGTTTTCCAAATTGTTACACCTTCTTGTTTCTACATTCAGACCATGAAACCATCACCAGTCTGTAGTTTCGTATTTGATATCTTTCATTGTTTCCGTTCCCAAATACATTTATGTGCACCATAAAACTATGTAATGACTCTGTAAATATCACTTTGTTTTATCACCTTGTTGATATTGTTCATTATTATTTCACGTAGTCGCCCTAATGCGAATATCCTCATTCTTTGTAAACGGGTCGGTCGGTTGGATAAACAAGGAGCGCACGTCCTAAAACAACAAAGCCAGTACGTTGCCGACGTTGCCGTGCCGTGTCACGGTACGGGAGAATACCTAGTAAACAGTGTAGTGGCCCATACCAGCAATCTTGATTTTATGTTGTTTTGTTGTTAATTATTGTGAATATGTTGCTAATTGTATTTTATTGACTATTGTTATTCTTATTGTAGTAATTTATGTGTTTGTACTGTCTAATGAATAAATCTTTTATCTATCTATCTATCTAAACAACGTAGGAAAACACTGGCGCGTTTTGAGCTTATGGGAAGGCACAGGCACATTTTTATTCAGGTGTAGCCAAAGGTGTAGCCATTAACTCGATACGTTATTTAAAGTTTTTTGGAGCTAGTCCATCGCCGAAAAATTACGCATGCAAACATATACTTATAGGGCTTTCTTACAATTATATATTTCCATCACCACAGAAAATTGTATTCCTCTGCCGAGGTCTGTGCTTCAGAGAGAAAGGCGTGAGCATTATTATGTACGTACAGTAAAGTGGGTGGTTTTTTCCTAAGAAAAAAAAAAAAACTTTAATTTCGCGGGCCACCACGTAATTTGATTATAATACCACACAAGACCCCATACATGATGATGATGACCATAAGAAGTATTTTTTGAATGTTTTAAATGACATTGAAGAGGGTCGCTCGCTACCGCAAGGTTTGAATTTATTTTTATTTTAAGGAAATGCTGAAAATCTGTATTTGTCAGATTCCTTTTTTTATGGCCAGGACAAAAATAATTTTATATGTAACGAATAAGATATAAAGAACCGAGTATGTTATTTATTACCAATTGCTCACGAGTGTATTGCAAGCTATATTTTCCTCGGTACCTACCTACTCGACGTTTTCACAATAAAAACAATGAATGAAAAGTTTTATTTGTTGGAAATGGCGCGTACTTTTTTTTTGTTTCCGCTCATTGACTCTGACTGCCAGAGTCAATGCAAAAGCCAAACAAACAGCCAAATATTAAATTTTACCATAGCAATAGCAAACGAAATACATCTCTGTTTTTTTAGTTTGCTTGTAATTTGTTGAAAATAAATGTTTAGTCATATTATTTTGACAATAACATGCATTAATTAATGAATAAAGTAAAATAAAGTAATATTTTCCCAGCATAAAAACTCTTTGCTGTCATTACTTGTCCAAAAACTATATCCATTACCACACTACTAGTGCGAAAACGAAAACCAACGTCATAAGGGACACTTTACAAGCACACCTGCTTTTACCATAGCAATAGCAAACGAAATACATCTCTGTTTTCTTAGTTTGCTTGTAATTTGTTGAAAATAAATGTTTAGTCATATTATTTTGACAATAACATGCATTAATTAATGAATAAAGTCAAATAAAGTAATATTTTCCCAGCATAAAAACTCTTTGCTGTCATTACTTGTCCAAAAACTATATCCATTACCACACTAGTGCGAAAACGAAAACCAACGTCATAAGGGACACTTTACAAGCAGGTGTGTTGAAAACTCTTTGTTGGTATTTTGCTCGTTGGAACAAATGAAACCTTTTTCAACAACGCTCGAGAAATTAGGTACAAACGGCTTTGTTTTATGTTAGACTTTTTGCTAAATTGCGCGTAAGAAATAAATTGTTTCTCTGGATGGCCTTACTTGATATATTGTTTTGCTAATGGTTATTTGATCCAAGTTTGTGCTAAACGACTAATACAAATTATAAGAAGTAGGTACTAAGATAAGATAAAACAATGTGCCTGCATGAGTTGTGCACTGGCATCTTCACATATTAAATTCTCATTACCCATTTTTTATGACTAGATGTGAAGATAGCCTTTAGCAAAATATAAATCGCTCGGAAAAAATGGTATTATTTTGGTTGGTTTCTTATAAAACGTGAGTGTCATGGTATTCTTAGCCTTGAACAGAATCTTCAGAAAAACTTTAGGACTCAGACGTTGATTTAGAACATGCAGTAGGGACTACTTGACAAGATTAAACAGCAGGAGTGGTCTTGCGGGACCTGAATATAGAAAGTAACTATAGTCCTAAGCACCAAATAAAGTTGGTGTAGCTCTGAACGGATATGGTCCAAAACCTTTTGCACTGGAAAATGTTCTGGTACATATAATGGGGATGTAGTATTGCGTCGCCCAAGTTACTATTCGGATGCGGCCTGGTAAATACATGAGATGGAACACATGCCTTGTCTATACTGAAATCCATCTTGATTATTTTGTGCTTCTTTTGGACCCCATAAAAGTCAAACTACTGGACCAATTTTCGTTTTTTTTTTGTGATCGATGCCCTTCAAAAGTTGTTCCCCCACTTTTGAGGTCGCAAACTTAGGATAAGCATACCCACACGATACCAAACCATTCCTGAGAAAATTGGCTTTGTTGGAATTAATGTAATCTCCCAGTACATTCGAAATCTTTAGAATTGGGCTATACATGTATTTATTTGATTAATTTTGCTAGATAGAAAAGTCTCCCAGGGTTGTCATAAATAATACTGTCAGACACAGTATATTTTTAAATTTCGCACCAGCTGAAATGGTGTTCTTGATATTTATTTAATTGTTATAAAAATAGCACAGTATGTTTCTGAGTTAGATGTGGTTTTAGCTTGGCTTTGGCCTTTTTAGGGTTCCATACCCGAAGGGTGCCAAACGGGACCCTGTTACAAAGCCCCCGCTGTCCGTCCGTCCGCCCGTCTGTCCGTCAGAGGGCCCTTCAGCATGAACCGTAATAGCTTGAAAGTTGAAATTTTCACAGAATGTGTAATATGTGTTGCCGCTCCACCAAAAAAAAAACATTCTGAAATACACAAAATATTGAAAAAATAGAGGTCTTCCCATACAAGAAACGTATTTTTATTATTGTTTGGTACGATTTGTGCGGAAACCTCCGCGTAAGAGTCTAACTCGCACTTGGCCGATTATTTATTTTTATTTCATTTCCTAAAATTGAGCTGAAGATGAATTTCTGAGTTCCGATTTTGAATGTTACCTGGCAATCTCTGCACCCTTTGGTACCCCAAAGCAAGGCAAAGGGTGATATTTTCGTCTGCCAACTGAAGATTTTCACCAAGTAGTTTTACGATGGACTCCTTGCAGTATGTTCCGTTCCTCGGTTTACGGTCGTGGACTATAACCTGAAAAAATTATAAATGCTTAGAATACACGAATTTATTGATATGAAACCAGTCGTTGCCCTCAAAACGACATTAATTGCCCTGATTTTATCAACACTCAAACCGTCAAGCGTCTTCAAAAGACCCAATCTATGTTAAAAAAAATATAGGTTTTGAACTTTATCTCGATGTGGGTAGGTTGAAAATTGCGGGCCGTGGACTTTGAACGGACCTTTGAGTGGTTATATCTCGTTTTCAAATAACTTTCCCTGCAAATAGTTCGAGGCAAGTTCAATATGATATATATAAAAATCGTAAAGCAGTTTACAGAATAAATAAAATACTAAGTTTCAACTGTGTAGTCCTAATAGTTTCGGAATAAAGTTGCTTTGACATACGGATGGACAGACGGACAGACGGACAGAAAGACAGACATACTTGACGAAACTATAAGGGTTCCTTGTTTCTCTAACGGAATTCTAATAAAATGGCGATAGAACGCAGAGATAATTAATTGATTTTACCAAGCGTAATTGATTTCCATGCTTGGTTAAGCTAACCTCATTTGATCCATTTTCATAAATTTGCATTTAAAATACTTTTAAGTTAAATCATTCGTTTAATATTTATTCAATGAAGTTTAACTTACCAATGCAAATCTTATTAATCGAATCGTTAAGTTCTTATCAAGACCTCAAGAAAAAACTCTAAATAATTCTGTCAATTTAAATCTACTTTTAAGTAGGTTCTTAATTGTATGTATTTCCATAATAAAGACCTGTGGCTTAGGCTTTAAGCCTCGAGTTATAGGATCTCACATCTACGTCCGGCTGAATAGTTTATTTAAGAAAGTTTATTTCTTATTTACCTGAAAATACATAGAGATTTGCTCCAAATAAACTGTCATATAGTTTATTGATTTATCAGCCTCGTTCTTCATGAGTAGTTTGATCTGGGACACCATGGTGTCCATGTCTTCTCTGGACTTCGTAGTCCTGACCTGAATGTCTGCGATGAGGGCTCGGTAGCCATTGATGAGGTTATCTTGGAAATCTGTTGTCTGGGGAAAATGTTCTGGTTATTCATTTGACTTTGTTGATGGATGGGAATCTGCCACTTTTCCGCTCCTCCAGGCTAGTCACCTTGCCTTACAAAATTTAAACTTTTTACGCATATCGCTGAGAGCTCCGTGGTCTAGTGGGTTTCACGCTTGCTTCTCCTGCAGGAGATGCAGGTTCGAATCCCGGTGCTGACTATGTACCAATGAGATAATTAATTTGTATTAAGTACATCTGTAGGTCCCGGCTACTATCACTAATTGGTAGTATGTAGTAGTCGTAAAAACCCCTCCAACAACCCGCACTGAGCCGCAACGAAGTGGCGTATGGCTCAATCTTACTCGTATTCCGGTAAAGGCCTGTGCCCCTCGGTGGAGACATTAATGGGCTATATTTTCATTTTTAACGTCGCTCAAACAGTAGGAATTAGTTAAAATAGTGAGAGCGGTTTTTACGTTCTCCGTTCTTTCGTTTGTCCATACATGTCATACAGTAGTCCATTTGTGACGATAGGGGCTACATCTCCGCATGTTTAATGATAAGAAGAAGTTTTGACAATGATTTTCATAAGCCAGTGATTCCTTTGTTTTATGAACTTTTTTAATGAAACTGAATTCGAAACAAACGTGATTTTCTGTCGGAGCATTTAATTTATTTGCTCAAATCGTTTGTCCGTTAACGTGTTTTAGCGGGTAATGAGATGTGATATCCAATAGTGCGGTCTATATCACATGCTTGATTGGGAAAATAACACAAATGTATGCTTTTTCCCAGAACATAATTATATAGGCTAAAGATCTATTTCGTATATTATGCTTCCTCAAATATTCTCTACAAAAATTTGCTTAGCAAGCTTAGGTAGGTATTATTAGCCATAAAAGTTTATTGTAAAATTTTCATATAAACAACGCTTTGCATTCCACTCCCAGTAATAATTTCTGTATCAGCGCATGACACGTTTACTTTTTACGACGTTAGCAAAATAAAAAAACAAAGGGATTTGTGGAGGGAAAAAGTGCGTGCTCACAACTCACAAATATGAAACGTAAGCATGATGAAGTATTCTGAAACATGCTAGGCTTTAACGCCGCCGCCGCCGGTTGGACTATTGATGCGTTTTTGTGCGTAAAACGCTAAAAAGATTTTTCAGAGTTCCTTACCCGAAAGGTGCCAAACGGGACTTTATTTCGAAGGGTGCAGACCGACCAACGTTACGTTGTTACACAGCGAGCATTCATGCAGTCAGGACGTAGTATTACGGGCAAACCAGCGAGCAACGAGCGTAAACTGTTCCTGGCCTCCTGCTCGATGCTCAATCAACATGCTCGATGCAAATGTTACATTAGCCCTTGTAACGTTTTGGTCAGTTTGCATCTTAAGCCTCCGCTGTCTGTCCGTTTGTCCGTCTGTCATCAGCAGGCTCGATTTCTCGAACCGTAACGTAATGGGTAGATGGTGAAAATTTTCACAGAATGTGTTGTGGCACAGCTGGAAATACTGATCAACCCGAAAAAAAGGGTGTCCCCATACAAGAAATGCATTTTTTGTACGATGGTGTGGAACTCTTCATGTCAGAGTCTGACTCGCACTTGGCCGACTAATATTAGATCGTGAGACTAACTTACTATGTGCACTGACCTACTGTTTCTATATTGCCATGCAATTATTTGAGTATATATCTTAATGTTATTATGGCGTGCAATAATCGAATATGAATATGAATATGAATATCGATCTCATTGCTAAATGGGCAGCACCGGGATTCGAACCTGCATCTCCTGCGTGAGAAGCAAGCGTGAAACCCACTAGACCACGGAGCACGCTGCTTTCTCTACGAACTTCCCATAGGTATATATTTATTAAGTATCTTTATTGATATAGTAAACACAATGACTGAATTATTTAAAATAAACAGTCAAGTGCAAGTAGGACTCGCGTAACAAGAGTTCCGATCTCACTTGGAGATTGCTACTTTTAATTATGTAATAATACGTAACTGTTATTAGGTTTTTGCATAAAAAAAATAAAGTATGATATCTCAGTCCTGAAATGATTTAGCTATATTATGTAATCCATTGTAAGATTAGCTTATTCTTAATTGTTTTTTTCAAAATTTAGAACCGTCATGAATGGCCGCCAACACTCAAAATTGACAAAACTCTGGAAACGCCAAAACGACTCCAAATTTACCCAAAGCCCTTTAACCCCAACGGAAAGTACCCTATAGGTTTTGGGTCCATTGCGATTACTATGAAAATAAAAAAAAATTACACCATAAGCGTTCGTAGCGTTCGATTGCGTTGACTTAGAAGATTGAGTTTTTCACAGCCCTAAAGGACCACACAGACAGGAGCAATTGATATAATGTCAGATTGATGCCTCCACGCGTTCTCCAAAAAAATGTTTCTAATATACAGACAGACGAACGGACGGACGGACAACGAAGTGATCCTTTAGGGTTCCTTTTTTTCTTTATAAGGATTTTAACCCTAAATAACCGGCCAAGTACGAGTCGGACTCGCTCACGAAGGGTTCCGTACCATTTTAAACCTCTACCTGCTACCATTATGCATATCGATCAAAAGTTTGCAAAAAAAAACACGTTTGTTGTATGGGAGCGCCCTTAAATATTTATTTTATTTGTTGTTGTAGGTAGCGGCAACAGAAATACATCATCTGTGAAAATTTCAACTGTCTAGCTACCACGATTCATGAGATACAGCCTGGTGACAGACAGACAGACAGACGGACGGACAGCGAAGTCTCAGTAATAGGGTCCCGTTTGGCAACCTTCGGGTACGGAACCCAAAAAAGTGTAATTTCCATTTACTTTAAGCTGAATTCTTCGCAAATATTACGGACTTGGCGTCATTTAGTCAAGTGGACAATTCGGCATTAATCTAAATGCCTGCCAGTTCAACAGCGATATCCGAGATGGGACTGCCGTTTTAATGCAGTTAAAGCCGGCGATAATACTCCAGAGCTCTACACGATAAAACAATGGAATTTTATGGCTCATGAAACTTGGCAGGCGCTTCTTTATTATCATTAGCCTGGTGAAGCCAGATGCGAAAGTTTCCGACACTCGCCCCCCGGCGTATTTACTCTGTATGAGTTCCTGGGTGTAATGTAAACCCTGTATAATGTATATGGTATAGGCAGGATTTCTAGGAACTTATCGCTTGATGACCTTTGGACCCTACCTAACCTATATATAAATTCCCACTGAGTGGACGTATAGTACTGGACTAGTATAATCTGGTAAGGATTTAGAAAAATTGTCTTTATTGTCGTTTGGGAAACGGTAATTGGTGATACTAATAATTTTATCGATCGAATTTACGCGATCGAAACCCTTGGTCCGCGAGTCCTACTCGTACTTGACCGTTAATTATCTACAACTTTAAAATGTATTAAATTTATCTGGATTCACTAATTTTGACAGAAAGAAAAACAAATGAAAAATTGTCGGAAACAACATTTTATCACCCATTGTAGCGTAAGGACAAAAGAGTCCTTGGAACAATATTGACATTAAAATGATAAAAAAAAAATTGACATTAAAATTATTTTGACAGTGGGTACCAAGACGTCAATGAATGTCTAATTTTTGACGTTGGTACCCACTGTCAAACTAATTTTAGTGTCAATATTTTTCCCTTTTTGGCCAGGAGAATGACAATGTGGTCGATTCTCTAGGTTACACTGACTAAAATTACTTGACAATATTAAGTTTGACAACTCTTATGCGGACGCCATAGATTCCATTTTAAAGGAAAGTAAAAGTATTTATTCAAGGAAAATGGTAGGTACACTTAAAAATGGTGGTTGACTGCTGCCATAACTAGGATAATAATATAACCTGTATTTATGGCTCGCAGGCCCGTACCTCGTCCGAGGCGTTTGTGGTAAGATTTGGATATTCAGACGGTTCTAACAAGAATAATACAAGTACTTGAGAAAAACAAATAAAAAAATAAAATAATAATAATAGGCTAGTTACAATTTAGAAATACAGAGTGTATATTGTATAGTGTGTGTTTGGGGGTGTGTAAATAAGTGAGAGGGTGTGTGTGTGTGTGTGTGTGTGTGTGTGTGTGTGTGTGTGTGTGTGTGTGTGTGTGAGAGAGGGTGTGTGAGGGTGTGTGTGTGTGTGTGAGGGTGTGTGTGTGTGTGTGAGGGTGTGTGGGTGTGCGTGTGCGTATGTGTGTGTGTGCGTATGTGTGTGTGTGTGTATGTGTGTGTGAGGGTGTGTGTGTGTGTGTGTGTGTGTGTGTGTGAGGGTGCGTATGTGTGTGTGAGTGTGTGTATCGAATGGAAGATAAACGCGCGTGTATGTGAGTGTTTGTGAGTGAGTGTGCGTGCGTCAATGAGAGTGTGTGATGCGAGTGAAATTATACGCAATTAAACTTTTTTCAATTTAAAGATAAGAGGAGATTTTCAGTATCATCATATGTTAGGGTTTTGAGAAACTTAGTTACTTTTATTTTGCATTCGTAAGATGTTAGGTGGAAGAAGGAAAAAAGTTTGTTTAGAAACTTTCGAACTGACTTTTGAATTCTTTTAATGTACTGATGAACTAATTCAAAAGTGAGTTCGAAAATGGAATCTATGGCAACCGCGTAAGAGCGTCGGAGCTAATATTGTCAAGTAATTTTAGTGAGTGTGTCCTAGAGAATTGGCCCCATTGGCTCGACTTAGGGGGTCTATTTATTCCTTTTTTTGAAATTAACCTTTCTAATGACATCAAAACCAACCAGATACAAATTAGGTACATCCAAAGATATTTAGTTACAAGTAATAGACATACAAATACGAAAGGACTTTTTACACGACATAATATCCCTTGGCTTTCCCTGATGTTTTTCAGTAATTTTAAGATAAGTAACATATCCCCGGTTTCTAAAACGCTAATCAAAGGTTACGATTAGCCAACAGAGAAATTATTTAACTAATTTCGGCCAATCACATGCCGCTATTTCGTATTAATGATCGATTATATAATCGATGATTAATACAAAATGGTATTGGGCCTATTCGGTCACTTTTTTCAGTATTCGATATTCGGCCGAATACCGAATACCTAAAAGATAAAATAAAAACGCAATTTATTAAAAAAACTTTTATTTATCAAAGAATTATTTATTTATTAGTCTTTATATTGAAGATGGTAGATTTTTATTAAAAACTCTACCATCCTCAATATAAAGACTAATAAATATTTATTTCTTTGATATATTTTTTTTATTATATTAAATTGCGTTTTTATTTTATGTTTTATGTATTCGGTATTCGGCCGAATATCGAATACTGAAAAAGCGGACGAATAGGCCAAATACCGAATAGTTGCCGAATATTCTTTGCTTCTCTATAAATAACCCGTATTTATATACGAAACATCCACCGTCACCGTGTAAGGTTACCTAACCAGGAATAAAATAATACACCGCAGAAAGTTACGCAATATTTCTAGCCATTTTCATTTTTGCAACTTAAAACTCGGGAAACTAAAGGAGTGGATATTATTTTTCTGTGGGACCACTGGCTCATAAATCGTACGGCGAGCTTTTGAGCTCAGCTTTTGTAAAGAAATATGAACAAGTAACTTTTAATGAACCGAAAGGAAGGTAGAAACCTAGCCGAAATTATATTAGCTTTAACGACACATACTTACCTTTAAACATAGTGTCAGGGCTACGAGTGTTTGACAATAGGCAATAGAAAATTCAAACTATGTTAAGTAATAAAATAACACTCTATAATAAACTTCATCTTTAAGACAAGACTCGCCTTAAAACTCGAATAACTGGAGCTTGTAAAGTTTTAACACTTTCAATCATAAAACATGTTTCTTAGAACAGACAAAGATGAATTGTCTATAAAACAGTCTCAAATGCTTTGATTACTTTAGTAATTATTGTTTCTTAGTAATAGTATTAATACAAGATGAATGGTTTTAGTTGTGTAGAAACAAGTTGAAAACAGGTTTTTTGCGATGACTGCTACTGACTATAATATACACGGTGTAACAGAAAGGTGTAGTCATATCTTAGAGGGTTGTAAGGGACATAATTTTTAACAAATATACCTATTTATTTATTTATTTATTTATTCATTCAGGTAATCAACAGCGTTACAAAACAGATATATCCTTAAAATTAACACCAATTACATAGCCAATAGTAGATTACCTCAAAAAGATCCTTTCGTTGTTAACATGTGTTTTAGTAAGGCAAAAAGAAGAAACGGACTAGTAGAAGCACAGGCTGCTGTTATTATTAATTTATATATTTTATTTTTTTGCTTCATGTATGTTCATTTACATATTATCTTTATATAAGTATATAATGTGAATGCATATATATATAAAAATAGATATGCAATAAATATATTTCTATATAATTATATAATATGTTGCTTAGTTTATTTTCTGGTTGTGTTTGAGAATGGAGTTTCTGAAGGAGGCCCTGGAGTTATTGAACGGGTCGATGTGTTGGAAGGTTATTGTAAGTACGTGTGATCCTGGTGAGCGGCTCGTTGGCAGCGTAGTTAGTGCGTCGCGCCGGCACACGCAGTAGCGGCGTGTGGCGCGTGCGCCGCAGTGTAGTGGTGGTCATAACAGCTATATTTTGTTAACATGCTAAATGGAATATGCTTAATTTATTTAGCATGCTAATTTACAAGCTAAGTTATAACGAAACGAACGCGTCGAACGCATTGTTGATTTGTCGAGAAAGTGCGCGAAATCACGCAACATCCAGCGCGGTCGCGAGCAACCGGTCGACTGATCACGCCGCGCTGTGCTATTTTTAACGTTACACTACAAAAAGTCCGCTGGCGCTAGCAGCGCGCAAAGCGTCGGTCCTTTTCGTTATTATAACATAGCTCTAACTGATTCGACTAATAGCACGCGCTTTTCGTTACAAGTAAATAACGTGCTGCTTTTAACGGCTTTACGTTATATTAACCACCACTACCGCAGTGGCGTGCAGTATGCCACCGAGCGCACCAGCGCGGGGCAGCCGACTCGCGACATAAGTATCTCGTACAGGAACATTACATCTAACATCACTCGTCTGTCTGCCAGAGAATGAATACGATGTCCGGAGCAACTGTCTTCGTATGTGGAATGAGAGGAGCGAGCCCAATAGTTAAGAAAATTCAGAAACTTTTTCTGTATTATTTCAATGCGGTCTTTGTATGTTTGATAACAAGGTGACCATATAATGCTTCCGTATTCTAGTACATTACGTACATACGCAAAATATACATTTTTAATACTACCAAGATCCCCAAATACCGAGCAGGTACGCATCACAAATCCTAAATTTTTATTGGCTTTATTCCCTAGATTATTATCAATGTATTGATCAAGCATAAACTTAGAGTCAAATAAGATACCTAAGTCTCTTACTGACTGCACTCTTTGAATTGGAACAGTATATGGAAAAATTATTGTATTTCGACGCCTACTTAGAGAAATTACCTGACATTTCGTTCTGTTTACCGTGATACGATTTCGTCTATAGTATTCTTCTAAGTTATGTAAATCGGATTGCAAATTTATACGATCGTTTTGATCTTTGATATCCAGACATATTTTTGTATCATCTGCATACATCAAATAATTTAAATGTTCAAGACATTTGTATATGTATATTTATTTATTTTTATTTATTTATTTTGCATAATTAAAGGTTCACAATTAAGTATAACAACGGTCCCAAGTGGGATCCTTGCGGTACTCCAGACGGGATATCCACATAGTTGGATCTATATCCACCAACTACAACTGCTTGTGAACGGTTTGTGAGGTAGGATTCGATCCATCGTAATAAATCACCATGTATTCCCAGTTACCGATTATGAAACCGATTTGATCAGAGCAACTTTATTTTTCACGTCTCCATCACTCACCTAAACCTACCTAAAACAACCCCCTTAAAATATGACTACACCTTTCTGTTACTGTATAGACTAAACATAAACCATTTACATTTTTGCAAATAAATCACGAACAAATCGAAAGTATGTAGTTTATTTGTTGTCATGTTTCTCATATATTATTTGTTATTGCTTTTTATCAAACACAAAAAAGGGTTTGATAAGTGGCACTTGGCAAATAATAAATAGCAGAAAAGGACGTGGCTCAATATGACCCTATTTTTAGTTTCAGTAAAGTGCACTTCTATTTCAATGAGTACTATTGGACAGAGCTAGAATACAGTAATTAACTTCTAGTCAAAATAGTTACTTTTTAGGAACTGTCAAAGGAGATCATTCCCGGTTCATAGCAATCTAGGACCGAAAATAAAAAATCACTTAAAAAAATACTCCAAATGATTGAACACATTGATGTGACCATTCCATTGTATAACGTCATCGTGTAAATGCCAATATTTTAGGTGAAAATCGTGATTTTTATGAAATGAAATAAAACGAAATGATTTTTTCGTCCAATGAAAATATGAATTTGATATAAATCTTTATTAGAGATCATTCAATGATACTTTTCTTAATTGCAGCAGTATTTTAATCAATCACGTCAATCAATCACAGTGCTATGTGGGAATGTTATAGGCAAGAAAAACCTAATTTATAAATCAATGAAAACAATATATCTATTAAATATTATCGCTTATTCAATCCCAAACATTTAGTTTTTAATGATAAACATCAGGCATATTTATTTGGTTCAAATTACAAACATTAGATTTTTCAACGAAATGATTTGGAAACTTCACCGTCTCACCATATCTAAAGTATTTATCCTACGGTGTTGGTCCCTCAGTAACAGTTGTTACGGACGATGTTAGTGATAATAATATAGTAATCGATTATTTTTTTTTCTTTGGCCGGCACTTAAGGCTTTGGGCCCAAAATGAATGGATTTCTAAGAAATCCTAACAAAATGACGTCATCGTTGAACGCTATCTCTTTTACACAAAATTGGCTTTATAAAATACAACGGCTAGAAATTTACAATTCTGATTTGTCAAGCTTTTTTTGTACTTATTGCTTCAACTTCAAACATGTTCCTAGATTTATTTGACTACCAAGTAAAATA
Source organism: Argyresthia albistria (assembly GCA_963457715.1). NCBI lineage: Eukaryota > Metazoa > Arthropoda > Insecta > Lepidoptera > Argyresthiidae > Argyresthia > Argyresthia albistria. The sequence goes on from OY735260.1 coordinate 7,502,726, forward strand.
CCATATTGTAAAATTGTCCTGAGAGTAAACTTAAACTTAAAAAGGATGATATAATTATCCATGAAACTTACCTGAAAAGTCACGACGAGAGATGCCACTAAAACTACAAGTGTTGAAAATATCCGTTTACGTTCCATATTCCTTTTATTTTCCCACTGCCCATTTCAACTTTACCGGACCATTTTGTTACTCTTGCAGGTTATTTTTTACTGATAGACAGATTCCTGATTTATAGAAAAGATTTGCGTATGAGCCGTCAGTCTTGATCGTGGTTATACAACTGAATGTTTTGGAAATTGATTGCTTATTTTCTGTGTTTATACCTATGGGTAAATGTTGTGGTTTCTGACCGATATGTTTTTAAACTCTAACCGTTGGTCGTCGGTGTTTCCAACAATACCGTTGTACAGAACGGCAATTATGTGTTTGCTGATATCAATACGGTATTTTACTAGTAATAATATGTTCCTATTTGAAGTTGAAGCATTATCTACAAAATGGCTTGACAATATCAGAATTGTATATTTATAGCCTTTGTATTTTCAAAGGCAATTTTGTGTAAAAAAGACAGTGAACAATGAGGGCGTCATTTGGTTTGCAGTTCACAGAAATCACGAAAAAAATAATCGTTCTACAGTTCCTATACAGTAGGTATTCTAATAGGTCAGGTATTTTCGTATTTTGTATAGTGTATATTAAATTTTATATACTTTACTTTATACTTTATTGCACAAAAACAGAATACAGACACTTAATAATGAAAAGAAAAACATGTACAAAGGCGAGCTTATCTCTTATAAGAGATCTCTTCCAGCAAACCTAGGATGGACAGGATTAATTAACAAAAGATAGACCTACATATGTGCACAACGATTAGACTACATACTAATAAAAACCATACATAATATAAAAATAATAATTTAATATTTTTTATATTCGCATTACCTTTATGAGTTGTAGAAGCCTACCGGGCATCCAAAATGAAATCGTATACGATTTGACGGGTTCACATCACACACAACTATTCTTGTTGGTACATAATATATTAGAACGTATTTAGAAGTTGGAGCCACTGTTACCTAACAAGAGAAAATTGCTTTGCTAATCAAAACGTCATAATTAAATACGTCTAGGACATAATTGTCATAATCATCATCTTAACATGAATATCATCGCCCTTTTCAATAAAATCTTCATGTAAAACAGGGACATATCAATACTTTAGTGCTAACCAATGCATAATTAATACTTATAATTACTAATAAACCAATCAAGGCACTGTGTCAGTAAAGCAGGATGTTCAGTGCAAATATGTAAATATTTATTAATCATTCGAAATGTTGTCATTGCACATTAGTGATTGTGTTCAGTGTTAGTATGTAAATATTGTGTTCGGAGAATGTTACGGTTATTTCTAGGTAATCGGATTTCCTTGTTACGCTTCGCTATCCGCGATCCGGTAACTGGGGGGTCAAAACAGCATTTTTTTATGCACAAGCAAAACTGACGAAATGAATTTTACACAGGGTTGTGGTACGAAAATGCTTGCCTGTGATGTCATGTTATTTTGTATACCCTTGTTACTATAAAGACGAAGTAAACTGACAACCTCAAAATTCACTTCTTGAAATAATGTTGCCATGTTCAGTTTGATAGTGATGTTCTCGTTCATTCTAAATAGAATGAAAATAAATGGAGTAATTCTTCAGAATTTGTAATAAATATTTGTCACAATTTAATATGACATTGAAAACATTACGCTTATTATCGGATCTGTCATTTAACTTCGTTGTTATAATACCCTTACTAAGGCCCGCCACATACAGTCGGTTTTCCGATTCGGAAACACATCACACACATACGTTTATTTTCGTTCGGAAACTCAATGCTCAGTTGAGAGATCATTCGGAATTCCGAATCGGAAAAAAACTGAAACGAAAAAATTTTTATAGTTAGTTATAGTTAGGATAGTTTTTCTCGGTATAAATTTTTGTTGGTAAAATCCAGCCTTAATAAAATATATCTGCTGGGAAATAGGTACCTATACAATTTTAAGATTGTCAATCCATAATGATTCAACTTCAGGCTTGTTCCTACATTTATTTGATTAGATTGGAAACAACCCAATTTAAGCTATCATTGAAGGAAATGAATTTATTGTATTGTGTCCCGAGACGGAAGGGTTGAATCAACGCCATCTTTGGGATTCTCCTTATACTATGAATAGGAAATGTGGTCCTAGTTTCCTGCTCTGTGTGAAAAGGGCGGCATTAAGACTAGGTGGCAGTAGCAGGTTTGGTTCTCTAGAGGTGTTTTCGTTTTAGGAACGTTTTAAGATATCATAGAGTAAATTATTTATGGAAAAGCATATTTTTAGGACCTATTGAAGAGAGTTTGATATTTTACAAACAAATTATTTACGTGTTGAATAGTGCTTACCGAGAACTATTGTAACAGGGCCTTAATATCTTTGATAAAGCGAGGGTAAGATACTTTTTTTATTAGGTATAAAAGTAGACAGTAATTTTATCTAGAAATATAGAATATAGAATGTTTTTTTAAACCGAGATATATTAGGAAGGAAACTTCACATTACCTTAAAATAATACAAGATGTTCGTTCATTTTCCTTTGCCAAAGATTTTTCATTATATCTTTCGGAGCGAAATGAAAACACAAACTCCCCTCGCGGCTATTGTTCTCGAGTTCTTTGCATGCAAATGTTGGTATATTACACTTAACGGTCTAGGGCTGGCCTTAGATCAAATATCGCTGGAACCACTATCCTATCCATTCTCTGACTACAACTTTCACTGGAGTTATGTTAGGATTATTCGATGCATCTTAGCCTACCTTCGGTGTCGCTGTGACTGGTGACTTTAAGACATCCTGTATAACAATAATAATTTTAATAACAATCGTAGCCTATAATGCCCTCACCAAAGGCCTTTACCCGGATTCGAGTAAGATTGAGCCATTTTTCCCGCCGCTGGCTCAATGCGTGTTGGTGAGGGGTTTGACGACTACTAGAGAGCGTTCGGGCACAGAAGAGACAAATAGTACTCCGTACAGAACGGCCACTCCCTTCCCCGAGCTGATTCAGATACCGCACCCCACCCCTGGCGTCAAAGGATTGGTTATAGGATCAATAGACAGAGCTGAACGCCTGACGAGTGACGACGTGTGTGTACACTTAATATTGCTGCATTTGCCGCGCCACCAGCCCTAGCAAAGTTTACGCACACATTTGCACGTATACAAACATCATTTGGTTATGTAGTAGTAATAGATGATTATTTTACGAGCGTTCCATGGAGTGTCCGAGGTGTGGTTCGGGTTTATATTGCGCGCGGAGAGAAGCGGAAACTAATTTGACAGGCAGGCATTTTATCGTTCTATGGTATTGCCAGTAAAAATACTGGCAGTACCATAGAACGACTCGCACGCTACCGTCACGCCACCCTTCAGGTGCATTCTAATCCTGACGCAGTCTACTACTATTCGTTGTCTTATCCGGCACAATTTCATAATGGCATTAATTTGTTCCCTCTTGTTGGCATTGGGTATTAGTTCGTTTACCATGTTTATTATTAACGTTTCAGACATTACGTCCATTCATTTTACATTTTACTTATGGCGACTAGCTAGAAAGCGGAATAAGACTTAACCCGAGTAAACTTTGACAACTCTATACAAATCGAGATACGTCTTATTCCACCTTCTAGCTAGTCGCACTAACTGTTACAGTAAGACTTGTCTCCAGCAAGAAATGACAGACTTTTATCACACCTCGGACACTCCATAGAACGTTCGTAAAATAATCACCTATTACTACTACATAGCCTAATGACATTTGTACACGTGCAAATGTGTGCGTAAATTCGTTCGTTTGTGAATGTGTGCGTGCAGCGCCTAAACAAAGTGTCTCCCGAAGAGGCTCCCCGACTCCGGGGTGAGGTGCGGTATCTGAATCCGCGCGGGGAAGGGAGTCTAGATATCTTCTGTGCTTTTATGTAAAATTTTAAATTCGGAAGGCACATCCAGAGTAATTGTTCTGAATTGGGCGGTGATCTTTATTTCGTACAAGCGGCCGTAATTATTACGTGAATGTTACTAAAATGCGTTACTTTCGTTTAATTACTTGAGTTATTTGGGGTCGAAATAAAGAATATGTCTCCTGGAATTCAAATAAAATATAGAGGTTGTAATAGAAAGTCAAAGCGTAAAAGGATTATAAAAATAAAATAGATAGTAGAATACGGTGTATCAGAGACCTGAAATGTACTTATTTATACATGAAAAAGAAGTGTTTTTTATTGTGTTATATTATAATATTAGATAATAATAAATTAACATAGCATTATGATCACAATAAGATAGAGAAGAGAAAAATATATTGCAGGCGCGAGAATCGTGCTCTTGGTGGCATAATTCTCGCGTCTTCGATATACGATATCTACACCAATATCGAGTGATTTTGTATGGGAATCTGTCATTGCCTGCGATTTGGGAGGCGACACAAACTATACTAACTAAACGAATTAAAATGGTGTTTTTGAAAGTGTAATCTATAGCCACCGCGCAAGAGCTGTAGGATTTGAAGATTGTCAGTTTAGTGCCTTTAGTTCCTCTAGTTTAGTGGTTTTGACACCTCCCAACTAGCCCCCAATATAGGTCTCGATATCCGTATATCGAAGTCGCGAGAATCACACTGAATCGCAAAATCTTCTACACATTGCCGAGCAATGATGACGTAGCTTATATGTCTATTAATAGTTCCCTCCCTCATTCAAAGAGTAAACACTAAAGGATTTTCCAATTAAGCTTGGATGAAACAAAAACGAACACGTAAAAGAGGTATCCTATCTTCTAATTATTTTAGCAGCCCGTTCATGTGTGGATTTCAAAGAGGAAAATTGTATCTGTTGGCTACACTGCCAGGTGTAGTGTAGTTCAGTTCCATTCTTGTGATCATATAGAAAGTAAATTACCATTCTGCTTGTCAGCGTTTAACACATAGATTGATTGTACTCAACATTGTATGTACTAGCCCACGCTGATGTTGTGACTTTGCTTTTTAAACTAGCATATTCACTAATTCATGAAACACAAGTATCTTGGTGTTTCAGCGAGCTGTCACCTTTATCTCTCTCTTTCTCTCTCTCTCTCTTCTCTCTCTTCTGCCCCCTCTCTATCACTGTCTCTCAGCACTACTTTCCGCGAGAAAGAGGCATGGCTTCTCCACTACGTTATAGAATTTTTCTGTAGTTTTATCATAGGGTTCTGAAATATTACTTCTAAAATAGATCTATCTAAATGGATCGTAACATTAAAGGTTTTAGCGTAATGGCGATTAGAGCTATGGTCCATATCAAAATGAGTCTACTTCCCGGACTATTGATCGAGAATCGATGCTACGGCTAATCAAGGTACATGACCCTTCAGTTACAATATATCACATCGACCGTCGATAAACACACACACAGAGAGAGATCGACCTCAATAAAAGGCAGGAATGCGGGCAAAAGGTTGCCAGACCAAACATCCACTGAGTTTCAGAGAATGTAGTTTTAAATTTAATTGTTCTGAAAACATAGTTAGAGGTAACGGGAAGATATATATATACCGTAAAGTTAATTGTATTATTAGCTGAAATAATTCAATGCAAAAGACTGAAGCATTCTTCTCTTCTTGAAGCCTTTTGTGGTCCGTTTGTAATAAGAAAACTCACAAGATTTATCGTCATGTCAAAGAACCATGCAAATAATTCACGTACAAACCCTTCTTTCAGTTTGTGACTTTAAGCTCAATTACCGGACTAACACAGGTCCATGTGATCCCCTACCGATGTCTATAATGCTATGAACATATCCCATTACGACGAGGTTCAAAATTAGGTACCTACTTGTTCCCATTTTGACCAACTACGCTCCCATTGTTTAGCGGAAAGGTGAACTGGCTGTTCGTTCCCATACTTGGCCGGCAAGCCGACCTTAAACGCAAACTGTCCAAGTGGTCATTATGAGATGTGGTCAAATTCTTGGTTTCATTGGGAACTGGTCATTAAAACTTTCTTGCCCTTCTTTGCTCCATCCCCTAAGTCCACAACTCCGAACGGGCGGTAGTAAGTATACAAAAAATATGAATATTATATTGACGTTGACTAAGCAATCTGTATGATTTTATGGTATTTTTTTTTACTTTGAACTTTGAAACCCTTACTGTAATGTCAGATAGGTACCTTGTGCGATTCAGGAATGTTAATTGCCACAAATCACAACTGGCCCACGCGAGCGTCGAACAGCGACGTATGCAAAGTGCATTGTACTGTACCGGAACCGGTTATTAAATTCTGTTGTCCGGCATGTTGCCGTAACGAAATGAAACGTTATGGACCAGCCACACATGCGCGCAAGTCATTGGCCGGATAATGCGCGCTGAAGAAAGATTTTTTGAAGACCATGCGGGTTGTGTTTTGATACTAGAGTAAAAGCAGTTGGCTGAGTCTCTGTCACGAAAACTATTATTTTGTTTGTCTGAAAGTACTTCAACCATCAGGCCCGGCAATTCTGTTTGCCATACAAGATGGCATTTAATAATGTATAAAATATTTTTTTTCTCGGAGGAAGGGTAAGCAAGCATATATATTTAATGGTATGTTGAATTAACGAGTAAAATCCAGTCTTGACTCACTGTGAAATGAAATGAACAAAACCTTCTTGACCTATGAAGCTGTTAGGCAGGTAGGTGGTTTTGCAACAGGGAAAGGAAACGTGTAGAGGACTAGGTATGTATGACAAGGGTGGGGGTTAACAAACTCGAAATTAATAATAGTAGGTAAGTATAGTTTTATGAAAATCATAAGATTTTTAACTCATAACTGGTTTAATTAGGTTTCTACATAAAAAAGTTAGGTTACATAAATAAGCTCATCCATATAAACCAAATAACTTATTTTTGCAGAAAGAAAGAAATATACTGTTTTCAGATTTTCTATCTACTTTGCCTATTGTGCCTTTCATGATAGGTCAACGGAAAGTACTCTTTAGGTTTTGAGTTAATTGCGATTACTATGTAAAACAAAAACTATCTTATATTATCACGTTATGACATGTATATTAATAATAATAACATCCCCAAAATTGGGATAAAATTATTGTCCCAAAAATATTTTTTTTATCGGTTAATGACTACTCTACTTTACGCCTCTGTTCCACATAGTTAATTAACTTAAGGCATTTTAGCTCTACCTATTCCGATCACTGGTTATGGCGCAGGGAATTGCGTTCCACAGACGACGTATGGCTCGGATTCTGAATCCTACTTTACTACTTACGTACTTTATATTTTCTCAATTCATATAACACGCCAACTAGCTCGATATCACAACCCTTATAGCCGTTTTTCTAAAGTCGAAACCTTAGAAAAGTTCTGGTCATCATCATCCTTATCTGATATACAGTTGAAGCCAACAATGGGCCAACAATTGGTGCACATGTGTGGTGAGCGGCTTTCATGCTACGTGCTTGAGTGCTAACTGCAAACGTGCACAAATATTTGTCAGCCAATCAGAAAGCGCTGTATGGTTTTATTGTATTGAATCAAATGGCAGTTTTAGGGTACCGTATCCGAAAAGTGCAGTTCAGTTCAGTTCAGTTCAAAATTTTTATTGACCATAAAATCATACATATTACTTAGTCAACGTCAATATAATATTAATATTTTTGTATACTACCGCCCGTTCGGAAGTTGTGGGCTTAGGGATGGAGCAAAGAAGGGCAAGAAACCTCCCCCGTGCCAAACGGGAGCCTATTACTGAGCTTTTGCTATCCGTCCGTCCGTCCGTCCATCTGTCTGTCCGTCACTACATACGAAACGTATTATCAAAGAACAGCCTATTTAACAATACTATTCGTCTTTGTTTCAAACGGGTTTATTTATTTTCATAATTATATATATTAATATATTTTTGCATAATTCTGTGCACCGGGAATAACTTTTTTTTTCGCTAGACACGATAATATATTTATGCCATAATCTGCACAAACTCACGAAAAACCTATAAATAGCTACTTTTAGTAAATTGTTCCCTGCGGCTCCACGTTTCATTGAAAAAGATAATTTAATGTAAAATTTCCGGAGGATTCTATTTGTTTTACCCAAAGTTCGCCGCGAAGTATATTTGCAAAGCTGATTCCCGTCACTTTAGCACAGAATTTCGTCTAAACGTGGCTTCAATTCTGTGTTGCACTTTCTTAGGCTGTGTTTTCATTACGGTTAGCAGTCTGCGGCCGACTGATTTAGTCCCATAAAAGCACACATCGCTAGTTAGCGGCTTGGCTTCTAAAGAACTGTGTAAGAGCTTATTACATTGCGCTGTCGGCAGGGCACGATTTGTATAGACGCCTCACTCATGATGGAACGACTAGAAAGAGACAGTGAGTCAGACAGGGCCCTGCCGACAGCGTAGTCTAATAGTCAGACAGGGCCCTGCCGATAGCGTAGTCTAATAGTCAGACAGGGTCCTGCCGACAGCGTAGTCTAATAGTCAGACAGGGCCCTGCCGACAGCGTAGTCTAATAGTCAGACAGGGCCCTGCCGGCAGCGTAGTCTAATAGTCAGACAGGGCCCTGCCGATAGCGTAGTCTAATAGTCAGACAGGGTCCTGCCGACAGCGTAGTCTATTAGTCAGACAGGGCCCTGCCGACAGCGTAGTCTAATAGTCAGACAGGGCCCTGCCGGCAGCGTAGTCTAATAGTCAGACAGGGCCCTGCCGACAGCGTAGTCTAATAGTCAGACAGGGCCCTGCCGACAGCGTAGTCTAATAGTCAGACAGGGCTCTGCCGACAGCGTAGTCTAATAGTCAGACAGGGCCCTGCCGACAGCGTAGTCTAATAGTCAGACAGGGCCCTGCCGACAGCGTAGTCTAATAGGCCCAACTAGTCATCGGCGTTTACTGTGATGTCAATAGAGTAGTGCATTTGTAAGTTTAATTATTTCCTTACGCCCGGATTCCGAAACGAAAATTAGCTGTGACAAACTATTGTTCAAATAATTTCAGCCAATCACGTGCCTCTATTTCAGAATAATCTTTCATTAATCGTCTGTTATATTTGACTTCTCTTTCAGAGACTGGGGGATAGTAACGTACGCAATACCATGCGAAACTAACGTAGGTGAATGAACCAATCATGAATAACATCGATTCTCGGTAAAACAAATAAATTTATTTGTGGCCCTGCTTCGCTTTCAATACTGTTAACCAGAATAAACTTCATAATTTAAATAAAACAATAAGATTATCTGAAAAGTGTCAAAGTGGGGTTTCCGAAGATGGAGGATTCATTAATTTAATAATTTACTCAAAAGTTCTTGACAAACAGACGAAATTCATTTACTATCCTCAAAGTTGACATTTTGATGTTCTTATGATTACCTTCTATGGGAAACGTTACAAAAACATAAACATAAACATTTACATACAGGCACATACATTGCTTCCGGCCCCACACTAGGATACACTGTGTCGTAGGAACCAGAAACAGCGACATCACAAACATGTAGGTAAACATCAAAGACCTGGGGTTTTTTTTTGTCCCCGACCGGGATTCGAACCCGGGACCTGAACATAGAGTAGTAGATATATTTTCAGCGGGATTCTGAATGCGTCATAAACTCATGACTCATATAACATAACCTAAGATAACATAACATAACTAACGAACTAAACTGACAGCTTGAAATCCGACTGCTCGCTCTTTTCCGTTGCCCTCCGAATTTCAATGCCATCTCAAAAGTATACATATTTTGCCTAGTAAAATTTGTCAGCAAAATGTCTGTAAATTCTTTGTGAGATGTCAACAATCTGTCCTTTTCGTTCGCATTCAATAACGGAACAAATGGTGCGTGAAAGCGAGCTAAATAAAATGATTATAAAGTATAAGGATTTATTGCTTCTCAAACCGCTTGTCTGAATTGTGAGTCATCTGTTCCACTAAACCATACCAGCACGAGCTCCATTGTGCTGGAAAATACTACCCTATCGAATTTAGTTTAGTACGCGAGTGTGGTGTATGTACGCGATAGTATGAATTGCTTTGCTTATGTTACTTGCTATAATAATATTTGTTGTTTAAGTTTAGTTTTCCATATAAAAAAAAAAAAAAATAACGGCCAACCCAAAAATTATAAGATGCTTTGCTTGAATCGGTTTCAATTAGGGTTGTAACGGAGCTCCGCCTCCGCCTCCGAAAGTTCGGAACTTCCGAAAGAAATCATACCTCCGACTCCGAATCCGCCTCCGCCATTTTTGAACGGAGGCTTAACGGAGTTAATTTACGTTCAAAAATGTACACGCAATGTGACAGTAGCGACGCTAGGCATCACGGCCGCTCGGCTGAGTATTGATATGAGAACGCAACTGAATGAAGTGAAGATTGTTTGTGCGAATGGAACGCGCGGGCGGTGGTTAGGTATGTTGACAGGAATCAACCTGTCGACTTTTTCACTAGATTGCGTTTGACCGAATAGTTCCTTTATCGAAGTCTTTATTGTCAAAGGTCAAGTACGAAAATGCTTTGATCCAGGGGAATTTAAACTTGAAACAGACTCTAGCTCGCAGTTGTAAATACATAGTTGTGTTGTGACTGAACCTCGATTGTTTTGAATGATATAGTACCTAAATTGCCTCTTCTTAACTATGAATACCGTTAAAAATTATTGTTAAAGTGTAATGTGTAAGTATGTCCTATAGCTTTTGAATAAATAGGTACTTTTCCGAAATAAATCAAAAATACATATTTTTTCTATCTCCGCCTCCGCCTCCGTTAACCTCCGACTCCGCGGAGGCGAAGCTCTTCACCTCCGCCTCCGACTCCGCCTCCGATAAGACGCCTCCGTTACAACCCTAGTTTCAATCTTATTCGTAGTAAGTACTTTTTGAAGACATCTGCGGTTGAGGATGTGCGCGAGCGGTCCCGGGTTCAAATACTGTCTGGGCTGAAGAAATAAATTTCCTTTTCTTGGAAACCTGTGTATTTATGATGTCATTAATTCTGGTTCCCATGATCATGATATCCTAGTGTGACGCCGGAGCAATGTGTGGGTGTGCCTGTGTGTAAATTAATGGGCATTAGACTACGCTGTCGGCAGGGCCCTGTCTGACTCACTCTCTCTTTCTAGTCGTTCCATCAGAGTGAGACGTCTATACAAATCGTGCCCTGCCGACAGCGTAATGTAATAAACGCTTAAGAGTCCAATGTTAAAACATTAATTTTTGACTAATCTAAATGAGACTCATATTCTTAAAATATTCATATTCACAAACGGAAATTCTTAATTTTTGGGAAACGCACGCTGCTATCACATGCAAATAAACATGGAAAACTTCAAACAGTTACAAACGAATTTGCATATAATAGTGTAACTGAAATTACAACTTCTGAGCAGCAGCTGATATGGTTATGCCATTTAAACAACGAGTGAAGCAAGTTTGATTGCGCATAAACTTCGATGCTTTATGGATGTAAAAGGAAATAAAAATAACCTGCCAAGTGCGAGTCGGACTCTTTAGTTGTATGGGAGCCCCCCTTAATGTAAAATTTATTTTGTTTTTTAGTATTTGTTGTTATAGCGGCAATAGAAATACATCATCTGTGAAAATTTCAACTGTCTAGCTACCACGGTTCATGAGATACAGCCTGGTGACATACAGACGGACGGACAGCGAAGTCTCAGTAATAGGGTCCCGTGTGGCTCCCTTTGGGTACGGAACCCTAAAGAGAAAGGAAAATACAAAATATTTTATGAAGACAAATCGCAGAAGAGTAGAATTCCTGTCATGTTTAGAAGTTTCCTTTTGAAAATTGACGCCGTCAAACCATTCGACGTATTTTTCGACATTTTTTCAGATCATTATTAATTATTATATAATATCACGAGATAAAATATACGCACATTATCAAGGGGGTAATCTTTATTTCATCTCCGGTCGTTTAGATATACAAGGTGTAAATTAATTAACGCAAAATTAGAAACTACTTTGTTAGGGACATCATTTTGAACAACTTTCATTATGAAACCGATTTGATCAGAGCAACTTTATTTTTCACTCCTCCATACATATCAGCTGACCCACTCAGGCCAAAATGTACTGGAAAGTGAAAAATAAAGTTGCTCTGATCAAATCGGTTTCATAATGAAAGTTGCTCAGAATGATGTCCCTAACAAAGTAGTTTCTCATTTTGCGTTAATTCATTTACACCTTGTATAGGACGTAATCACAATCGCAACTATATTTTCAGAACCGAGCGCCCGGAGCATAGCCACACCTCGGAGACTCCATAGAACGCTCGTAAAATAATCACCTATTACTACTACATAACCAAATGATGTTTGTATACGTGCAAATGTGTGCGTAAACTTTGCTAGGGCTGGTGGCGCGGCAAATGCAGCGATAGTATACGCGTCGTCACTCGTCAGGCGTTCAGCCCTGTCTATTGATTCTCTAACCAATCTTTTGACGCCAGGGGTGGGGTGCGGTATAAGAATCAGCGCGGGGAAGGGAGTGGCCGTTCTGTACGGAGTACTATTATCTCTTCTGTGGCATAGCTTCAAGTTCTGTCCGGTCGCCGCCGCCGCCGCCCCCGGCCGGTCACACTCACAGTTCTATGCCCCGACATTGATTGAGAGGGCTGCGTCAGACTTCCGCAGATTGCCTTTGCCCACTTATATACAGTACTGAGTTAGTAATGGCGATACGTAGCTTTTTAAAGTGTATTTTTAATATGCTATATATCGGAGTAGTTGAACGTATTATCTTAAGACAAAGGCCCTGATAGATAACTGGAAATGGATGTAGAATGGGGCTTTTTTTTAAAACAACTTCGGTAGTTCTAAATTCGTCACATGTCATAGGCGAGACGTGGGGTTGGCTTTTATACCGTTTATTCTTAATTTCATTATAAAAAGGTGTTTAATAGATAGCTGGCAGTCACTTTTCATACCAAAGTGCTTTTCTTTTTGCGAGGACATGCGTAGTTTTTCTGGAAATCGAAAAAGAAAATTGTAAAATTTTGGTGAACGAAACGTAATTTGCTACAAAAATCGGCCTAAAAAAACGTCGAAAGTACCATACACATGCAAAACTATGACGTATTGTAAATATTATTGTCATTATTGTAAGTTTGTGGGCGAAAAACAGATTGTGTCATATATGAATACAAGTCGATACAAAGCCATCTATTGGCAGCTTTCAGAAATATTTTTTTTAGCTGTCATAAAATCGCCTATTGTACGTGATATTGGTTAGAAAAACAGAGGAGCCAGGTAAGATTGCGATAAACTCCCTACAAACCCTAGACTAGAGTCTTACAGGAGACCTATTTTGCAGTCTTACCGAGTTGCAGTCTTAATTCAAGAGCTACAGTTTTCCTGTGTCATCAAATGTTTGTGTGCAATAAAAAAAAAAATATGAATTATTTATTAATTACTTGAACAAACAGTACCTATGCAACAACTTTTCCTATAAGGGGTAACAGAGGCACTTATTGGATCTATGGATATTAAGATATATATTGGTATTTCTGGGCAAAAAATCTTACATTTATAATATCTATACGAAATATACCAAAACCAGGCAATAAAAATATATTCAATATTCGTTTTTATTAGGTATATTCCATTTTACAGTACACTCTTTATGAAAACAACAAGGCCCAATTAAGCTTCGCATTCTCGTTTAGCTGAACAAACTATAGGCTTTTTTAACATAAAGCCGTTGGGGCTTTTCATTTGGTTCCCCATTAAAATTGGCACAACTATGTAGTAATTTAACTTAAGTATACTTTATTGTGACTTCCGACATAGGTACTACTCATAATTCATAATTTCTTTATTGCACACAATTAATTGCAATGACAAAAAGTAAATAAAAACAGTGTACAAAGGCGAGCTTATCTCTAAAAAGAGATCTCTTCCAGCAAACCAAGTTCCGATGAGAGAGTTTGATATATCAGCAAGGGTAGACCTTTGTGTACAACAATATACCTACGAGTACCTACAAAGCTAGAATATACTTACATCCAAATACATCCTAAAATTAACTACCAAAATATTAAAGATATAATACTATTAATAAACTAATATAATATATAAAGAAATTTTTACATACACATACATACACTAATAATGGTATGGTACACTCGTATGGTATTACTTGATAATCTAGAGTAGTCTGCGTGCTCACATAATATGTATATCTGATCCTGGCTGTTCTACAGGGTATAACAGAAGGGTGCAGTCATATTTTAGGGGGTTGTTAGGGAGACCAGTCTGAGCAACTTTCACTATGAAACCGATTTGATCAGAGCAACTTTATTTTTCATTGCTCCATACGTTTTGGTCCGGGCGGTCACCTGATTTGTATAGAGAAGTGAAAATTTAAGTTGCTCTGATCAAATCGGTTTCATAGTGTAAGTTCCTCAGAATGATTTCGCTAACAACCCCCTAAAATATTCTGTTACACCCTGTAGAACATAAAAATGCAGAAAAGGACAGTGTGTAGCAATCATTTTGTAGGTATGCCTTCGGCAATAATCGAAGCTTGCTCTCAAGGCCGACCGACCGAAGAAAATTATACAAAACTAAGTAAATCGTTGTGCACATATGTAGGTCTATCTTTTGTTAATTAATCCTGTCCATCCTAGGTTTGCTGGAAGAGATCTCTTATTAGAGATAAGCTCGTCTTTGTACATGTTTTTTTCATTATTAAGTGTCTGTATTCTGTTTTTGTGCAAAAAAGTATAAAGTAAAGTAAAGTAAAGTAAATGGCTACAAGGGGTTTGTCACTACGACATCTGATATAATCGCGAATCCCACACGTTCAGGGAGCACTTATCCAGTGGAGAGAGCACAGATACATTTTCCTTTGAAACACAACTCACCAATTTACGGGCGGCCGGGGGACGAGGCAAGAGTGCTGTGATTGGTCAGCTGCTGCGAAACTGTCTGGCGGCCTGTCATCGTGCATAGGATGCTATGTTGAATACAACAGACGTTTGACGAGCCGCATTCCCCCGCAGGCGAAGTCAATTGGATATATAGTCTCTGCACACGTTTAATGTACGAGTATGTTTATGTATGTAGGTTTAGACGTGTATGTGTGTCGCATGTTGTTACGGTTACGAGCCCTTTTGATAAATGTCTGGGAAGGTTGCAAGCGCGATATGGTCTAGGGGTAAATGAAAGCGGCTTCGGGTGATGGAGTTTTTTTTTATCTCGGATCCCGAGATCATTGCCCTCTAGAGGCGTACGTGACGAAAGTTCAGCGGAATAGGCAAAACGTGGGTAAAAAAGTTGATAAAATGCATGGCGGAAGTTATTTGAGGCCAACGATAAGTAAAGTAGGTACTTACAGTTAATACATTTGTTAACGAACAACAATTTTAAAGTAATTCCTTTCACACTTGAAGCTATAGCCCCCATACTTTAAGATTTAAGTTGCACTTGTAGGCAATATTTTGACACCCGTTTTAGACGGTCATGAGTAGCGTGGCAGGTGCGTTGTCGTCGCGAAAATCTTCAGGCGGATTCCTTGTTGCAGTCGCCTCTCAGTAGCGTCATCGTCACGTATCCTCGCGTGCGAATTTAATTTGGTCGGTTATGTATAAAAAAACCCTGATTGATCCTGAACAGCTGGACTAACATGACAATTATATTGGTGGGTTGCCGCTATAAATAAAAATATTGTGTTGTAGTCACAGTTTCCGATTTATTTGCCACGAATTATTCGTATAATAATTCGATTGTTTTTGTAAATTGTTGCTAAAGTTATTGAAATATTTGAATATGACACAACTTTGATTAAATCAGCGGAGGTTGAAACGAAAAGAGAGCACCGATATTTAGTAACAGGTACAGGCCTCGCCATGTTCATTTGACTCTGAGCGAGCTGTGACCTCTCTTTCTTGCACAGGGTAAAGTGGGATGAGAGACGGAGAGGTAACAACTCGCTCAGAGACAAAGAAACTTGGTGAGATTATATAAACAGTTTAATAATAATAAAAAACTGTACTTATACATTTTTGGTTTACATTCATGCACCTTTGTAAATTAGTGGAATGAGTAAAATTGGTATTTACCCTCAAAGCATCCGTTTTTGGGTACCTACTACCTACCTATCTAACATATAGATTACTCTCCTAAATAAATGCCATTGATTCTGTGCCACCCATAATATACAGGGTGTAACAGAAAGGTGTTGTCATTTTCTTGGGGGTTGTTAGGGACATCATTCTGAGCATTTTTCACTATGAAACCGATTTGATCAAAGCAACTTTTATTTTCACTTCTCATTACAAATCAGCTGACCGCCCCCCCCCCCCCCCCCAGACCAAAACGTATGGTATGGATCAATGAAAAATAAAGTTGCTCTGATCAAATCGGTTTTAAAGGTTGAAGGTTAAAGCTCAGAATATGGTCTCCCTAAAAACCACTTAAAATATGACTACACCCTTCTCTTACACCCTGTATTTATCTATAAAAGAATCGATATGTCTTCGATTTTAATGAACCTATTTTAACAACACTAGGAGTATTATATTAGAGTATCCCGACGAATTGTAAACCTCCTCCTTTATTGAAGTCGGTTAAAAAGGGCGAATCCAACTGTCATGTTAGTCTAGCTGTTTAGCGATCAGGGTTTTATAGGTATAACGTATTCCAGATGACATAACTCAAATAACATTTGTTTGCGGTCGCGTGCACTGCATAATATGTCACTGGAGTGGAGGAAGGAATTCACGGAATGTAATCTCTGACACAAAATCAATATGGAATTTTCAATTTACCATTGCCGCACGTTTTGTAGAATCTACGTCCAATCAGGACATGTAAATTCTAGCTCCAATTTAGGCCAATGGTGACGGTGATACTATCAACTCTGTGATCTATTGTTTTAATAGGAAATGTACTGAATTCCTCTTTCCGACAGTTATTGGCTATTCTCGGAAAGATGGGGGCAGTATTCGATATGGATCGATCATAAATTAGTTGACAGGAATACCGAAATAGGGATTGGTATCGTCTGCCCTCACGTCTGACCCCGTGGGATTAGCAGCACATTATGTATTTGTGCTATCCTTTAGCGGAAGAGTACAAACAACTACATACCTATATTTAGAGGACTACAATAACATGAAACGTGAATGATATTGAAACCTCACATTATTTTCTATGGCACACACTGCCTTACATTTTGACAGTCACTCATAGTTATGCTGACAAAAAACAGCTTGAATAAAGAACAATATAACCATAGACTTCTCAAGATTGAAGGAAAATTATCATTGTTTAATATTAACGTACTTCCTGCCTTACTAGAATGATCTTTCAACAATTTGCTTGACCAGCATGAGTGCTGTGCATGTGTGTGTGATTGTCTGAGGTACATTTTTTTATTTAACTAACTTATTACAGGGTGTAACAGAAAGGTTTAGTCATATTTTAGGGGCTAGTTAAGGACTGAGCAACTTTCACTATGAAACCGTTATTATCAGAGCAATTAATTTTCACTTCTCTACACAAATCAGCTCTGACCGCCCGGACCAAAACGTATGGAGCAATGAAAAATCAAGTTGCACTGATCAAATCAATTTCATTGTAAAAGTTGCTCAGAATGGTGTCCCTAATAACCCCCTAATATATGACTACCCTTCTGTTATACCCTGTATATAAAGTTACCGGATATTAGTCAAATTCTAGTCTTGTAACTTGGGGACCTGACTATAAATTCACCTATCTTAGGCGGCGGCGTTTAATTTGAAGTGGCACTTGACAAATTGCTACATGGCCATAGGCCGTTAATCTTGCTATTGCTTGAGAGGCGGCAATTCTGGAACATTTAACAGAGACTAAAGTTGGCAGTGAACTTTACTAAACCTCCGATTTCTAGTCCAGTTAGGAACAACGACTTAAATTGCCATGAACACAATTAGAAAGTGAATTACCTGAGCCATCCTATATTTTCTTTTTTAGTTTGCTTTTATTCTTTATTAGTTTGCACCCCGGCCTAGCTAAATCCCTACGTGTGTAAATTTTTTGTAGAAAAATGAAGAAGAGGTTTTATTCTATACACTATTTTATGTGTTTGCAATAAAATGGAAAACATCTATTGAGATAACGCAGGAGAATAGTTGCAGTCGCGCAATTTGCATGTAATCTCATATTCCAAAGATGCTGAAACTTCCGGAATGTATTTCGCTACACAATTTTGCTTGCCTTTTGTTGTTTCGGTATTTACTTTTACTACTTATCACACCCGACAAAGTTTTATTATGCAGCTTAAATTCCCTAAGCGGCGGGAGAGTGATTGCCTCGCTTTTAAGGTGTATTTGGTTTTAAAAGTTATTTATCGTAGATCCTTGATACGCGACGTAGACCACGCAGTGCAGACTTTGCAAGGCAGGGCAAGCAAGCCCCTTTCGCCCCACTGCTCAACTTAATTACTCACCTGTCAAAAATGGTGACATCTGTCAAAATCATGACAACTCTCAAGAATAGCGACAGCTTTGAAAAAGTAATGTGATGTTGGTTTGCTGCAAGAGAGATTAGGGATAAGCTTGCGTTTGTACACAATTTTTGTGCTTATTCATCGACCCACTGTATTACTCACTGCTCAACTTTAAATACAGTTGAGCTATCGAGTTGAGCAGTGGAAGAGTAGGGGGACAAACGACGTCTTTTCCTTGACACGCTAGTTTGTCCCTACGTAGCCTGCGTCGCCTGTATGGGCGGAACTTCACCAAAACGGCACGGCCCGACACGACAGTTTTCAACGGTCCGGTAGCGGCAGGTACATTTCTTCACCAAGCCGACCCAGCCCGACACGACACTCCACACGCACACTAGAAAAAGTTTGCATGTGCACACAACACATACCTACATAAACTGTTGCGATGAAACTAGTGGAATCTTACTGCCGCCGCCGCCGGCCGTGTCGTGTCGGGCCGGGCCGTTCCGGTCAGGCAGGAAGCGTGCAGTACAATTCCATACAATTATAATAATATAATAATTGAATTCATTTTTATTTCGGATCACAAGGTTCCACATTATGTTAGAAGATACATACTTATGCCTCCACTGATGTCGTTATCGGTATCGTGTCGGGCTGTGCCGTTTTGTTGATGAACCGCCCAATCTCAGCATACGCCTACCTGTGGGTCTAGTGAACATGCAAAACGCAAATAACGTTCGCACGAAACGCTAGGAAAATCTATGCGATTTGACATTTCGAGACGCAAGGTAGCGTGACTAATTGACAAATCGCATACATATTCTTAGCGTTTCGTGCGAACGTATTTGCGTTTTGCAAGTTGACTAGACCCACTCGAGTAACAGTTGCCTTGTCACTACGTCGTGCACCATTTGTGTTTACTATTATTGTAGATGAGAGCATTTGTATTTTTCTTTTCTCATTACTAAATTGTTTGTTCGCTCATAAAGTAAAAGGAAGAAATTATGTACATATAAAATAACTTTCAAAGATAAAGTTGTGCATATATTTTTCATTTCACACCCTGTAGAGGAGGAAAAGCGGGTTGGGCGGAAGCCTCATTTCGTATTCATTTGTTGATTATTCAGGAGAGATAATTAAATTGTTTATCTAACTAGGTAGACTGTACGGAGAGTCATTGCAAGTTTATCGCAATGCTTATAATTATATTATCATATCATACTAAATAAATTATGTACTTATGAGATTGTATTAAGTACGAACGTATTAACTTCAATGGTATTGCAACATAATAAATGTGAATTTTTATGACGTTTTTAGAGATATTAAATAATCCCAGCCATCCGTGGTTTGCTGGAAGAGATCTCTTATTAGAGATAAGCTCGCCTTTGTACTCTTTTTTTTCCAATAATAAGTGTCTGTAATCTGTTTTGTGCAAGTTTGGATGTTTTGATGTTTGTTGTTTTGTGCCTCCAATCACGCTGAAACGGCTGAACGGCTTTGGATGAAAAACATACATAATATATGTATAGTTGATGAGCTAGATTACCATATAGGATACTTTTTATTCGACTGCACTAGAAGGAGGTTAATTTTTTCTCAGTAAATGATAATTTCTGGGTACATGCAGACGAAGTTGCGGGCAGCACTAGTAAATTATAAAGTACTAGCTGACCCGGCAGACTTCGTACTGCCTCAATTTAATATGAACTTTATTGAATAGCAATAAAGTTCAAATTGGCTCTAGAAAACGTTTGTATGGGAAATAGAAAAGGGCTGTTTTTAGGGTTTTCCCGGAAATTATTCGACTTTTTCTCGCCTTTTAAACCTTCCCTAGACCTCCACGAACATTTCAAGACTAAGATATGATAAATCCGTTCAGCCGTTCTCGAGTTTTAGTGAGACTAACGAACAGCAATTCATTTTTATATATATAGATAAAGATACAGGTAGTTGTATCCGCGTAAGCTAAAATGCAGTAAGTTGTTTTCAATGGCATTGAGATATCAGGTAGGTACTCAACAAAAGTAGCATAACTATTCCCCCCGAGCCACACGGGCCTTATACGAATTGAAACTACTGGTTCGCCGACACATCTTATAAAACAATAGTTCTCCATTGTTCGGTCGGTCGAGCGGTGTGCTTCTGAGAGTGAAGGGGCTAAAAACGTATGACTTTTTAAAACTGACATCAACTTACAAAGTGTGGTAAATGCTTGGCCATTGGTCAAACTGTGCAAGCATTGCCAACCTAACCCTCTTACACGAACCGTTGTCTGGCACTAAATCTCACGAATAATCTCCCCGCGACAGTTTCACTCGATCGTGACCAGGGTTCAGTGAAGTGAACCCCTTAGGCCAAAATACTAACCCCCGGGTTCTAAAACACTTGCGAATGTAACCGGAGAACAAATTTTGGCTCCTTTGATTCACCATTGCGGCTAACGCAGACACTTTCCGAGGTCGAAAACTTACACATCTATCATGGTTAACATACTTAACCAATACAAATCAAAACATCTTCTACTCATACTCTACCTTTTGCAAGGCAAAGCCTCTTTTACATCATTCATGCTCAGTAAGGATTTGCTGCTGTGAAAAGATGCCGTGTAAGTTGGCATTTGCAACAAACTGCACTGTTAGAAAACGTTCCAATTTATTTAAAATCACTTTACGGCAGACTATGCTTGATAGTGGCTACGTCATGGTTTTATTACGTACCTACTATGCTTTATAGTGAGTGGGTGCGTAATGGTTCATCATTCTAAACAGCTTTACTATGAAACCGACTTGACCAGAGCAACTTTATGTTTCACTTCTCCATACAAATCAGCTGATTGCCCGGCACGAGACGTATGGAGAAGTAATTAATAAAGTTGCTTATGTCCATAACAAATATCTAAAATATTGACTGCACCCTTTCAGCTACCACCTGAATAAATGTTTTATTTACCTCGCATGTATCATGTAAAGTAAAATGCTTATCTCGGGTTGTAAGCAGATATTTCACCCTCGAACTATATCTTATTGTCTCGGCAGCACTAGATCTTGTTCCAAACAGCTCACTTACGCCCCTTGTGTAACAATCTACTATTTCGCCCCCACTGACTATATAGGTAGATCAGGACTAAGTTAAATTACGTATTAGTACCGAGAAGCAATTTTATTTCAACTTGTGTATATTTTTTTTTGAACAAATTGTAGACGGACATGACTTTAAGTGAAATTATACATACCCTTTGATGGTCTTTACTTTTTTATATCTTACATACATATAGTCCAAGTGATACAATTTTACACAAACGATATAGGTTGCATTAAGTTATTTATTTCCTGTAAAATATTTTCTATGTACAAGTTACAGATTGAACCTTCGCAAGCAGTGCATTTGACCACTCGCAGACATACAAAAGTTTTCAAGCAGAATAAAATGCGACCAACTTTCCAATTTATTCGTAGAAGAGCGATTTTATTTTTGCGACTGGTAACTGAAAATGTACAGTGGTAACTGAAAATTTTCATTAATATATGAGCAAATCCAAGGCTTCAAATACATGGAAGGGTACACAAATATCTCAGCAGATTCACATTATGTTTATGTACCAATCCATGTTCCATGTACATTTGTCTTTTAAGCTTTGGATTTGCTCATATATAAATGAACTCGACTGTACGACCTTATTTTAGTTCCGTGAAATAAGTAGATATAACAAACAATTTTTTTTTTTAATTATTTAAAGCTTTCTTTCCGTTTTAATTTTCCCGTTTTATGCTTGTACCTATATCCCGTTTAGGTAAAGGACACCGGCATTTTAATATCTCATCTTACTAACGCGTCTATGAAATCTACCTATACCAAAAAAAAAACATGTATTTCATAGTATTATGGAAGAAGACATTATAAAAAGTAAAAGTAAATGTAGCCCATTAATGTCCCCACCGAGGGGCATAGGCCTTTATATGCCACTTAAAATATATTGTATTAATTGGAAATTAAAATGACTTTCTTCGGTTTTGTTCCGAGCTTGGAGGAAAAACAAAGAGTTTCATTGATCTAATGTTATCATGTCACAGGGTGGATTTATTTTTTATTTGACAATCCATCAGATGAAGGTTGTTTCAAATGTTTACAACGTTTTTCGTAGTTTTCATATTATCTTTGGTTGTTTCGTTTGAGTTATTCCTTGCCTGCTTTTTTCTTTGGAAATATTTCCCGACGTGTTAAAAAATAGTCTCATACAACAAAAATTCTTACAGCATCGATCGACCTCATGAATAAAAAATCTATCATATATCTTTATATTTTTTTCATATTCATGTGAATATACAAATTCGCTCGAGATATTCGTAAGTGTGGAGAATTGCCGGTGTCCATTGAAAAACTTTATCTTTTAGTAAAAGCCAAAAACCAGGAACCGCATTCAGCTAAATTCCTTCAGTGTCATAGGTGATGAGATTGCGTATTTTTTTTGAGTTTTGTCGTGGACGATGGAACCCTTACGTGCGCGCCCTTACTCTAGATTCACCTGAATAGAGATATGAACTTTCCAACGGTTATTGCGCGAAGTTACGGAAAACGGATATTCAAACAGAATTTATTGGTGCCCATTCGTGAATATTTTCAACTTCTATTTCCAATTTTGATAATCTGTTGCATGAATATTTCACCACTAGTTGTGCTTTATATCTCTCGAGTTTTAGCCACGGCTGCCTGTAACGAATGATGGAGTATTTATTGAATTGCAGGTAATATGTGCATTTGCGCGCCTCTCTGTCAGCATGTCTGAGAAAACGCGTGAAGATAAGACGATTGTCTAGCGAAATTCCATTTCCAAAGTTATTCCAGCAGTTTGAGATACTTCCTGAATCCACACACTGTTATAAAACCGTCCCTTGGCTAAAAATTTTGCGTTTAAAAAAATCACAATGCCATTGGAAACTATAATTATGTATTATTTTTCTAATAGTTGTTTTTTTACCTAAAACGAGTTACTCCAGGAGTTCTACAAAGAACGTGGTATGGTTGTTATGTGTAAAAAGCGGTAATCAAAATATTTAAAAATTTAATGTTAAAATTTTAGAAATCATCAGCGGTTTTTGTGTAATTTGCAAAAAACACACTTTTTGCACATTTTGCGCTGACGTAAGAGTCGCGCTGCAGTTTACGCTATTATTTACTTTATTTTATTATTTTACTATTATGATTTGTGCAAATATCCACCACCACAAACCCAGTTGCCAATTTTATCGTTACCAGGTGCCATAATGTCGGTTTGTTCTGATTGCTACGGTCCTCGCGCGTGAGTGCTGAACTGTTCTACATATTTGCTTTGACTGCTCTGTAATACTCTGCAAGTCTGCATTCACTCGCGCGCGTATAATATCGTTGCTGTGAGAGGAAAATGATGCTTAAAGTATTTGCATTCAAAATACCCAATCTAAAACATTTTAGGGTACTTGCCATTATGGCTTATACAGCTTAAGCTTCGTATGGCAGTGTTGCCCACACTCTGAGTAGTTTAGTCGGCAAACACTAGAATTTCGTACATAAATCGGCTTATCGATAAATTGACTCCGTATTGAGGCTCCATTGTTGTTTAACTCTAAACTTTGCCATTTTGAGTTATACTGCCTCGTAAAACGTGTAGGAAACAGTTTGCTGTAGTGTTTACACTATAAAGTTTTGTATAAAAATCGATTGTCAGGCTTAGAATAATAGAAGTGGAACCGTGAAGCCAAAACCAGTTTATCTCCTTTGCCTACTACGCGTAGTACTATTGACCGAATACGCGAACCGCTGCTCAAATAAAGTGCAACTTAAATAAAATAATTAAACGTGAAATAGCGTCAGTGTTGACTATAATTCTTTGGGTATCAGTAAAATCATTTAGCTGTCAGTTTTTGAGCCGGGCCTACGTATTGGGGGCCATTCGTCGTCCCCTAGTGTACCTGAGGCTTTAAAATAACATTGTTGAACTTTAATCCTAATAGCATCGCCTGCATGAACTCGAAGACCCTGATTTCTTCTTATCTATTCTAATTCCTCTTATAAAACTACTTCAGTGATAAATTGATCCCCTCGGATGAAGCTGTAGTAAGTAGCATTGATAAGTGGGGTAGGAGAATTCCCGGCAATATGCGACCCGGACAGGATACGGCGGGTCCACTTTGTATAAAAAATGGCTCTATTAACTGTAGAAGTGGACGTAAATCTGCAAAACGTACGAATGTATTTACGAATGATAAGGATTGTCGATGTCAAGTGAGGTTTTATAAGAGAAAAGGCAATTAGTCCATGGAATTCGTACCAAGCAAGTACTGGTGCCTTACATCAAATGAGGTAGTTCTGTTTTTTTTTTTTATGATTTGTTATTGATGAAATGGGTAATGACAAATCCAAGTTTTCCACCTCTAAAACCCTTCGAAAGGTTTTTGGAAGATATCTTCTCAAGGCTGCGAAAACCTATCAAAAAAACCTATAAACCAACTTCTTAGTTTTTTCGAAGCTTTGAACGGATATCTTCCGATAAAATTTGGGACCTAGACGGTAATGTTGAACATGCAGTAAGAACTCCTCTACCAGGTGACGTGGCAGGAGTGGCCTTGCGGGACCTGGATATAGCTCGTATTCAAATCCTAAGTAGGTAGCAAATAAAGTTGGTATTCAAAGCCCTGAACCTATGGCCCAAAATATTTTGGACTTGGATAATGCTCTGAGACATGCAGAATACAAGCCGAAAGAAGGTTGTTCGGGACACCATTCTGAACAACTTTTACTAGGGGACCGACTTGATCAGAGCTACTTTATATAGCACAAGCAAGCAAGGTCATATAGCACAACTAAAGGGAAAAATCTGATAATTGCTAATTCTGTCAAAATATTTAATTTGGTTCACATGGTTACATGGATGACATCATACTTTAGTTTTTTAAGTGGAAACATGATAACACATGTCACGCTCCCTAAGTGTGATCGGAATCCTTCGTGCGCGAGTCCTACTCGCTCTTAACCATTTATTTTAATTTGACTATCAGATGGAGGTTGTTTCCAGCCAGTATTTATATTGTCTTTCGTTGTTTCGCTTGAGTTTTTCTTTGCCTGTACAATTCAATTCACAATTCTTTATTGCACACAATAATTTAAACAGTTACATTAAAAGAAAACACATGTACAAAGGCGAGCTTATCTCTAAAAAGAGATCTCTTCCAGCAAACCAGGCGTGAAAGGAAAAATTATATAATGAAAGGGTAGGCAGTGCACAATAACAAGTTAAATAAAATATAAACGAACAAATACTAAATACAGAAGAACTACTACTACTTATACATACTGATATACTACATACACTTTACATATAATAAATATATACATACAATAACTTTTACGAAAGAGAGAGGTAGTGCTCTTTAATACGTTTCTTGAAAGAGAAAAGGGTAGGACTGTCTCTAATAGTGCAAGGAAGTTCGTTCCAAAGCCGGACCGCTCGCAACCTGAAAGAGTGCTCATACGCAGCGGTGTTATGCTGAGGAGTGGCCAAAAGTGAGACAGTGTGAGATCTACGAAGCTGATCTCCCGAAAAGAGATACTCAAAACGGTCTCGAAGGTAGTTAGGATAGCGCGGATTTTTCAATATATTGAAAAGATAATGAAGAATGTGCGAATCTCTGCGACGACGAATCGGAAGCCACCCCAACTCCTTACGGTATTGAGAGACATGGTCAAATTTGCGCAGTCCGAAGATAAACCGAATCCCGAGATTCTGGAGTCGCTCGAGTTTGTCCAGTTGCCCTTCGTTTGCGCTCGCCCATGAAACATCGGCATAGTCAATCAGCGGCAGGAGAAGGGACTGCGCAAGGGTAATTTTGGTTTGCCGCGGCAAGAAGTTCTGGAGTCGCCTGAGAGAGTGGAAAGACGCAAAGACCCGTCTGCTGACCTCGCAGACATGTGGAGACCATGAAAACTGATTATAAAATATGACGCCAAGGTTTTTCGCTTTAGCAGTATACTCTATTGTAGTGCCATTATAAGTAACAGGAATGGGTGATTGCAACCGGGAAAGAGTGTGCCTGGTTCCTATAATCATTGCTTGCGATTTGGTCGGATTAACCAATAATCCGTGCGACGAGGCCCAGTCCTTCACATTCTGTACGTTTTTTCTTTAGAAATATTTACCAAAATCTTTTTTATGTTTTTATAAAGAACAAAAATTCTTACAGTGTCGACGTCAGGAATAAAAAATCTATCATCTATGATTTTCCTTGTAAATAGACGTTACAAATTCGTTCGAGATATTCGTTACTATGGAGAATTGCCGGCGTTCTTTAGATTGTAGAATACAGCAAGTTTATCGTATTACGACTTGGTTTGATTGCAATTTTGAGACGTCAGATAAACTTGTGTTTAAGTTCACACGAATCCGTCAAAATAAACGTCGTTGGCAATGACAATGAACGTCAAATTGCATTCACTTTTTAGCGGGTCAATGAACCTTATTGCCACGTTATTTGGTAAAAGTATATCGCCTTACTGGATTCTATCGGCACGGGACCGGATAAGTTGGCAAAAAAAAGAGGATATTATACCCAGCAGTGGGCGGAAACAAGCTGCCGATGATGATATTGCCTTCCGATACAGAAATCAGCTACGGGGGGTGTGCACAAAAGGAGATGTATTTTTTCGGTACTGATTTTTGAATCATAATCATATGCGGTTTTTCTGGTAGGGATACAAATATGAATAAAGCCTACGAAAATATTTTTTTATTATAACCGCCATTTTTTATAAATTAAAAAAAAATATGTTTGGGTAGAATTTATATCCTGTATCCTTTGCTTAGCTAAGCAGCAAAAAAAAACTGTCATTCATTCAGTTGTCATTTTTGACACTTTCCCCATGTTCCGAGTCACGCCACAACCGATCACAGCGTCCACGATGCCATGCCAACGTTTTGTATCGCCAAAACGGACTCGGAACGTCTTCGTAGACGCTGCAATCGACCGTGGCGCGACTCGGAACAGGGGGCTGTTGACATTGACGGGACAGAACAGTCTTGCCATAATAAATTATTGTTCTGGGTGGCAGTTTTATTAAAAAATCATGATATATATTTAGAATCCATAAATTATATTCTTTCATATAAATATGGTTTTAGCTTGGTTCATGACTATTTCATTTCTGTCTAGGAAAAAGTACACATCTCCTTTCGAGCTAGTTTCCATTGTATAAATAAAGAGATCAGTTATAAGCAACTTTTACTATAACAACAGTTTAATTAGAGGGAATGTATTACCCTTTTGTAGCAGCAACAAACATGACTAGTTTCTGCAAATATTTGTCTTCAACCCCGCGACAAGCGCTGGTCATATCTCTTTATTGTATTCACGCTGCCCAAGGCCCAGGGGACAGAATGTTCTGGATAAGTTTTATTACAAATCAACTCACTCTAACTATTCAGATAGTTTCGCATTGTTCAAACTTCTGTGAGATAAAATAAACTCTCATAGTAATAAAGACCATTTCGCATCGGTAATAGGCTTGTGGCCAAGGTAATCCAATAATTCTAGGAACAAGTCTTAAGTTGAAGAATTATGTACAAAATGGCTTGACATTCTCAGAATTGTATATTTCCAGCAGATATATTTTATAAAGTCAATTTTGTGCAAAAAAAGACAGCATTTGATGGCACTTTTACATGACGTCATTCTGTTGCTATTTCATAGAACTCAGGAACAAAAGTTCCGTTTTGACAGTTCATAAAAAGTATCTATTTTGACTTAACAGGCCACAAGCCTATTATTAGATAGGTACAGAGGTTTTATTATATCTGTTTGTTACAATAGACATACTTACATACATACTAGTGTCTGCGCGTTTCATTGCATGTATGTAGTAACTGTGTCAGGGAATATTTACAAAAACAAAAAGTAAATGGTTAAACGCAATGTGCTTTTCCTACATCCTATGGAAAATAGCTGTACCTTATGAAATGTTTGTATTTATGTTTCGAAATAAGTGCATGCTTATAAATTCCGCAGAATCCGATCGCGATTATGTTCCACGACCAACATCTGAAACGACTGTAATTTTAACTTCAAAGGAACCGAGAAATGTCAAGATACACAGAATCTGGTTTCATATTTGTAGCGACAGTCGGTAGAGTTGAAACTTGTCGGGTAATCGAATGTCTGGTGATGACCACTAATGGGAATGCGGCCCCAGCGAGACTTGTGAGGCGATAAATGGATTTCTGATTAGATGAGAAAAAGTTTTTTACCATCCAAATCGCGTTTATCGAATCACTCACGGAAGCGAGAAGTATTGGCTTGTAGTGCGTACCTTGCTTTTGGGAATAAAGTGAAATATTTGTTGTTACTCTAAATAAATAACAGACAAACATAGAACTTATTGATAGAGTTGAATCATGTGTTTATCTCTAACAAGTGGATTCCTTCAGCAAATCATAGTTGGATAGAGTAGGAATATCCAAATAAAATAAAGAAGAGATCGGTGTGATCCCTTTACTTAACAAATATTGAATACAATTACTTCGAAAATGTAGGTGTCAATGTGTACCTCTCTACACCAGATGAGAAAAGGTATGCTTAATGATATTAAAATTTCCTTTGGTCCGATTTTGTAATTACGGTTTCATATTTTTTTTTCTTACCTGTTTTTAGGTAAGATAAATAAACCTCTCACATATAGACTCACACCCTCACAAATACCCTCTCACATACAATATAACCTCGAGTCCACCCGCAAAACTCTCCGAGCCTTATTGGATTTTATACAAGGCGTTACGCTTGAAAAGATTTTAAAAGATGCATCGACTGCGACGGAGCAATATTGCTGGCTGCGCGTCTATGATAAGTCGCGTCAGTTTAGTGTACACAACTTTTGAACTGTCCATTCCCGAAGATTTGCCACTTGCCATGTCAGGGTTGTTATACGCAACATGCAATGAACCTGTCAAAAAGCGTTAGATCCGTCACCGCAAGCCAAAATATCGCTGGAAAGCTGATGTTTTACTGGCTATCATATATCATTGAGTGTCAGTCAACTGAGTTTTAATTTGCATTAAGCGGATTAGGCATTCCAAAAAAATGGAGGCTTTTGTGTTAAACCGAGTCTGTATAGCGTATCTGGCGGGACATCTAAATAGGAAACGCAAAGTTCAATACAAAATGCACCTTGAGGACTTTGTATCCGTTATTATTTATTTTTTATAACGTTTATTCATGCATGCAAAAAAGCACTTAATTACGTAATTTAAGTCTGCCAAACTGCTAGGCAGTTTGTCGGCAGGTTGGTTTGGCTCTTAACTATAACAGTATGTACTTTTGAAGTAAAACTTCTTGGGGCACGGGGGTAAAATTTATTTAACCTCTCAACTGTGGGTTATTCATATATTTGCTTTTCAATTACTACTAGCTGGGTGCTATCACGAGTGGCTAAGAAATGTAACGGAAATTGGAATCGGTGACGTCAGGGTCGGCTGAAGACTTTTAAAACCGCAACTATTTTCAATACGGTTTTTAACTAATCAGATAAGATAATAATACATTCGTACAATAAAGAATGTTAATTAGTGAGAGAAAAACCTGATGAAACGTTAACAAATAAAAATTATTTTAAGCATTCTTCCACGAGTTCTTGATTTCCGGTAAAGGCCAAAACCAGTGACGTGACCAAAAACTACTTCGTTCAACCTCTTTGTTGGAACCGGAACTTATGTTTGACAGTTGTGCGATGCGATCCATACAGTTTGTAAGAAAAGAGTTTCATCAATGTCACACGGGTCGATATGGATTTCTAAAATGATGAACGAATCGTTTTGTGGCCGGTAACTATGGAATAGGTACCTAAAACGCGCTGCGTAGTCGCGCAACAGGCAGCTAGTAATCGCATAAAGTCACTTAGAATCATCCAAATGTGATATTTAGTTTTCAAGCAAATTCCGATGTGATGGATGGCTGCATTAAGACTTTTTGAAAACAATAAGTAGGTACCTAGAACTGTTCTAAAGCCACTTTTTATTATATAGTGCAGTTCAAGTCACAAATTAGCAGTTTAGCTACTAAGTACGTGTTATACCTACCTATTTAATGTTTATCTGTAGTAAACGGCCAAAGCGAGGTCTACAGCTTACAGAGCCATAAGTTTAATGGCTTATTGTTTCGCTTATTTGTTTGTATGTAATTTTTGTAATACATATTTTAAAGTTGAATTGTTGTTATAACTGTTGAAATTATACGATTTTGATTTTAATAAGCTTTTGTAATTTTAAAGTTAATGCTTCATGCCAGTCAATAATGTTGAAGTAAAATATCAAAATCGAGGTATGTCGTATGGCGGACTAAGGAAATGTCAAGAATAAAATTAAATAAGAGTTACGTCATCGCTTCGCGATGAAGTAACCCTAAAAAATCCTAGCAAAGTAGGTATGTATAGGTTAGCGGGGGTAGCATAAGGCACGCCAGTCACCCCAGCCACGCATTTTGTCACAATTTAATGTCATATCATAATGAATGCGCGCTATTTTATGGAGAAACATCATTGAGACGCGAAAGGAGTTGGCAATTTGGCAAAATGACTGCCCCAGACATGTACAAAGACTTCTCAACAGCCAATTAATAGCATTTAAATATTCTCTCATAAATTACTGCGTCTTTAGTTAGTTTGTAGAACTTGAAGGAAATGATTAAATAATTAAGAGTTGTCACTTCATACTCTATGATTCCGCCATTGATTAGTGACTTTTGCCATCGTTAAAAATAACATGCAACATAATTGCAAATTGCCAACTAGCAAAACTGTTGAAAACAGGAGGTTTCCAGAGGAGTGGCTAGATGGCGTTATGTTGCATGTTATTGCAAAATGGTGCTTATTTCTAGCGACGGCAAAGGTCACGGAATCATATTGGAATCACGGAGTATTGAGTAACAACTCTTATTTACCTATATTTAATTTTTTTTTCTTCAAGTTCTACAAACTAAATACAGACGCAGTAAATTAAATTTATGAATGAATATTTAAATGCTATTGGCTGTTGAGAAGTCTTTGTACATGTCTGGGGCAGTCGTCCATATATTGATTTAGCCATCTTCTTTGTCATTTATCTGCGCGACTGAGGTGAGTGGCAAGCCTTATGGTAGCCCCGCAGGTACACATTAACTTGGAATAGTTGAAAATACGTACTCGATCAATCAAATAAAGGGACTGGGCACAGAGACAAGCAAAGCAATGCATACATTTGAGCGAGACGGTTTTAAGACGTGACGTCGTCAGATGGTATATAATCTGAGCGAGATGCAAATAGTAGTGACACTATTGAATGAGTTAAGTATATCACCACGAGCGCGACAAATTGTAGATAAGGAATGGTGGGAAATAAATGACATGACGTATTAAAAGTAAGTACAAGTATAAAATAATTTCAAATAATCGGACGTCTGAAACATAAAACTTGAAGCAGAGATTGGATCTCAAAATTGGAAATTTAAATCTCTTTTAGTATAGGTAGGTATAGGTGTATAGTATAGGTACCACTTAATGATGTAGCTACAGAAGTTTTACTTCTAACACGTGTACGGTGCTACACGCGAATTTTTTTTTTTAATACTAAGCCCATCCCCGGTTCCATTGTTAATGATATTTAAAGGTTTTTAATATAACATTGTTTCAACATACATTTCACGCGACAGTAAATTTTACTTTGCGTATTTTGGAGTCTTAAAGGAAAGGAAGGAAAGGGAAAACTTAAAGGAGATGGCAAAAAATCATCCCCAGGCTCCTACAAAGACTTCTTAAAAATCAACACCTACAGTGTGTAAAAGAACGGTGAGATCATGTTTTGAGTAAATTTTAAATTTCCTTGTATTCAATGGATAAGCCAGAAGACACCACATCTGACAGGCTACGTAAAATTGGGTAATTATAATGGATCTACCACTTGTACTAATAGACTTCTCTTGCCACACGTTTCTACCATTGGAATCAAGAGAAAAAGTATACATAAAATGGTTGTCTGTATCATTTTGTATCTATCTTAACAAGGCAGGCAGTCCCTATAATCTTGAAGCTTCCAGGCGACCTCGAAAACATCCACAACTTTTTGTCGGAAATACAGACATGGTCCACGTACTTTTATGAGACAGTTGTGTACTTAGCTGTGTAGGTACCTAGGTCATCATGATGCTACTTTTATGTTTTCTTTTGTCACTTTTTTGATATTCAAGGAGATCAATATGACCTTTCATCACAATTGTATTATTTAGAGATGCTTTAAAAGCTAGTACATAAGCGATCAATTTCCTGTGAGTACTGCACAATTTCATACATCACCATTTGAGAAGTAAACTAAACAAGTATTCCATCTTTATCAGGCTATCAATATAGTGGTATAACTGGCCATAACATAAAAATCCTCAGAAGCTAAATAGGCATAAAGGTTTGCTGGTTTGAGTACACCAATATTTTTGAGAAATTAAATTAATTTCCGAGAAAAAAGATAAGCGCTCTCCAATTTTTTTCAAAACTCACAGGCCTGAGAAGTCTGCAAAATTTACTACAATTCAGATGTAACGGCTAAGTTAAATTAATGATCTTCGTGAACTGTGAGAATAGAATAGAAGAAATAGAAAGTCTTTCAGGAATTTCAGGTTATAATCCAGTATTTGTAGTATTTGACATGCATACATTACATACTTACATACTAACGTCACGCTCTGTATGGGTTGCTCTTTTTGCCGTCACAGGGAGCTACCCCATCTCCGCTGGTCAGAAACTTAGTGTATGCTTGCTCAGTTAATCTGTTGTATGGATAAATGCAAAATAAAGATGATGAAATCATATTCATAATTTTCACTTTATCTTTTTACCTCTTACCACGGGGTGTTCATGGCGTGAGGAGTAAGATTTGTACTTTAAACGCCATAGTTTCAGTTAAAATACTTCTAGGTGGCGCTAATCTTAGAATAAATCCTATATATCTTAGCGCCATCTCGTGATATTTGCAATTTTTCGGTGGTGCTGCACCAAGCGATAATGGTCTCGAACTAAGAAGCTTCCGTAGCTTCTCAGTTTACGCCGGTGTCATATTTTGTTCTAGGTGTTCTATCTGTATTAGTATAATATATTATAGTATCTTTGCTCTTACTTTATTCCCTGTAAGGCTGCGTATTGAAATGGTAAGTTAAACATCATTTCAGATTGCTAATATGCAAAGGTATAATACATGATCGTAACAAAGTTATGTAAAGTCGTTTACCGAGAAATTACAGCATAAACACGTTTGCTGTGGCGAAAGCCGCTTACAGCGTTGCACGGTTTGAGGTACCTACTGGTCTCACCAAGGAGGGCGAGGAAGCGGTTAGCTATCGACTATTTTCTCGCTCAAAGAAACGAACAAAAGATAAAGATCCCGTGTCGGTAAAAGAGAGAGATATATTTTTAGTTCATCGCTGACTGTTCACACTGCCGGCGAGGACTCCTATTCACTAGTTCACCGCAGCGATAAAAGCTATCAACGATAAAACTCGCTCAGAGTTACTAGCTAAGCGATGCCCGCTTGGCGGTCAGAGCGATCATTCTTATGTAAAACGTGGATTTGAGTGTACTGAGCGAGTGGTGCGAGTAATCGCCCCGTCGAACTCTAACACTCGCTATATAGCCGAGCGACAAATCTATCAGAACTACACACTCGCTCCTCGCTGCTTGCCAACTCGTTTCTAGTATTGCCGGCGGCGGCGGTGGGACTAGTGCCTTACATCCGTGTATTACAAGTAGAGGAATTGTATAATAAGAACAATAGGTACAGATGTAGTGCTACGATATTACGTTTATATACGGAGTGTATACCTACGTGCTTACCTGAAAAAGTGGATGGTTGCCAGATATACAATACACACTAACATTCGTAATTTCTTAATTGTATACTACGCAAAACAGGCATACAGATAACTTGTAAAAAGGAAGTTTATTTCTAACAAGATATTTGTTACAGCAAACTATTATGGGTAGGAAAAGAAACATAAAAAAGTCCGATACTCTCTTAGTTTTTCTTTCTAAAGACAAAACTGTTAACGATAAAGATATGCGTGTGGTTTGTGGTTTATAACAATGAAGCATCAAATATTTTTATTTTAAGCTGTTGTAGATTGCATTACGGTGCAATACTCTATTCGATGAATATCCTAATGTTTAAAACATGCAAATCCGTATGCATGCATGCATACCATAAAATATTATTGTATTACCTTGATTAGTTCTGAACTGTACTGTACATTGAATGTTTTAATTATGTATATAATATATTAAAACGGGCCTTCCTAAAGCCAAAGTACACGAACAAAAAAGTTCATTTGAGTCTAAATAAATATAATCCAGAAAAACAAAGAGACATTTACGAGCAGATGATACATACACAGCTTCGTTGGCCGGACCTTTTAAAAATCTGCGTCGTTGTAACACGTTGGTTGTTGTGCAAAATAGTCACGTAATATTTCAAGTGTCGCCCGACATACTGAAACAATTGTGCGGCTAAAATGAAACGTCTGGTTAATTAATTTATAGACGCGAAAAAAGCCATGGCCAAAGCATAATATTATTACCCCGAGAATGGGATTGTTTTGTTATTTTTGGCACAGTAAAATATGATGGCCAGAGGGCGGTTGGTATCTATTAAAAGTGTACATTAACAACCTTATAAATATACTGATCGTTTAACAACGACGTTTCTTTCTAAAGCTTGTTGACCTTTGTGCTTCTAAGGGCGCTTTCGCGAGTTGAAAGCGCCCTTATAGTTGATCCGACCCAAAAGGCACAAAACAATTTTTTAACTAAGGAGTTTAATGATTAACTGTGGTTTCAATTATAGTTTGTATATAAAACTATCTACATTCCTCGTGTGTAAAAGACTTGGAGACAAAGAGTCCGCATAACAATGTTTGTTCAGCTTTGTGAAACACATCTCCATATTACTTATGGTCTAAGATCCGAAAGAGCCCGACCTCCACCCATCTGGTACTGCGATGAAACTTGGTTTTTATAAAATTTTGTTTGCTGGAAAATACATCGCGAGAGCAAAATCCTGGCAAAAAGTTCGAGTAAGACTCATGCGCTAAGGGTTCCGATCATCCTTGTAGATTGTTACCTCTCGTAAATGGTGCAATGAAGTAACTT
The DNA here is from genome assembly GCA_963457715.1 of Argyresthia albistria. NCBI lineage: Eukaryota > Metazoa > Arthropoda > Insecta > Lepidoptera > Argyresthiidae > Argyresthia > Argyresthia albistria. Next base: position 7,538,417 of record OY735260.1, read on the forward strand.
AATAAAAATACAAGTGTGATGTCATCCATGAAAACAAAATTACGGCATAAATGGTCGTAGCTTTCGATTCGATTACGTTGACCTAGAAGGTTGATATTTTTTTTAGAGCTATAAGAAACCATAGACTTGAGTAACTGGTATAAATATCAGCTTGATACGTCTACGCATTCTTAATATAAATGGTCTTTTATTTTTAAATGTTAAATTGATCATAGCATTGCCACAATTTTGCTAGCCAACCCAATCGCAATGTATTTTCTTGCACACAAAACTTAATAAGAACCAAGTTTCATCGCAGTTAACAGATGGGTGAAGGTCGAGCTGTCTTCGGATCTTAGGATATTAGGCTTTGTTTGTTCTAACAGCTAACTTATGCAACTAGCTTAATAATCGTATCTTTACAACTTTTCCTTTAAGGTATGTAACAGCTTCTTCTACATTTAACCAGTTATTAAAATTCACGTAAAAAACTCATTGGTTTGGCATTTATTCCAAGCTCACTTTTCCCAGGATACTGAAAATTTTACAACATTTCTGATTCATAAGTAAAACGTTTGTAACAAAACGGCGAAAGAGTCGAGAAAAGTTATTCGGATAATTAAGTTCAAAAAAGTTAGAAAGAAATACTAAATAACCGGCCAAGTGCGAGTCGAACTCGCGCACGAAGGGTTCCGTACTATTATCTATAAAAAACCGCAAAAAAAACATGTTAGTTGTATGGGAGCCCCCGTTAATATTAAATTTCCTTTGGCTTTTTATTTGTTGTTATAGCGACAACAGAAATACATCATCTGTGAAAATTTCAACAGTCTAGCTACGACCGACGGTTCATGAGATACAGCCTGGTGACAGACAGACAGACAGACTGACAGACGGACGGACAGCGAAGTCTCAGTAATAGGGTCCCGCTTGGCACCCTTCGGGTACGGAACCCTAAAAAAATTGCGGGGTGTTTTCCCCTCATTCGTCGCAGGTAAAAAGTTTTCAATGGAATGGCTTCACTTCTTGTGAAGTTTTTAATATCTGGTATACCTTGGTTAACAGCACCATTCAGTAGGTTTAAAACAAAGAAACATACCTTTCTGGTGGCACGAGCAAATTAATCTCCACAATAAAAGGTCAAGTGCGAGTAGGACTCGCGGACCAAGGGTTCCGATCACACTTGGAGACCGAAACTGATGTAATTAGGTTTTTACATAAAAAATAAAGTATGATATCGTACATGTAAACAAAATTACATAGTTTTGCAGAAAGATAGAAATTAGCAGTTTTTAGATTTTTTCCTTCACTTGTGCTATAAGACCTTTGTTCGTGCCAAATTTCATGACTGTAGGCCTCCGGGAAATACCCTATAGGTTTTGGGACCATTGCGATTACTTTGAAAATCCAACAACCTTTCTACCAAATCCTGTATACGGAACCCTTAAAACCTGTAAGTCTGCGGAATCCTGGGCCGCAAGGCTTGCAAGCTGTACAATTCCCCGCCACAAAACATTTACAGTCATAATTTAATGACTACATTAGCGTACACAAACCATAACCACGCATATTGTCATGTAGTCCAGACGCCACTGACATTTATTTTATCTATCGCCCACGAAATTAGTTATTAATTAGTTTATGTTTGTGTTATCTCCACAAAAATTACTAGAAATTGAATTTCTGCGGATAACTCTTCACTTGCCCGCCGGTCTTTAACGCATACTTTCTTTTGTTTGTTTATCCATAGGTTTTGAATTTTGAACAAGTCATATGCAAGCCAATAGCATCCTGCAGGTCATTGCAGGGCGGCTCGATGGCCCAATACTTAAACACTAGGTGAGTGTGGTGATAGGGACTCTAACAGTCTGTGGAAAAATGAGTCGGAACACAGAGAGACCTATCTACATGAACTAGTGTTTAAATATGTATATAAATGTGTATACTATTAAGAAACTAACATAGCTTTAAGTCAATTGTGTGATACTAACGATATATGGATATTTTTTTTGATTTCCGAAATAAATGTTTTATTATTATTATAAGGTAGAAAATCGTGGGCCGTGTTTAGTTTTTGTAAGAAAAGTGTCTTGAACGTCACAAATTCTGCTTCTGCGACCCCGTATAGAGAATGGGGTGACGCTACGCTATGTTAGAATAAGCGGGCATCTGTGCTAGCTCAGCCATTTTCCCACAGGAGTTTGCGTATAAATTCCTGTACCTACATGTTTGTTGTTTACGAACGGGAGAGAGAGCCACTCAAGGAAGCAAGTTATTGCTCGGTACGAGACTGTTATGGAGTTTTAGAATCGCTGGAATAACCTAACAGCTTCACTGGTCTTTACATTGCATAGGTACATTATTTTCGCAACATAAACATAAACATTTATACACAGGCACACTAGTGGGCCCTACACTAGGAAACATTGTTTCGTGGCAACTAGAAATGACGACGTCGCACACCAGTCATGTAAAGAAACACGACCTGGGGCTTTTGTTATTCTCCCCAGCCGGGATTCGAACCTGCGACGTCTATCACTTTGGAGGCAGTTTATCGTACTGCCACGCCACAGAGGTCGTCAAACAAAGATAAACTTTGGTCTCTTTTCTGTTTATAAAAGTCATCTAAATTGGTCCAGTTGGGGAGATCAGTAGATAGTTGGATAGTCGGACAGACTAACCCTGAGTTTCACGAAACTATTTTGAAATTTAAGTTGTCACTTAACTAATTTAATCGTGAGAATCTCATAGGATAGTCATTTGTGTCAGTTGCTAAGCATTTGCTTAAATTAAAAATTTGTCGCGTGAAACTCAGGGTAACTGTCCCTCCAGTAAGGTTTTTTCCGAATCTTTGATAATATTAAGATTCGATTAAAACAATCTATGCAAACTTCGAACCCGATACAGATACCCTGAATAGGCTCTAATTGCGTGCCACTGCCACTTTACACAGACAGTAGTCAGCAATGTTGTAGTTCAGTTTACTGCAAATTGGATCGAGAGCATTCGAGATTTTTAACGGGGTTAGAACATGTTAGTATAGTGCCTGGGATTCGGGGTACTTGCATACCCTAAAATTTCGATATTTCGTGTAACCTAGAAACATATTATTATTATGCTCATTGATCGAGAAATTAATTAATTACAAACAACAAAATATTCTCAGACAAAATGTCGTATTAGTAGGTTATCTGAGATAATTCTGTTTGATTATGTAAATAAATAAATTACTGAATTACATATTCAATTTTAGGCATCCCAAAAAGTTTAGATTTTGCAGCCATACAACAGTATCTAGATAATATCTAGATACTATTGTAGGTGTAGATATTATAATTATACCAAACCAAAAGCTAGCTCAATATATTATATTGTTTAATTTAGTCCTGATACAATAATGACTTGACTGACGATATCTATAGCGCGGGATAACTTGGCAACTGCCGCTGCGGCACCTGTGGCAGCAAATTGATCGAAGGTTAAATCGCATACATTTTCTTGGCGGGTCAATGACCGCTATTGCCATGTGATCCCGCGCAAGGTATAGTCATGCACGTTCAATTTTCAATTCACTTAAATGCCTCTTTCGTCCTTTCTCTGTCTCTTGCGTCCTCATTGCTTACCTATTAAATTAGGTTCAGGATATCTAATTAAATATTTGAATTGCTCCTAAAGCACAAAGTAGGATGGTGAAACTTTCACAAGTATCTGCCGTAGTTGCCAGAGCTAGCAAAGAACACTAGGGGCATGTGCATGTGCATTTGATACAAAACATCGCCCACAAATCTAATGCAAAAACAAAAAATCATTTTGTACTATATTGTTTACAAAGCTTTGTTTCATGTTGTCACCTTAATCATACGTTTATCCATTGATACCCTGATAATCATAAATCAAGCGCGTAGAAAGGAGATGTATTTTTCCGGTACTGATTTTTGAACCATAATCATATGCGGTTTTTCTGGTAGGGAAACGAATATGAATAAAGCATACGAAATTATTTTTTTATTAAAACCGCCATTTTTTTATTAATTTTGAAAAAAATATTTGTATGGATAGGATCCTGTATCCTTTGCTTAGCTAAGCAGCAAAAAAAAACTGTCATTCATTCAGTTGTCATTTTTGACACTTTCCCGATGTTCCGAGTCGCGCTTTGGCGATACAAAACGATGGCATCGTAGACGCTGTAATCGATTGAGGCGTGACTCGGAAAAGGGGGCTGTTGACATTGCCATTCTGGGTGTTGCCATTCTGGGTGGCAGTTTTATTTCAAAATAATAATAATTTTTAAATCACAAAAACTAAAAAACGGCGGTTTTAAAAAAAAATATCATAATATATATTTAGAATCCATAAATTATATTCTTTCATATAAATATGGTTTTAGCTTGGTTCATGACTATTTCGAATAAAGTACAAAGTACACATCTCCTTTTAATTTTAAGCACCCCAAGCACTTTATGCTCAGGCTTAGTTGTACAACTGTTGTCACAGGTGCTCGCACTGAATCGAAAGCGCTTTCAGCTGCTGAATCCCAAGAAAATTCGATGCAAATGTAATAAACCCACGTCTTCCGTAGTGCTTATGTAAAATGTCGCACTGCACTGAAAATGAACTTCTGTTTCCCGTAACTAGATTTGCGGAACTTGGCTGAACCTTGAGCTGGCTTTTAATTGGCTTGCCTGGTAAAAGACATAAATCAAATTGGGACTCAAATATACCCATCAAATTAATACAGTGTCAGTAAAAGTAGCACAAAGTTGGTTTAAGCGTTTTCAATCCGGAAATTTTAAAGTCAAAGATGCACCTTTTTGTTCGAGCCGTTACGGTCTTGATACAAAATACGAAGAAACTTTTTACCCGACCTAAATATCCATATTCGTATCACAATTGTGCCTCTGTCGCCCCTTATGGGAAAAGGTGCCAAATTTGTTGTTATTGTTCTATGTATCATCCACACGAAAAAATATCTATGCATTAAATCCCTGGCATAAAAGTTTCAAACAATAGGTACATAGTACTGTCAGTGCTTACTTTGACTCCGTAATTCACAGACAACAAAAGCTGCAACTACCACAAGGGTATGATTTAGTGCAATCATAGTCAGTATAGTCAAAAAGTCACAGAAACAACCAGACCAGCAGGGTCTGACCTCGATGTCCTTTGTAATAATAATAAATTAGAGAAATATGTTTCAAGTTAAATCTACATTGTTTCAAATAATCTAAAATGTATTTAAGACATCTCGTCAATATTTTGACTACCTATCATTAGATTCATGTTTTGATATAATATAACAAAAATACTTTTACATAAGTACATTTGATGTCTCCAGCTTATGAGAACGCTATATGTGTTGTTTTGGTAAAAATATACTTAGATGTAATGTAATACATGTGATATTTAGTTTCTAGATTCAAATATACAATGACTACATAGGGGTCGGGACTGAGGTCGACAAAACGATGACAAATGCTCATAATTTCTATGAAACACGATGTTTCTAATACTCGACAAAGCCCTTTACAAAGCCGCATTTACTATAGAGCTTTTAGTTCGCAGCTTAAACAAGTGCCCTTGTAATGTCAACTTGCGTTAATAAACAATTTGCTTAGTCCGCCCGTTTCAGTTGGCCCTTTAAAAGTTACAGTTTTCGAGAGCTGTACTTATAGAAACTTTTTTAATATACCTACTTTACCGACACCTAAGTATATGTATATTTTCAGATTTATCACCATGTACAAAATATCTACCTATATGTTTATTTTAACCATATTTTTAAAGAGACTCTGACCATAGACTAGTTCTATTTTCATGTAAGAGACAAGTATTTTATATTATTTAGATATTAATTATATATTTTTGTATGAGCGAAAGTAAAGAGAACTCAATCCTTTTTACATTTCCAGAATATTTTGTTTTAAGCTCATTGATGTCCCCACCGAGGGGTACAGGTCTTTACCCAGATACGAGTAAGATTGAGCCATACTCCACCATGCTGGGTTAGTGCGGGTTGGCCCAAGGCAAATTAATTATCTCATGGTACATGGTCAGCACCTGGATTCGAACCTGCATCTCCTGCATGAGAAGCAAGCGTGAAACCTACAAGACCACGGAGCTCTACCTACCATGTTCCTAGAATAGTAAGTTACAAAGATATTGCGTTCTTACCTGAGTCTTCCTCAGCCGTGGGCGTATAGTGCCAATAAATCTTACCGGTCAATATCAAAACGACTATCAGTGTGCCGATTTTATCAGTTTTATTTGCAAGTCCAATAGAGTCAAAGCACTAACAAAGGCATAGTATAAATAACAAAGGTACCTTATCCTACTTCATGTGCCTTTTGGTACAACTTTATCGAGTGTTTTGTTGAGTGAAATGTTCGAAATTCATATTAATGTTTTTAGGGTTCCGTTAGAGAAACAAGGAACCCTTATAGTTTAGTCATGTCTGTCTGTCTGTTCGTCCGTATGTCACAGCAACTTTATTCCAAAACTATTAAGACTACACAGTTGAAACTTGGTATGTAGATGGATTCTGTGAACCGCTTTACGACTTTTATACAAAAATTAAAAAAATAATATATATATCGAGGGCTTCATACCATAGGGGCGTATGCCCAAAAATGGAAAAAAAAATGTTTGATGCCATTCGATTCCTATTTAAAGTTGGCATCTTCTGATTTTTTTGCATATTTTTTGAACAATTATATTTTCAGTTATTGATAAAAAATCAAAAGGCGTATCTTTTACAACAACAACTTCTGTTGGAACAGAAAGGCGCATAATGGGCGCATAAGCTAACTTGCATAAGCTAACTAACACAACTTTATAGGAGGGGCTGTCCATACATGGAACTGACACCAAATATTTTTTTTATCATCAAACCTATATGTGTGGGGTGTCTATAGATAGGTCTTTGAAAATTACGTTAAGATTCCTCAAATAATTTTTCCTCAAAGTCAATGGTTAAAGAGACAGACCCTTCCAAAGTGGAAAAAGATTGACTTTGAGGAAAAATGGTTTTAGAAACCTCCACTTCATTTTTGAAGACCTATCTATAAACACCCCACACATGTAGGTTTGGTGAAAAAAATATTTTTGGTTTCAGTTTCATGTATGGGGTTTCAGTTTCACTTAAATTTTTATTTTTTTCAGTTTTTGTATAAAAATCGTAAATCGGTTCATAGAATACATCTATGTACCTAGTTTCAACTGTGTAGTTCTAAGAGTTTTGGAATAAAGTTGCTGTGACATACGGACGGACGGACAGACAGACTTGACGAAACTATAAGGGTTCCTTGTTTCTCTACGGAACCCTAAAAAAGAGTATTGCACAATAAATACCTCGACATGCCTTTTACTCCCATGTCAAATCGCAACGGAGTGACGAAATAACCGGATATTAGCGGTTATTTCGTACCGTTTTGGCATATTAATCAGTGTTTCCTGACCCCGGCCCGGTTCCGTCCGTGTTATGGGACCGTGGCGGAACTTTGGTTTCAACTGTCAAGGCCCGTTTATAACGCTGATATTTAATAACGCTAGAACCATAAACTCTCCATTTGGGACCCCAAGAATGGAAAAATCAGATGAAAAACATTAATTTAATTTAATTTCATATTATTATAGTTTCCATTGACATTATTATGTTTTCTAATACAACGAATGAAGGAATAGGAGGTCTTCCTAATTTATTTATTTTCTAAAAAAAAAGTCAGCATAGAGAACGATTGATTGATTTTATCGTTTTACCGTGAGTTGCAAGAAACTAATATAATAAAGTTCCGTTTAATATGAGTAACAGAAAGAAATGACAACCCTATGAGATACTCGTGGTGAAATGAGTTAAAAGGCAACCACAATTTCAAAATTGTTTCGTGCAACTCAAGGTTAATTGTTAGAATTTAGCTCCACCAGTGTAAATCTGTGAATAGGGCTCGTACAAATCAATGTGACGGGACACAGCTTATACATATTTCATATGCCCCTACACACGCAAATGCATATACATAAAGATACATTATGAGGAATTTCCAGAGAAATAAATAAATCTCCAATACATAATTCATAAAGAATCTTGGCATCTTACAAGAGTATGTTTTAGATTTATTCTCAGCTGAGTAAGTGTGAAATGGAGTCAAAAATAGCTGAGATGCTTCGGTACTATATTTATTAACATTTTAAAGCGAAAATTGCTTGGTATAAAATATACTTTGTATGATAAAAGATTTTCGCTAAAATGTAATATGCAATGCAATGCGCAAGGAGTTAACACTTTAGCCCGTAATCCTTTATGGATGCGATTTAGGTGATTTATGCATAATTCATAACCTGAAAATATAGGTATATACGATAAAGATATACAATAGGCACTGAAATGAAAACATTCAGAGAAATTACACAGCAAGGTATGAAACTGGTGATGTTATTTCTTTTCTCAGTAATGATTGTTAACTTAAAAAATGTTTGGAAAAAGAGATTGAGATAATACTTAGAAAATCATAAAACCAAAGAAAAAGTCAAAAGAACGATTAAAACAAATAAAAGGGAGCGTAATGTGATTCGAAAAGTTCAGGATTTTTGGCGTAGTATTCTTTGTCTTGTTTATTTTGTTTGTCCCCTAATCTTTTTTGTTTTGAGAGAAATCTGTGAAAATTCTCTAGCTTATTTTAATCCACCCCATGAAAAGCTTAAGAAACATTTCTTCACCCAAGTAAAATAAGCTTCAATAACTGAGAGGCATGACTGCCTATTAATGGTATCATTATAGACGGCACATTGTCTTTTTAGCTAAATCTCAAAATTAAACCAACAAAAATACAAGTATTCTTGTAGAATGATGAAACTTTAGAATGTAAAAACTGAACTAAATGTGTCCTTGAGTAAATGATTGATGCTAACTTACAGATATAAAACTACTTTCAGAAAAAACTACTAGGTTCGCTTACTTGCTTTCATACCTTTCAAGACACCGTCCTATACCACCGTCCTATAGTTGTGAAGTTTCCAGAATTTCACAAGCAGGATGAGCTGAGCGTTAATTATCAACGCTGGCTTTAAATGCCGTCACTCGCGATGTGATCGATGGCTGGCACCCGCCTCTAATGAGTTTACTTACATTAAACAAGAGTTTTAAACAGGCTCGACGTTATGAGGTAGATGAACCACGTATATATGAGATTCGAACAAATTAGGTCGTTCATAGATATCGTCACACTTTTTGGGTCCCCTTAAAGGATCACTTCGTTTTTCGTACGCCAATACCCTAGAAACGTGTAGTATAAATGGTATCAAGTTAAAATGTATATCAATCACTCAGATCTACAGTGCCATGGACAAAAAACGATATAAAAAATGCGGCTGTTTATCCTGCTGTTGATATGTTTTTATACTCGCAAGGGATCCAAACCTTTAAGATACTTCCTGTAGACGTAGAATCATCAAAATGATTCACAAAAGGAGCGATTTGCGGGAGTCAGACTCGCACTTGTTCTGATGTACGTTCCGTAGGGTAGTCACTAATTCTAGATACATACTGTATTTATACGCTTGAGGTCCCGGAGTTATAGATTATGAGAAAGTGGCTCTAATATTTACCTGAAACTAAGCTTGACTGATTTAAGGACGGATAACATAACTAAATCTGGCATAAATTAAGGCAATTATCCCAAACCCCAGGTACTAAATCTACATCATATTTGTATGCCGCATGTGAATAAATTAAACTAGGTCATTTATCTTCACATTGCGTCCTACCGCGATAAATGGCAGTAAAATACATTGTAAATTATTGCAGGGGTGACGATAGTGATATTGAAATGGACATAAAATACAGTTAGCACAAGATATGATTTATAAATATACGGCTAAAAGACTTGATAAATGTATACTCCAAGTACATATATTTGCCATATTTCAAGTCCTCTGCGCCACCTGAAGATGATTTCTAAAAAAAATATTTTTATATTTTTGAGAAGCTCTTTAGCCATAGTATAGTTTAGTAATACAGGGTTAATGAAATGCGAAAAATATATTTTTTCACTCCGGCCTAATATACATATAGAGCGTAGCAAGGGCTAAAGTTAAATAATATCAGTGAAAAACTAAGTTAGGGCCAAAAGATGAAAAGCCGTTTCCGCTCACACTTGAAGAGCGTAATTGGTGTAATTTGGTTTCCACATTCTAATCTAAAGTAGGTATGATGTCATGCATGTAAACCAAATTACATATTTTGCAGATATATTTAAAAATTTCTGATTTTTTCTTTTACTTGTGCTTAAATAAGACCTTTTTTTGTGCCTTTCATGATTGTAGGACAACGGGAGGTACTCCATAGGTTTTGGGTCCATTGCGATAACTATGAAACCCCAACAATTTTACAGCATAAATAGTCGTAGCGTTCGATTGCGTTGACTTGGAAGGTTGATTTTTTCGACTTTAGGCGACCATAAAACTGAGCAATTGATATAAATTTCAGCTTGCTATGTCTTATATGCCTTCTTGATATAAAAGGTCCTTAACACACGGATAGACAAAAGGACGGACGATTCCTTTTTTTCCTTTTAAGGATCGGAACCCTAAAAACGAATAATGAGAATTTCAACCTGCTTCAGCACAGACAAAAAAACATTAGGAACCTAAACAAGGCAAAGTAGAAATATATTTTTTCACTACGGGCCGCTCTAAGCAGATACACTGGAAAATTCAGTTGCGTGCGGGCTGCGGGTGAACGCAGACAGAATTTATTTTTCCTATATTTGTTCAGGAAATAATAATAAGGTACCTAGTTAACCTATAAATAGAAGAACCTAGTTGTTAACAAATAAAACGATAAGATTTCTGATTCAAGTTGTCTTATTATGTAATTCACTTTAATTATCTCATTACCGCGGCCTTTTTGTACCGTGAGAGAAACGAGCCTAAAAATTATAGCGTGCCCGATGATTTACCTAAAACCGAGTGGAACATAAATACATTGTATTTTTCTGCAGAGAAAACAATGCTTAATCATAGATTTTACAATGACTTTTGAACCACCAATTGTATAATAATAGGTCATGGGCAAAGAATAATAAATATAAAATGGTAGAGTGGAACTACTTAATTCATTAAAAAGCTCATTAATGCCCGGTTTCCTGGGCGCTGATTAAAGTTAACAGGTTGGTTAAATCAGCTTCAGCCAATCACGAACCGCTATTAGGTATTCAAAATGACGGAACTTGATTGGCCGAAACTGATTTAACCAACCTGTTAACTTTAATCAGCGCCCAGGAAACTGGGTGTAAATCGATGTCATTGCTCTTAAAACATTAGGGATAGGTAGTTTTGAACTAATTTCTTGGCCTCTACTTTATTTGATCTATAACATCAGCTGTGCAAGGCCTCCGGGGTACCGGTACATTCGGTTTTGTTGTTAGTGGAATTAGCTTCGTTTTCTTCGTTGCTATTTTTCTCCCACGAGTACTAAACTAAATCGTGTTCTGGTAATCCGATTTCAAAGAATTAAATGATTGGTGAATTGGGATATATGCAAACGCTAACTTACCTATTTCTACTAAATGATTTTATGCAGTGCTTGGGTCAGCCCACAGTTCCGCAGAATGTTGCAACTAGCTAAACACTCTATCTACCTCTACCACCCGGAAAAAAGCCTATGTGGCCTTTTGCACAGCAGAGGGAAAGAACACACCGCGGCACTCACTACCTATGGTCTGTTGTGTAATAAACGCCATTTCTTTCTTTCGTTCTATGTATGTATCTCAGTAATTTGAATAATTTGGAAATAACTTCATCTTTCTCCCAAAGCACTGTACTAATGTATATGCAAAACTGAAACAAGTGTTATGTTATTAAACATTTTAAGAGGTAAAGTTACTAGTTTCTCTACAGTCGTGCTGAATAAAACATGTACATGACTTAACTGGAGTATAATTACTAGTTGAATTAAAGTAGCTTTTCTCCGACAGGAAATGCGAAATTGTACTCTGTACACGAATACTCGTTAAAAAGGGATTTTGTTCGTCCTTCAATTAAAAATTTAACGGATAGAATTAAAAAAATACTTGTATTTGTTAAACCAATTTTCATGCAATAATAGATATTTACTCATCACATTTATATTTACAATCCCGCCTTTTCCATACGGGGTGGCAGAGTCACTATTTTGTCCACCTTTAGTGTTTTTCATAACCGTTAGAACGTCATAAGATACACTTAAGATAAATTACTTATCTCATTGGTACATGGTCAGCACCTGATTCAAAACCGCATTTCCTGTGCGAAAAGCGGGTGTGAAACCTTTATCCACGGATCTTTCTCTATGACATTTTAATTACGACTAATGCTAAGGTGAGTGGCTAAACCTAGGTTTAGCCGGCTAATGTTAGAAGAGCGGCTAGTTTTTCTGTTGTTACTTGGGCGCAAAGGTGGGTCAGGGTAGGTGAAGGATAATAGGGGTGAGCGAAGCGAAATAAACCTTGGTTTAGCCGTTCACCTAGCATTAGCCGTTACATTTACAAAACTTTATTACCAGACTACGTGGATATGTGTTGTACCTGTATGTATGTATGTATATATGTAATTCGTAATATCTTTATTGCACTCATATAAAATAATACAGATAGGTTATATTAGAAAAACAATGTACAAATGGGTGAGCTGGGCGAGCGGATGTATTATGTTTGTATAATACTGCGGGTTTACGTAGAACGTATAATTTTTGGGGATTGGACTAATGGTAACTGGCTAACCGGTAACTCTCTACATATTTATAGACTTTTCCATAATTAAACTGTACCATTTCCATCGTTGTCAGTCAACCAAAAATACGCCGTATATTACACCAGATTAACGTAGGTAATTTTATTCTAAACGCGTTACATTACAGCTAAGCTAACGCTTCACGATGATTTATAGCTGTACAATAAACACATAATGTGTGTGTGTGTGTCGTTTATAATTCGTCCGCCATTTTATGCCACAATGAGCGTTTTAGAAAATGTTTTCGCTGTCATGAAAGAAACTTGGACGAAATGTTTAATGTATAAGTTTATTAGTTTTATGTTATTCTGTTCAGATGTGTCAATAAATTTACCAACATTTCTGAGAAAACCTGGCACAGGACCGGATAATTTGGCACAAAAAGGAAGAGGCTTATACCCAGCTGCGGGCTGAAACAAGCTATATAGATAATGATACCGTAATGAGCGTACGAATCTTTAAAGAAATTAATAGTAGGGACAGAAACATAATTAGATTCAAAGATCAGATGGAAAGGCGGGGGAGGGGGGGGGGGGTTTAGTTTTATCATTTTCAATGCAAGTAGCATTTAGCACTAAAATAACTCCCCCTAAGTGCCTTCGCTAAGTGGGCTTTACGTAAAAAGCTTTTTAGTTGAAGTAATTTCTTCATTTATTTCTCTCATACTACTCAGCATTTCGTTAGTTAAAGTTAGTGGTAGGTAGGTACTTACATTAAAAAGGAAATTTAAAAATAAATCATCTACCAAGTAAAGATGGGTGGTGTCGACAGGCGAAATGGGAAATAAAGCTCCTCGAAAGACGACCTTTTAGATACCTTAGAATATTTTTACACACTTACCTACTTGATTTAAAATTTATTCATCGTGGATGTTGGTAAGGGGAGTTAATTGCGAAAGGACAATAGGCAACAGTGGTCCAAGAATCTCCACTTAAACTAAGCGATAGAGCACATTTTTAGGGTTCCTATCCGTAAATGTAAGTATATCAAAGGTAGGTAGGTGGTAGGTCCTTGCTATGATATATCAAACTCTCTCATCGGAACTTGGTTTGCTGGAAGAGATCTCTTTTTGAGATAAGCTCGCATTTGTACACTGTTGTTTTTTACTTTTTGTCTTGCAATTAATTGTGTGCAGTAAAGAAATTTTGAATTATGAAAGGGAAAATAGGAACCCCTATAGGATCACTTCTTTGTCCGTCAGTCTGTCAAGACCTTTTATATCGAGAACGCGTAAACGCATCAAGTTGAAATTTATACAATTTTTTTAAGTCTGTAGTCCCTTGCCGCTGTGAAAAAATTGACTTTCTAGGTTAACGCGATCGAACGCTACGACCGTTAACGCTGTAAAATTGTTGGATTTTCATAGTATCGCAAGGGATTCAAAACCCATAGTGTACTTCCAGTTGGCTTACAATCAGGAAATTTGGCACAAAGCAAGGTCTTAAAGGACAAATAAAGGGAAAAGTCTGAAATCTGCTTTCTGTCTTTCTGCAAAAATATGAAATTTGGTTTACATGGATGACATCATACTTTTATTTTCTTATGTAGAAACCTAATTTCTACATTTACACAGGCAACTGTGATCAGAACCCTTGGTGCGTGCGCAAGTCCTATTCGCACTAGAAATGAAGAATAAGTTCATTTGATCAAAGAAGAATAAATATGTAAATGTGCACGGTAAACAACACTGGAAATACTTAGTTCCATATATATTAATAGTACATTACTTCAGAGGGAAGAAAGTGACAGTTCCATACCGAGATTATGGCATTTGCGCCACGAGCTTGCGAGGGGCGCAAACCATTTGAGGTATGGAACTGTACTTTATCCTGAGGTATGTATAGTGCTTTTTATTACACCTACGAGGAAAATTATAGACATAAATGCATAGAAATGTTTATATTTAGTTAAAAGTACAAGTACTGTTGTATCTGCATTTAGATTTTTCCGGCAACAGATTATCAACAACTTCTTGGGCCGTCTCTAATAGTTCTGGCGGTGTGTTAGGGATAACATCATCACTGTCGCTCGAAGTATCCATATTTTACAAAAAACACATAGATAAATGCTAAATCAATCGAAGTTTTTGCGCGGGCTTTTCCTTTTTTTATTCGCCCGTTTCTGGAGTAGGCTAAGATCATAAGGTCATGCAGCCACTTCTTCCGTGATTCCGCGCGTTTTATATACAAAAATAATTTCGTTTTTAATTTTCTGTATGCACCAAGGAGGAGGAGGTTGGTGGTTGTTGGTAACTGGTAAAAAAAAACTGTATGTGGCCAGTAACAATTTACTTGAAATTTAATTAGTAGACAGTTAAAGCCTCTTTGCAGTATGACTGCTGACAAATAAAAATAAAAAAAACCGGGTATGTAATGGAATTTCATACATACTTCCCACCCTTGGGTCGGAAGGATTTTCATACAAACTTCCATACCTTGGGATGAAAGGATTTGAAGGGCGGGATAAAGGCGTTTCTTCCCTCTAATTGGTATAATTAGTATGTATTTTCAGAGCAGGTGTGATAAAAATACCTTTCCACACCCAGTTCTAAGCGAAATTGTTAAAAGAAAGAAACATAAATACAAAAACTATCTTAAAAAATACTTCATTGATTTATATAAAAGAGAGAAGTAACTGCTCGATACCTGTCTTATGTTCTAAATTAGCTTATAATTTAATATAAGTTACATTACTATTTATAGCGGCTCACATTCAGCAGATAAACCTGATTAGGTTTAAGATAACATATCTTGAATCATCATGTATTGTTAAACTTTTTGAATAAAGAAATAAAATAAAAAAGAAGAATAGGTTTTTTTTTTTTTACTTTTTGGATACTATACTTAAAGGAATTTTTCTGAAAATCTCCGGGACTGTTTTTTTTTGCCTTTTTCAGGGATTTAACTATCCATCATGCTCGTCCGTTTGGCACATGTTTCATTAGAGGAGGCTCTTGTACCAAATCCCATACTTTTCCTATTGTCTTTTGAATAAACGTAATTGCCTTTGTTGTTTTTTTTACACCAGGTATTTAACCTACAGCAAGATGTCTCTCATATAAATACATTTTCTATTCTCCGAGGAGCAATAAATTACTGACTAAAAGTATGCATAATTGTGCCTCTGCCACTGGGGAAAAAGCGTGGCTATATTTGTGATTTCTGTGTCTTTTTAGTACAGAAACGTTACTACCGAAACCTTATAAATAAAAAAACTATAATCGATACCGCTTGAAAAAATATCATGCAACTAACGAATTGAGATTGTAAGCCGATAGAAAAAATCAATTTCAAAAGGAACCGCTACCGTTTGATTCCTACCCGATTCAGAGCTGAGAACTTTTTCGCTTTTGATTTCATTAATATCAAACATCTAAATACATATTTTAGATGACCATACCAACATGAACTTCTAGATCCAATAAAAACAGTACAGTAACATATTTTACGTAAAATATAACAACACAAACATAAAAACAAGAAATAGCCTTAATGTGCAACTAAATCCGACCGCCAGTCACTGGGCTCTTCCAGTATATTTTTTTTTCTACATTTTTACATTCCTTACTGTTAATTAAGCATGAACAAACATTAACATTTATATATGTACTACATACATTGTATCAGATCCCACACTAACAGACACTGTGTTGTGAAAACCATACACACATACGGTTACAATAATTTCGTGTAGGAAATAATGTATAGAAATATTACCTCAAATTAGAGACAGAATACGCGGATTCCGGAACTATCTTTACCATAAATTTTGGAATATGACATACTCTTACTTCATTTATTTACGTGAATGATCAAATGTGCTAGGCTAGGATCTTTACGAAATAAAAGAAGTCATATATTTTTTTTATCCACCATGGTTCATGGTTTGAATCCGGACGGCTAGTCGATGTCCGAACGAAGGACTGACGTGTAACAGCTGTGACGCAACCGTAATATTCATCCAGGAAAACGTGTCAATTTACTTCAATTTATTACTTAAATATGACGAATGTGTGTGGTGACATCATTTGTTTTTATTTCAGTGAGTGACGGCCGCCGCCATACCCAGAGTCTTAAGAGTTACTATTACACAAAAGATTTTTCTAATGTTCATTCAAAGTTTAGAATCAGTTTAATGGTTCCTTAAATGTCTTTGAGTACGGCGGGCGGTGAGAAAGTGTAACCCTATATAGGAAATAATATGTACCATGTTTCTTGTTTTGGTTACAATATGGGAAGAATTTTGAGCATTAATATCTCATTAGTTAAGCATGTAAGAATAGTACTATAATAATTCTACAAACCGAATAATCGATTTCAAACACTCATGCCTAGGCTTTTGGGATTGATGATAAAGGCATACAGATGCCCAGAGTGCTGGCAGTTTACCTCACATGTGTGAAACAAAGACCTTAAGTTCCTCTTCTGAGGTTTTTTGCTTATTCCAGATTACAAGCCTAACCTACACGTTTCCTTTGTCTTTTTTAAATTAATTTCGCGCCACACTAGGCGACTTGTGCCATATTTCAATAATGGCGGAAAAATGCTCATAGCGATCGCGCGCAGAAACGCGCTATTAATTTAGCTGAAGAGGTTTCTAGCGCAGAAACTGTAATTTACGAGTCGTTTGTACCGAGGAAATTGACAATTCGAATTTATTCATGCATCGTGCAAACGATACGAGATAGGTACAACGACTAAACCACAGTATACATATAGATAGAAGTCTATCATTGCGCCTTGTAAAAACTTTGAGTGTACTCATAGGTAAATGTGATAACCGAAAACCGGCTTTTAAGAAAACCTAAAGAATCTAATTTCGGCTTTATAGAACCGCTAACAAAGCACTTGATCGCGAAAATTAGGAGACACTTATATAGAAGAGGAAGTGCCTAACACCTCACAATCTTCGTAAGCGAGCAACAGTTGTCGGGACGGGAAGGGCGCGGGGAGGGAGGTCCAAAATCAATATACGGGCGGGAGCCGCGCGCGCCCAAACAACCTCCTTATGACCAAACCTGCTTCGCCACCAAACTCCTTTGAATAGAAGAAACGGCTGTGAAGGCTGTTGGCAGCCAGTAATGCTGGCTATTGATAAAAAGCTGACGTTCTTCTTTTGAATTTTCGGATTTGACTTGCGTTTGATTTACAAATCGTGGAATTGTCGTCATTTGTTACATTGTTTGTGGCAGTCGTGCGTGCGTTACACAAATTAAATACCTATTAGATATACCTACTCTGCTTTCTAATTCAGTGCCAAAACTATAAACATAAGGGTAGCCATAAAAGAAAATCATTTTGTCTGATAGTAGATTACGATTTTTATTACTATGATAAAAGAGGCACTTTATAAATGTATTTATTGGTAACGTTACTGGTATTGGAGGTAACTAATGACCCCACAAGTAATTTATGGTTCATATTAAGTTACTGTGCAATAAAGAATATGAATATGAATCCAAACAAAACGGTTTATAGTAATTTTACCTCTTTTATTTAAGTCATCAACTTTAAAATAAATAACTAATATTTATTTTGTTCTTTTTTTTTCTTTGTTTTTTTATTTTACTTATAAAATTTCTTTGATACTTAAAAATCTTAAAAACCATATAAATTTCAAAAAGTCATAACTCCGATTCAAATATCATTAAGAGAGACGAAGTTTCGTCACACGCTGCACCCCACGACGTAATGGGAATAACTAGATGCTCCTCTGTAAGTTGTAAAACTTTAGAGTTATAATAAAAAAATATATATCATGGGGTAACTTTTGACCCCCGACACCAGTTAAGGGTTAACAAATAAAAATTGCATGACTTGCCTGAGTTAACTTACACAGGTACATCAGACAGAATGAAATGGTATCGATAAATATTATTATGATCATATTGCACTGGTAGGTGACTCTTCAGATGTCCATTCATGTTGAAGATTTACAGGGGGGCGCCAGTCCTCGGCAACCTAATGCGAAAAGGCGGTAGTTTCAACTGTCACCGCAACCCAAAAGATCGTTGGAAAGCGCATGTCAAATTGACAATGCCTGCGATTCCGAAGGCGACACGAACTATACTAACTGAACTAATTTAAAAGGGTTGTTTGAAAATGGAATCTGTGGCCACCGCGCAAGAGCTGTCGGATTTGAAGGTTGTCAGTTTAGTGCCTTTAGTTTCTCTTTTCTTGGTTTTGACACCTCAAGAATAGCCCACAATGACACGTTATTCTTTGGCATTGACGGATATTTGGTAAACTTTTTGGAAATGAATTAGAAATCCGGGTATTAAATTAGTTAATGTGATGACATTTGATTGAGGTTAGGGGTTTGTTTGACAGAATCTACAACACAAGCAGAGCATACATTGTACGGGTATGATCATTTTCTAAACGCGGAGTATTGATATGGGTCTAGAAATTTAATTTTGGGTAACACATATAATTATACTCCTGATATTCGGGATATGGTACCGAAGTCCAATCCTCCTGGGTTACAATATCAATTCGATCTCATTAGCTACCATATGTGGATATTAAAAAGGAGATAGGAAAATTAGAACTCGCTGGCGCCAAAATAAATTAGGTATAATTAATACTTTACATTTTCTTATTGAATCCTGTAAAGCGTGGACGAACTTGCGTGTTCCGTAGAATCATGTTATCAAAAGTGGAAACCACATACTCACTTTAGAAGCGAATTTTTTGCATCTAGCTACACGTAACAAAGAAGATGTCAGAAAGTTTAAACTTGCAATACGGAATAAAGCGAGAATAAACAAGACCAATTGTGCCATATTGCCAAGATTTCTCTAAGACTTCTCAAGTTGGATCAACTTACTTTTTGCCCAAAGTAGTGACCTTATTTTCACCACTCCTTGAAGAAATGTACAGGAAGTTTGAGGGTTCTTGACCCGATATTGCTATTGAGATTCTTATGTCTTGCAGCACAAGATTTAATGGACTCCTTCATTAACTCATTGTCTTGTAAATACGTCAGATATCTGTTTCCGGCCATGGGATATGATTGACCATTATTTGGTATTGTAGATTACTTACCGCAGTACGATGGATGACAGCTTTGACTCGCGTAAAGACACCTTCCATACAGTGAGCTCATCTCCCGTCCGGTTTCGGCTAAATCGTCTTGTGTGAATCTTAATGTAGTTTTTTTTGTACTGGCAACACTGCCGCCGGTAATAGCCAATGAAACTAGCTTCCGGTTGATATCTCACACTTGATTGGCCGAGAGACCAGTTGTTAGGAAAAAAATAATGCAATTTATTTTTAACCGACTTCCCAAAGGAGGAGGTTTACAATTCGTCCGTATGTTTGTTTGTTTTTTTTTTTTTTTTTTTATGTCTACACCCCGATAGCGCCTAAACGGATGGACCGATTTGGAAAATTATTTTTTTGTTTGAAAGGGTTTACCTTCCCATTGGTCCCATTGACACCAGGTCAGGATCTGATGATGGGATCCTGGAGAAATCGAGGGAACTCTTCAAATATTATAGGCAGACCTATAGTGATTTTTGTGTTTTTCATAATAACTCGTGCAAATGCACACGGTAAGCATAATATTGTGATGCGGAACTGCTGATGAAGACCACATATTGCCACCAGATCTGCTCAATACTAGGTACAAATACAATGCGTGGCTGACGGGCAGGCAACGCATAGCCTAAACCGGTGGACCTAGAGCCATGAAACTTTGTACAGAGGTTCCTTAGTAGCGTGGGGTAGCACTGATATGGGATTTGACAAAATTAATTCCCCAAGGGGGGGGGGGGGGGATAAGGGGTTACCGTTTGTATTAAACTCGATCTAATCAAATAGGGTTTGTGGAAGTCGGTTTTTTCTAAAGTTTACTTTTTGTTTCAATTATTCACGCGTAATTTCCGCCATTTTCGAAATCCGCGACGTGGTATTTCCACATTATTTATAAAATTACGGTTAACCAGTCGACTGTGGTTGTCCCGCTGCGGGACAAGGTCAGGCAATGCCTGACTGTGGCAGGTGAGTGTTTGTCCCGCAGCGGGACAAAGAAATTAGGTTCAATTTTGCTTCCGTTGCAGCATTCATCTTAATCCTATCTCTTTCTAACCTATTCAAATTGTACGAGAAAGAACAGGCTATCTAATGAATGATTGGTTTTATACTCTGTGGTCACACATTGCACAATAAAACTCACTCAAACACGCCACTCTCAACCGCCATTCTGGGTTTGCGTCGCGCGATTACGAAAAAGTGTTTATTTTAAAAATAATACAGAAATAAGTACAACTCAGGGAGCTTCATAATAAGTTACACCTATTATAAACTGAATTATATTATAGCTATTATCAAACTGAACTATTAGGCGTTGTGGAAAGGAAAAAGGGTAAAGAATTCTATTAGGAATGTTGTTCTAATAAGAATTATCCTTAATTCTAACAAGAATAGGAGAATTTCAACAAAAACTAAACATCGGCGCTCAAAAGTCATCGAACTGTGCGGGGGGGCCTGTGCGGGACACACAGATGGAGCGAAATTTACAAAATGGCCGCCACTGACGACTGGTTAAGGAACAGGTTAACCAAGTTGGTCAAAAATATTAGGCAAAGTAATTTGTGCCTCTACCACCTTCTATGAGAAAAAGCGTGACGCTGTTTTGTGTTATGTTAAGTTGTTTGTGAATATTACCTACGTTACAGAAAAGCCGAAAATGAATAAATTCGGAAAAATTTATCCAAAATAGTGTCACCAGATGTCACTCGGGTCTTATGTCTTTCTTCGACAAAGGTTGATTTATGGGGCTGATAAAGTAAAGAACGCCTGTTATTTATATAAAAGAAATGCTTACAAAAGAGTCTACAGACTATTCTTGATGCCCATGCAGTGCAACGTCATGCTGCACGCTTATTCAAAGACGATAAGCGCAACGTGTAAATCTGTTAAACGTGCTTTAGATAACTGATCTGTAGATCTTTAGATAACTGATCTGTAGATCTTTAGATAACTGATCTGTCTGTGATTGTTAAAGTTTTCTCATAACATCAATAAATGAGCAAAGTACTTCAACTATGGTCAGATTCTAAATTATAAGAAATTAAGTGAGCGATATCCAATATTCACCTGATTGTCTGCCAACGAACTAAAACACCCTATAAAACATTGTATCTACCCTTAATCAATGCGATAAGTATGGATGGAACTTGATTTACGATTTCAAGATAGCAAAACCAATGCCCGAGGCTACGACCTATGTCTATAAATTACGATTACTCAGTATTGTAATAATAACCAATCTTAGTTTGTTGTGCTGAAGTAATGGTGATAAACAAGAACTGAAGTACCTAGTAGTCAAAGACAAATGTTTTCAATCAATAGATATTAATATACACTACAACAGTTATCGATAAAATGAAACGGTTAAATTTTATTGATCTAAAGATCAAATCATAAAACAACCAAGCTTGTCTATTACTGTCCTATACAAGATAAAATCGCAACTATTTATTATTTTAAATACAACGTACAAGATCAAGTTTAAACTCTTTATAATTATCCTGCATTTTTTAAATACCCATATTTTTCTCTTCGCTGCTGGCCGGTCTGAAGCTCTATAGAGCAGGTTTTTTATTTACGATGCGACACTCGCGTATTATTTTTCATACGAGATATCAAAACGATGAAATTGTATTCACAATCAGGAACACAGTATGTTTACTTCATTTACACTCAACACACGTTCGTGTTCCAAAAACGGTAGTATTTCAACATTTACTACTTATGTGCAGGTACATTTGAAGAGTACCGATCGATAGGGTTTAAACATAGCCGACGTAGACCGCATCGCGCCGAAAAGGTTACTCACCCAGCCTGAATATTTAATAACAGCACCAGATATGGTGCTTCAGCTTAACCGCCACCGAAGGCAATCTTATTACCGCTTACGGTTCTTTGTATCTACTGAAAACAGCGAGAATAACAGAAAATCCAAATATACGGATAATGTAACAAAGATATTGAAAAATGAGGTGTATGAGATGAATTATTACTACATTACACTGTCTTCTTTTTGGATGAAATTCAAAGTGAAAATTGCTTGAATTGTGATGTGAAATGGACACGTTGTTAGAGTAAACTTTACAACTTTGTAACACCTCATTTATTGGTACATTTCGTCTCGTTTTTAGGGTACCGTACCCGAAGGGTGCCAAACGGGACCCTATTACTGAGACTTCGCTGGCCGTCTGTCCGTCCGTCCGTCCGTCCGTCCGTCCGTCCGTCCGTCCGTCCGCCCGTCCTGTCTGTCACCGGGTCCGTCTGCACGAACCGTAATAGCTAGAAAGCTGAAATTTTCACAGAATGTGTATATCTGTTGCCGCACCAACCACAAATACTGAAATACGAGAGATATTGCAAATTAAAGGGGGCCCCGTTACAAGAGACGTGTTTAGATACACTTACGCATTTCAAAATGGAGATCTTGACTGAAACTGTTTATTTATTGTCATAGCAACCATGTCATAGACACATATACTACACATTTAAATATGATAGCATATTTCGCGTCAACCCACATGGTTGTGGTTAGCCGGTATGATGTAGACTCTCAATCCGGAGGTCGTCGGTTCAAATCTCGTGAAGGCATAAACTTTTGACGTGACAACGTCTTATAAATTGGTTTGCCGGGTGACACTTCAAGAAACTGCGTTACGCTCCGCTCACGTTATGCGCTTACAATGAGAGCGAGTGAGAGGCACGCGTCCCTTCCACTCGGGCATGGTTAGCCCGCCTAAGAGCGAGAGAGACAGACATAAAAAGTGAAAGGCACGCGTCAAGTTATTGTATGTATATTTGTATATAAATACGTATGTATGTGTAAAGGTAAAAATAAAATTTTGTTAATATGAAATTCAGTGCAAGATTCTTTGTATAAATTAATGTTTTAAATATAATTCTTTGTATAAATAAATGTTTTAAATTGTTACTATTATTTCATCCTTCTTCCTACTATACGAATGAATATTCACATTAAAATTATTTTACCACTCAAAGTCGTTGTCACGTAAAACTTTCGCCCGTATACCGACTTTACAGGCAACCAATTTTTTAAATTTTCTTTTTGTTTATTTTTTTTATTGTTTTGAGTGCTTTTGATTTGTTGTACGATGGTACGGTACCCTTCGTGTGCGATACCGACCCGCACTTAACCGATTTTTTCTCATAGAGGGTGCCAGAGGCACGTACTCGCACCTACTGATTGCGATACTTGCATTATAATCAGGTTAACTTAGCGCCATCCTGTATAGCCATGATATCTTGTGCAGCAGTATAAATTGGCAGATGTTACAAATCACGAATAATCCACGCTTTGTCCCCACTTATGGAAGAACATAAAATGCGAAACGGCCCTATATAACCTAAAAACTTGGTCTAGTTACCCTTGTTTTAGTTGATCTTATCTCGCCGCCGGGACTTATGAGTGACAAGGACAGAGTCTCGCAACTTTTTACTCCGTAAAACCCCGTAAATAGGTTGGAGCCCTCTCACCACTGGCATTGAGGAAAATCCGACATCTGCCACCAGCAGCCGTATTCGCACGAAATAATAATAAAATCCACCGAAATACACGGAATTCCTCTAAGAGAGGATTCGCTTCGAAGATTCCTTTTATTTTGGCGCAAATGAAAAATAAAAGCATCGTCAACCCTTTGAGTGGTCGCGAGCACCGCAAGTATAAGATCTGAGTCGTACTCGCAATCATGTTATTTGAGATCACAGATTCTAAGGAATGTAGAAGGAATAATAGATACCGTTTCAGCTGACAAAATGCAGTCATACTAAAAACCCCTCCTTTATCAAATTGTGTGATGCTCTCCTCTACGTTCTGACAAAAAAGACTAATGCTCAGAATCGGTCATGAGTAAGCGAACAAATCGAAAGCTAACTAAAAACTACGACTTAACAATGTAAGCTATTTGATTTCAGGATTGCACGTCCAAAGTCCAATAGCTCTTTTCCAGGAACGATTGTACGGGGCTACACTGCCGAGGTAGACCGACATTTTACCTGTGTTTAGAAAAAGAAAGGAAATCACAGCCGTTAGCAGTTATTTCAACGTAAATCTAACAGTCGGGCGATCTGCCAACACTTTTGTCTTTCTGTGTCGTGTAAATGGCGCGGATCTTACCTCTATATCTCTACCGAAGAAAACTATACTTGAACTAAATTAATATTTTTAATAATTTTGGGTAACTAAGCGTTTTCGTGTATTCGCATATTTGTTTTTGCACATAACAAAGAAAAACAAGCAAAGAACATGTACAAAGGCAAGTTTATCACCAACAAGACATTTTTCCTTAGAGACTCTCATGTCTTTATCGTCCCAGGGCCGCAGCAGTGGAATCGGGTATCTCTACAGAATCCGTATTGCACTTTTACTGTCATCTCTCGTATCTTGAATTTTCTGGAAAGTAGGTCGCAGAGACGAGCGGGCCATTCGGTGTTATGGGGTCTCAGCAACCTCCTTTTATCGGTACCCATTCGAAACCGTATAGATATCACATCAAATCTGCATGCTTATTGTAAATACGGCGACGTCATTTGTATGCTGGCCAATTTTCTGATAAACTGAGGCGGAATAATAAAGTGAGATACTATGAGTTTTAAGTTTTATAAAAAAAAAGTCGAGGAAATCTTCATGTAGGTAATAGGGTATGTCCGTGACTGTGGTGATAGCTTTTGGGAAATTTTTTGGGCCTCCCATAGTAACTTGAAATCAGCTGATCGGGGCAATGTACTGGGGGACTAATATTTTTTTTTTATCACACCTGCTCTGAAAATACATACTAATTATACCAATTAGAGGGAAGAAACGCCTTTATCCCGCCCTTCAAATCCTTTCATCCCAAGGTATGGAAGTTTGTATGAAAATCCTTCCGACCCAAGGGTGGGAAGTATGTATGAAATTCCATTACATACCCGGTTTTTTTTTTTTTTTATTTGTCAGCAGTCATACTGCAAAGAGACTTTTAACTGTCTACTAATTAAATTTCAAGTAAATTGTTACTGGCCACATACAGTTTTTTTTTACCAGTTACCAACCTCCTTGGTGCATACAGAAAATTAAAAACGAAATTATTTTTGTATATAAAACGCGCGGAATCACGGAAGAAGTGGCTTGGCTGCATGACCTTATGATCTTAGCCTACTCCAGAAACGGGCGAATAAAAAAAGGAAAAGCCCGCGCATTTTCGCAAAAACTTCGAGCAATACATTTTCAGAAAATGAAGTCGTTTTCTTTTCCTTTTGGCAACGTATGAAATTTTCATAAGTACTGCAGATTTCTATGCATTTATGTCTATAATTTTCCTCGTAGGTGTAATAAAAAGCACTATACATACCTCAGGATAAAGTACAGTTCCATACCTCAAATGGTTTGCGCCCCTCGCAAGCTCGTGGCGCAAATGCCATAATCTCGGTATGGAACTGTCACTTTCTTCCCTCTGAAGTAATGTACTATTTCATTTGCGATCATATGTTTCTTGGGGGAATGTTATTTTATAATGATGGGTACTATCATTCCCCAAATTATGGTCAGCTAATTAAATGTCACGCTGTATATGGGCAGTTCTCCTCAAGAGTCGAAATCTTCTCACTTTCGTGTCACTTTTTTTTCTTCACTTTTATAGTTAATTTAGTAAATACTAAGGCAGAATGCTGGAAGAAGAACCTATATCTATTGTTGGCGCACCTGGAGATTTAGTTCTTCATGAAATATGAAGACCACGATTATTAGATGCCATGAAAGTGAGAAAACTAGACACAATAATGAGAAAATAGTAAGTATCTCATATAATTGTCGAGGGAAATAGATACACAGTATTTATAATCAACGATAAATCATGTTTGTTGCACTTATTTACTTACTTTTTAACCAACTTCCCAAAGGAGGAGGTTTACAATTGTCCGGATTTTTTTATGTGCCCCGATAGCACCTAGATGGATGGACCGATTAGGAAAATTATTTTTTGTTTGAAAGGGTTTACCTTCCCATTTGTCCCATTGAGACCAGGTCAGGAGCTGATGATGGAATCCTGGAGAAATCGAGGGAATTCTTCAAATATTATAGGCAGTGATTTTTGTGTTTTTAGTAATAACTCGTGCATTTACTCACATAGTACAAATACAAAGCGTGGCTGACGGGCAGGCAACGCATAGCCTAAACCGGTGGACCTAGAGCCATGAAACTTTGTACAGAGGTTCCTTAGTAGCGTGGGGTAGCACTGAGATGAGATTTGACAAAATTAATTCCCCAATGGGGGGGATAAGGGATTACAGTTCATATTAAACTCTACTAATAAAATATCTACTTCTAAACTGTGTATTATAAATAATAATTAACGGTTTTCCATATTATATCAGACTTCTTGGTCCCATATAAACGACTATCTATTCTAGACCTATAAACAGGTTTTATGTAAAAATGTGTAATATTTAACTGTCTTCTTTATAATTATTGTTAAAGCAAATCAAGTACAAAACATTTGTAGGGCTTTTTAATTATTAAACAGAGCCCCTTTACATTTTTTTTAATAATATTAAAAGTGACGGACAGACGGACGGACAGTGGAGGCTTAGTAATAGGATCCCCACCCACACCCTTCGGATATGGAACCCTAAAAAGTAAGAAATAAAGCCAAGCAATCACAGTCAAATAAAAGCGTGTTAGTTAGTACCATCTAATAATCTCTCTTTCTGTTAAAATATCACTCTTTTAGCTAGAAATTTCAGACTGTGATAGTACTTGGTTTTAATTGATATGTAGCTTCGCGCGACCTTTAGTAATCAAGGAATTAAGTTATTGTCAATACCAAACAAACGAGATCGAACTCAATGTGGTTAATTCGTTTTGGTACAGAGGTCCTATAGAAAAATATTGCATTGCCATCCAATTAACATAGGTACGTACGTAGGTATACAAAATTTAAATCCAATCAAAACACAGGTTACTAATAAAGACTCAGGATCGTGGTTATTTTTATCAAGATGGTGTCAAAAATATAAAATAGACTACTTACTAATAAATACATAAATACAGATAAAAACAAAAAACAAAATATAACATATAAATAGATACACTATTACATCCGTCAACTAAGTCTCTTTATGTGAACTTAGTTAAAATTGTAATATCTCGTTTTAATTTTGTGTAATAAGGCCTTGTTTGCTCGATTCTGCGTTGGGGACAAGACATGATTTTAAGTTTTTGGTAGTTTGAGATTTTTTTCCCTTATGTTCTATTATTAATATTTTAAAGTGTTTATGCTCTCCAGGTAAATAACTGTTGGTATTAAAAATGTTATTTATTTCAAGTTTTTGATGTTATAAATAAGACAGTTAAGTCCGACGCCGCGAGTTTTTACGCTCGAGAAGAACTGGGGCCTAATGCTGCTCTGAGAATTTCATTACTATTTCATTACTATTCCATTGCAAACACCCAAAATGGCGTCATTTGGTATTCTCCTAAATTATTATCCTCCTTGATTGGGTGTTTGCAATGGAATAGTAATGAAATAGTAATGTAATATAAGTGAAATGCTCAGAGCAGAATTAGGCCCCTGCTCATGCTCATATACATTTTCTAATACTGAAATCTTTTGGCGTACGGTGACAGTTAGAAACAAAAGCTTTTTGACAGGTTCATAGCATTAGGTTGCGTAGAAGTGACGCCCTCCTGTAAACGTCACTCAAACGCCAAAAGATCGTTGGACAACTATAGATAAAAGGTACGTCATTTCGGAAAGCCCGCCAACAATAGATGATGAAGCGTCGCTCGGTATTCAGAAGCGTTTCATTTGTACAAAGCGTTTGACCTAAAATACACCTTTTGGCGATCGTGCCGATCTGATTGTATGAAGCATAGCGTCTGAAATTGTGCAGAAAATGTGAAGCTTATGTTGAGCAGACTGCACGATCCCTCGGCTAATAACTCACCGCAGAATCACTCAATATCGGAACTGTCAACGTTGGTTTTGATAACATTATGTTTGCGACCAAAAATATACATTCTCTGTAACATAATGCTTCATCTTCAAAATTCTCTCCATACTTTAGTTTGCCATGCAAATAAAACAGACAGAAACTCGTGTGGTATCGTTGCGGTAGTGCAGCCGGTATGATGTATGTCACGCAATCCGTATGTCCTGGCTTCGAATCTTCGTAAGGGCATAATCATTTTTAATGTTCTACTTGTTTTTGTTTTATTATACATAATGTTCTGCAATTTAGGCGTCATGCCTTTATAACTCCAAAGCCACTTGTAAAGAATTCAACAACAACGCAAACCCAGTACCGTGCCAAATACCTACCTTAAGATTGCAGTAGATGATAAAATATAGTTAACCGGCCAAACCAACAGAAACATTCTTTTACACTGTCAATCATAATTAAATTTTTAATTTATATTTTCAACGGTTCGCGGATGAGTTGCGCGAGTACGGCCTTGTCTTCTTTAAAGCGGGCATTACTTAAATTTAATGAATGAATAAATTACTCAGATATTAATGCAGAGAATTAAATTCTTAAGCACTTCCGTGTTTTGAGAAGTAAACTCGAAACACGATTGTTCATTTCTATTATATAATCGTGACTGTAATTTTATCTGTGTTATGTATTCCCCAAGAATCTAAAATACTAATAATACTAAGCAGAGTGATAAGAATTTATTTTGGTAGCTAAGTTCTTCTTAAACATTGTTCTGAACGCGCCCTGATGATTAATTAATGATGATGGATGAATGACTGAGGTAACTAAGAAATTTGTCAACAAATCTGAGAAATCTACTTCAAAGTAAATTGAGCTCGCCATAACGATCCAGTTAAGTACAAACTGTCAGGCTCAGGACATTAGTGCAAGCTATTCAATGCGAAACTTGATCGCGAACAAGTAAAAAATCATAAGTGGCGATTTGCAAACGAAAAGAAGACAAGACTGAGAGAAGAAACTAAGTAAGCTAACGTTTACGCTATTTCTATTATATTTTCATTTGAATTTCATGTGATCTAGAATCTACATAGTCCAAAAAAGTTCTTCTTACATATTATTTTATGCATGGCATGCATTGTGCTGTTAATAAAAAAATGTCTCTATCTTTCGAGATACAAATCACTACGTTTGACACTTTGATAAAACGTACGATTTAGTAAATTTCGTTATTCATATTTCGTTACAAATTATAAAGAATAAAAAATTGTGACAATAACTCTGTGAACTAAATAATCTGAGGGATTTGTTGACCCTTTAATAGGTTTAACGACGTCGACCGAGAAAACTTTGTTAATTATCGCATTGGACTGCAGAAACTTTGATCTCTGTTGTTTGCTAACGACAAGAAACCTTCACCACTACTAGTTTCTAACGAAACAAGCTATTACTATGATAATATACTAATTTGAGACGATGGACCAGCTACTTGTCGTCCCAAATTGAGTATGGGCAAATCACGAAAACCGCAACTGTGTCTCGACCAACCCTATAGGAAAAGGCTATTTGTGTGTTGTTTGTATTAGGTATTATGTTATATCTTTAATACTACTTTAGACTTTATTGCATAAAAACAGAATACAGACGCTTGTGGCCAGTTGTCTAGGGCACACTCACTAAAATTACTTGACAATATTAGATCCGACGATCTTACGCGGTTTTGAATTTTTTTGCACTTTTGAATTAGTTCATCAGTACATTAAAATAATTCAAAAGTGAGTTATAAAATGGAATCTATGGCGCCCGCTTAAGCATAAGTGCTGTCAAGTAATTTTAGTGAGTTTAACCTAGAGAATCGGCCACTACTTACAACAACGCTAATTCACAACCTTCTGTCCACGGCCCGCGATTTTTAACCTACCCATGTCGAGATACAGTTCAAAACCAGAAAATGAATATGGTTCTTTGTGGACGTTAGACGAGCTAGTAGTAATATCACAATCTTTATCTTCAGCCTTTTTAACTTAGAAGCCACATGACAAATATACTAAAACCTCACAAAAACAATCGGAAAGAATCGAAATTCTTTATTCAGTTGAAGTAACAGAAAACTTATCATTGTAATCAGTCATCACATCACTGTTATCCGCACTTAGCTGCAGGGATATTGTTAATTAATTTCAATAATATTGTCTACAACGTGTCGGATTGCAGAGCATGAGATATCTGCAGGTCAGATGATATTGCAAAGGTGGCTGGCAGACAGTGGACCACAGTGCCGGGGGACAGATACGAGTGGCGTGCTTGGGAGAGGCCTGTGCCCAACAGCGGGATGATTCGGGCTGTTATGATGATAATCCATTCTAAAATGTCTGACATTCACAAAGCACTTTTGTGAATTAAAAATATATCACATACACTAATAGGCGACGGACATCTGTCATTATGTTTTTTAAATATATATCTCGTTACCTATATGAGTCTCATACAAACCAGGCGGCAAAATACCTGGCAACATTTTTGTCCGTTCGGAAACGATTTCCTTTGGGTCACAATGGATGACCAATAAATTCTGTGAGAACTTTCTACCTTTATTTGAAACACAACAACATGAAATGATCAAGTTTTTCACTTCCTTTAATATTACGTCGTAACTTTCATTACTTTATTATATCAGTTCATGCTACCTATTTCTCCTCGTTGCTTGTTCCTATCATTACATGCTATAGACAACGACATATGTAACCTGCATGGTTATTTTAGTAGGTTAGGTACACAGTTGTATCACACGTTCGTTGCTTCTAATAATTATAAGCCGAGCAATTCGAACAATCCAACTACAGCCAGATGCTCCAATTACCCGCCAAACCTCTCAAACCAGCCGCCTAGCCGCACTGTAGGAATCATAACCTCTAATCTCGAACAACGGGTACTGCAAGCGCGCATGCTAGAGCACCGAGTTTATTACCCGATTACCCGAGTTGCTTCGAGACTTTAGTGCACTTGAGCTATTAGTATAAATAAACTCGTGGCTGAATTCAGGTTTCTTGTAGACTGTGGGATTCTTTTGTCACCTGTTCACCGCTACCAAATTCCTCGTATTTTTCGTTATCTTATTACTTTACTACGATCCGGGTAATTTAGATTTTATAGCTTCAATATTTTTCATTCTATTCATTTTTAACGTTCTAATCTTAATCTTAATCATAGCTAAAATAGTCACGTTTTACCCTTTTTACTGAATATGTTTATGTTTTTTTTACAAATATTACATTTGTACGCAATTATTTGGACATAAATGATAATTGAGTCAAGTAGGCACCTATTCAGGGTATGTTCTTTTGCAATTTATGTTTTGTAACTTTATGCTCGGAGTACTCAACTACTCACTAAGCATGGCTGATCTTAGACAGTAACTACCATTCTCTAGAGTACTGTGCTTTTAACGTAAAAGAAAACAGCGAAGTGAACTCTGTTTTTCAGGAAACGTAATCTTTTAGTACTTATGATTAGAGAAATTGCGATAATATGAAAACGCCCGTCTGTGAGTACCTAGAGATCTCCACCAAACCGTAGATTACTTTAGGAATATTGTAACTCACCCGAATCAGCAAGACTTATACGTTTTTCATGTAAATTCTTAGGGTTCCGTACCCGACGGGTGCTGAACGGGACCCTATGACTAACCCTACGCTGTCCGTCCATCCATCCGTCCGTCCGTCTGTTCGTTATCGGGTCCTACAGCACGAACCGTAATAGTTAGAAAGTTGAAATATTCACAGAATGTGTACATATATCTGTTGAAGCAACAACAACAAATACTGAAATAATGGACTTTGTGACTTACAGAACCGGCCGATGGTTCCTTTTTGAATCAGAGCCTCCAATTCTTGATTCATTCTGGTACTAATGTTGCGCTTACAGAACCTAAAGCAGATATAGTCCGAAAAATGTACCATGCATGTAGCATGATATTTCGTTTGAAACCCTTATCTTATCCTCCAAGGTACTATAAAGCTGACATATTACCTCACGGTCTTCTAGGCACCTAGCAATGTGGATATCGTCTACCCCATCTGTTATCTTTAACGTAAACTACAATATTCTTGGTGATGAATGCGTCGCTCGCAGTACTATTTCATATTCTCCGCTACGGGATGAAATCTCAAGCTTTTCTGGACCTACAGGGTGCAACTGATTTACTGACAGAGAGGTGTGGATTGTTTAGTTCAAAACTACTGTATTTTTTGTTTTAAACAAATATGTAGCTTATTAATGTCCCCATAGAGAGGTAGGCCTTCACATGGATACGCGTAAATTTTAATAAAGTACTACAATCCACCACTATACCACCAAATAGTACTACACTCCACCACGAATACAAAAAAATAAACAGTCAAGTGCGAGTAAGACTCACGCACAAAGGGTTCTGATCATGCTTGGAGAGTTTAACATGTGTAATTAGGTTTCCACGTAAAAAACTAAAGTATTATGTCATCCATGTAAACCAAATTAAATATTTTTGTAGAAAGACAAATTCACAGTTTTCAGATTTTTCCCTTCACTAGTGATATAAGATCTTGCTATGCGCCAAATGTTATGGCTATAGGTCATAGTCCATAGTCCATTGCGATTACTATGTTAATCCAACAATTTTACAGCATAAACAGTTTTGATTGCGTTAACCTAGAAAGTTGATTATTTCACAGCTTTATGCGACTACAGACCCTAACAATTGATATAAATTTCAGCTTGATCCCACGCTTTCATGATTTAAAAGGGCAAGACCTTAAGTCACACAGATGGACAGACAAACAGACAGACGTAAGGACGGACAACAAAGTGATCCTATGAGGGTTTCTTTTTTTCAAGGATCGGTACCCTAAAAATGAGAATAAGAAGGTAGGTACCTATGTAAAAAGTGGAAGATCTCTCAGATTTCATAGAGTCCGTTGGGATATAATTTTGACCCCACCTGTTCCGTCCCGCAAGGAGAGTTTCCATACGACGACGAATCAAAAGAGACCGTGAAGCGAGGGTGTTAAGAAACTCTAAGATTTTTAAACTAAAATTATACTAATTAAGACTACTTCTAACAAATAATGTTTCCTGATGCACTTCGTAAAGAGAACAGCCACAAGCAAGTGAGATAAAACAGGTCCTTCTGGATACAAGTCCAAATACTTTCAGCTTTTATGAAATATTATATCTGTTTAAATGTAATTGCATTTATTTATGTATGTTAGTTTAGGTAGGTGGTTAAAACTCAAACTGAATTTTCACAAATTATATGAAAGACATCATTCAAAGGTCTGACTAAAAGTATCAAAAGAGAAGACAATTTAAAACAAAATTATGGAAAAGCGGAGTTTAGTGCTAAAAAATGCAAATGAGCTGGTAGTAATGGACGCCCGATATATTTAATCTCCAATGATCTTTTGGTTCTTTATTTTATTAAAATTTAGGTAAATCTTTGTGATAGGATTTTAATTTTTCCCAAATATTCCTTGATAGTCAAAGTCTAGTTTTTTTCTGTAGATATTTACAAATATACTAAGAACACGTATTTTTTGTCTTTTCTCTGCGTTAGACTACTATGGGAGAAGAATGGTAAAGAAACTCCCATAGTTTTTTTTATCTCGTGTATATCTCAGATCTGATTTGGCTTAAAATTACATAAAATAACCCTGTACCTATTAATAGCCCCTCGATTCCACCAAACACATTACTGTTTGTATGTCCATTTCTCCGATCTATAGGTATTTAAAAAATATTAGAGTCTCGTGTCATAGATACATATAACATTTCACATCATTAGTCACTTATTATACCTAAATAAAGTACACATCCGAAGTCAATCTCAGATCGAAGTAATCCATTGTCCTCCTTACCGACCGACATAAAAGCTAGGAATCTCCATTATCGTAAGTGTGATGTAAACTAATTGTCACAAGGAACACGCCTGTGTCGGTTGTGCCCGATTAGGGTCAGATAGGAACAACGTTTTGTTCTAGAGTTCTGTCACGCGTTTGACCGAGTTTTGCTGAATGGGCCCATTTTGTGGCACTTTTGAAGTTCTATTAGCAGTCTGGTGGAATCGGTTTTCAAGCGATGTTTTTACTGCAAAGTGCTGTTGTGTGTCCTAGTTGATTGGAGTTGAAGCTGTTGCTATTTTAGGTCGTTGTTACAATTGTACCAAGTTCTTGGTACCTTCAATCTCTATTTAAAATGTAGATAAGATACTTAGCAAGGTTCTAACATTTACTTATCTTGTTTTTTTAGATATCTAAATGATCTTAGAATGAATCTTGTGAAAGCAAAAATTAAATTGTTGTAGGTGCTCATATTATTATGTGTTTAGATGGGACTTTACATTTGAGTCCCTGACAGGACTTCGAAACAGAGCGTGTTTTTTTTTGTTTCGTTGAAACTTTGGCTCAAATTAGTTTCTCAAACTTTTGTCCGGACTGTCCTTCAGCCCGGAATAACAATTTTAGATAGTTCCCGACATTTTCAACACAATTTAGCGATTCAGAAAACTTGTCCATTCCATGTCTTGTTTGAAATAACAGTTTGGGGGCTTCCTCATTTTAGGTTTGGTTTATTGTGGTGTTGCTGTTTTTGGTTCCCATGGCACAGGGTATCCTAGAGTTGGTTATTTTAGAAATCGCAGGCCGTGGACTTTGGACTGACGAGCTAGTAGTTAAAACCTCAACATCTAATTCTTATAACTTTTAGAATATATTACAATTCATACATACTTGCCACTAAGCAATTAGAATTAAGAGACCGGTGACCGCGTGAATTTCCCATACAAACGTAATACAAAAATGATGATGATGATGATGAATGATAAATCCGTTTCCTGGTATACAGACCAGGAACCTGAGTAAACAGTGTATAAACCTGAGTAAACAGTGTATAAATCCGTTTCTCAAATTCAAATCATTTTTGTATTACGTTTGTATGGGCCATTTCTAGGTCTTAAGCTATGTAGGGATTTTGTCCGTTTGAAATCAATATAATTATAATCATAATGCTATTAGCTATAAGATAGTCTGGGCTGTGGAGCCATGAAGGAAAAGGTTTACTAAAGTAAAGTAGTATTAGTAGATTACCTCTCCTTTTAGTCAGAATGCAGTTTGAGAGCCAGTTTTATTGTGCCAGAGCGTCTAGTTAGAGTAGTCACGTGTTTGAGCACTGAAACACGTTGTTTATGCTGAAGAGGTAGAATCCTAGACTACGTGCTGCGTGAATAGTACTGTTAGATAGAGTAGGTACTTACTATTCTGTATGCACTAACATTACTTCAAATGTAGTGAACAGGAACAAAAGGTAACCCTCCCCCCTCCACCTGGGTCAGATTTTTTATATTGGCTAAGGCTGCTATGAGAGGCCTTTGCCCAGCAGTGGGATATTACAGGCTCATAAAAAAAAAGGCTGCTCTAATTGATAACATATCATGGCAAACGATATAGGTCTTTGTGCTTGCAAAAATAGTTCGATTTATTAACAATAGGAAAATGTTTTTTCTATTCTGCGCAACAAAAATCGAGCTTTCGAGCGAGCGGAATCATGTTGTGGAATACTATTGTTGTATCGGTGTCGCAGTTGGTTGGTTAAATCAGACAATTAACGAACACCCTAGGCCGTTTATTAAAGACCGATATTTAACGAAGTCACTAGCATTTTGATTTAAATAAAGCATCGTCGAAAACTTTAACAATCTGTCTTACCGAAAGCCGGCGTGTTGGTTAAAGACGTAAAACAAGATGGCGTCAGAACAGCTGATTATTTTCAGAGTTTATTGTCTTTGGTGAAATTGTTGTCGACTCCACCATGATTATTTCATTTGTTAGTATTTAACTAGAAATAAAAAGAAAAGTTTTGTCTAAAAAATAATTCCCAATCTTATGCAAAAATACTTATTTTACAGCAAAATAGTCACCTCAAAATATTATTACATCAGTAATAATTTAAGTTCGTGATTCATCGCTATTTATTTGAAACTAAAGATTTTTTATGAATGCATATATCTAATAATTACCACCTCATAGCAAACCTATTACATCTTTTTTTTAAATAAAGCAACTGTGTATTAAATATTTCACATAAGAGACAGTTTTCAGTCAGAAAGTGCCTCATATGGCAACCAATTCGGTTTTGTAAAATTAAATGGGGTCGGCTTGCCCCGCTCCGCTTCGCTCGGCTCCGGGTGGTGCATGAAGTTGTGACCTAACACAACCTATCTAAAGTATAAGCACAGAAAGTGCCCTAAAGCAACCAAGTCGGTTTTGTGGAGCTACAAGAGGTCTGGGTGGCACATAAACTTATGAGTATGAGTATTATGATATATTTGCTGTGCAATCAGTATAATTTGCTGTGCAATCAGTATATTTGATATGAAAAGCATATTTCTGTCGAGCACAAGAGGAAACAATGACTGTAGATTTGATGTATATTTTCGAATTATTTTTAGCACTAGTTTTGTTCAAAAAATGGTTTATTTGCAGTCAAATAATTATTTTGATGTAAAAAATATTTAATTGATGTTAATAACTTGATGGGTGCTAAGTTATTTGCTGTGCAATTAAAATTATCCCATTCCGTTAATAAGATCTCTCATTTATGGCAAAAAAATCGCTAGTTTGCGGAAGTGATTTTTTAAGTTACTTTCGGGCGTCACTCTGGTACCTAGCCTTTTAGATCCGAAATTGAAATGTTCCACCATCTCGGTACAAAAACGTCGCAATAAAAACACAAATTAATTTTCTCGCAAAGCTATATAAACTCCACAACACAATGTTATTTTATAGCAAAACTGCAAGAACAGCAATCTACATGAAACATTAAGTTAAATGACTTGACTTTCCCTAGTTTCTAAGTTAACGTAGGGTTTATGTAGCAACCGTGTCCCATTAACGATAGAATAAGAAACTTTTACAAGTATTTTCATTATGCTGCAGCTTTCGTCGGCTGTCCTTCTAGGCACAAATTGTTCTACTCGGAGTTTGACTGACACTCAAAGTCAAACTGTCGCTGTTATTCGTCAGGGAAATGACAGCTTGTACATATTACTCGAGAAGTAACTTTCATGTAATTTGACTTTCGTGGCTTTATTTCGTGGGGTGCAATTGCAACTGATTTTGATGAGATTTATTTGTGTTGACATTTGAATTCGACTCTATTACTTGAATTTGGAATTTGCCTTTTAGAGAATAATTTCGTCAATTCAATAAGTACATAATTGTTAGGCAACATGCCACCCCAAGAGTATTCCTAGATATACTTTGTTAATTTTATATGTATATAAGCAAATACTAATCCACACATATTACTCTTCAGAGCAATATTGCAGTGTGTTAAAGTATGATATCTGCCTCCACTAATGACAACCAACTTATTATTAAGTAAACTAAAACCATTTTCCGTTGAATCCCAGTAAAACTGACTAATCAAATGAAACTATGAGAGATGGTATCAGCCTGAAATTCGTTCTATAGATATTCATAACTTTCGTGTCAAGTTATTCTAGCTTGCTATTTTCTCTCATCGATCACCAAGTCAAGTCCGTCTAGTTTAGTCTAGTCTGCTATAAAATAGAAGTTATTCAGAGTCCATTATAGTTACACTACACATTTTATGGGTCACAGAATAGTTGTTGGAAAAAATCATGTAGAATTATATAATAAAATATCTTATCTTTATATAATATATTTTCATGTAAGTTTTCTCTGGTTTCCTCACATTTCTCTTACTGTGCGCAGTGACATAGATATGTTTGTGTTCAAAGGCTTGCCTTTCCAGCTCCTGACATTCAGAAATCTCCGAGCATTTACAGCAAATGGGTGTATCTTGCTGAACGGCCAGCTCTTCACTTCCTGTCGGACTCTCGCCACGAAGTCAGGGTAAACGTTAATGTTTCCCCTTTAGTAGTAAAATAACAAATTTTAGTGCCATGCTGAATAAAATCTCGGGTGAATTTCTCGTTTCAGTTGTGTGGAGTGAGATTTTATCATGCCTGGTTTTCATGTGAATTGTTAGGACCGTGGTTCTTTTGTCGGGCATTGGGAGTTGTTTTGGAATTAATTAACTTAGTTTAATCCTACTTTTAGTTAATACTCGGAACGTTTATTATACAAGGTATTAAATGTATGACGTTGGACAATAGTATAAAATAGAATCTGTTTCAGTGTACCACCTATTAATGAGGCTCTCTCTCTTATATAAGAAATGGGACAATCCATTTTGAAATGAAATAAAAACAGTCATTACACAAATATGCACAAAAGTAGCTATAAAAAAGTCTGAGAGCGTAAAACTAAACACAGCCTGCATTTATGCATAAAACATTCAAATGCAACCGTTGTTTATACACAAAAAACAAAAACAAGTCAAACAAAATCAAACACATGCGAGCCAACAGTTCAAACACTTTTAAAAAGCGACACAGTGAAAACGAGACAAACCTCATTCGCAATAATCTGC
This sequence comes from Argyresthia albistria, assembly GCA_963457715.1. Classification (NCBI taxonomy): domain Eukaryota; kingdom Metazoa; phylum Arthropoda; class Insecta; order Lepidoptera; family Argyresthiidae; genus Argyresthia; species Argyresthia albistria. Next base: position 7,577,605 of record OY735260.1, read on the forward strand.
TGGCTTCCATTTTAATTCCCATTTGTACGCTGCACTCCATGCCATGCAGAGATGCAGGTCATAAAAACGTAGTTCCCGGCACGGCTGTGTTGATCTGCCACCTGGCAAACCGCCGCCCTGCCACCCTGCCACACTGCCACCCTACCGGAGTGGGGTGGCCACCCCGTATCACACATTTGCGTAACCTTTGATGTAACTCTCGTTTTTTCAGCCTTCTCTCGGACTTTATGTGAAGGGATTTAGGTGGCATGATAGATATCGTATTATCGTTTGGGTTGGCCGCAGCTTGATTATGTTTACATGACTTGATTTATTGTAAGGTTACTTGCGCAATTTATTACTACAGACTAAGCTGTAAAATCAATCAAGAAACATAGAAGCCGTTAAAGCTATGTTTTTTTTCTTATTAACATACTTAGAAATGTACATTTGGAGAAGAATGTAATAATGTATCTAGATACTGTACATACCAAACAGTTTCATACTATGGAAATTGTTTTCCTATTTAGAGAACATAAACACTTAGAGAAGATTGATATATGTATAAAGGAAAATCAAGCAGTTTATATGTATAATACAGGCACATTGCGAAATCCTTTTATATTTATCCGTTTCCTTTTATTTATTCTAAGGATTTCTCTCTAACTGAATGACCATTGAAATTTTGCACCTAATTGATCATTAGAAAAGAAAAGAAACCATATATATTTCCTGTATCTCCGCGTTCTTCAAAGCAATGTTAAATTAATGTTAATTTTAGTTAAATAATATTGACATGGATATTTCTCTACGTTTTGTTATGTTGCAATAATTCTTACTTGAAGTAAACGCGCATTCAAGTCGTCGCTATCCGAGATAGGACTAGACTTGCTCGTTGCACGCTGTATTTATGGACATGCCTTGTTCTATAGCGTTTCTAGTTATTAAAAGGTTTAGGATAGCACGGTTAATAAAAAAATATGCCGTTAAACCCTTGTTTTTATGAACAGATACAGGAAACGGGTAAGTAAAGGGAGAAATCTGAAAACAGTAAATTTCTGTCTTTCTGTACAAATAAGTAATTCTGTTTTTTTTTTTTTTGTATGGATGACATCATACTTTATGTAGAAACCAAATTTCACTAGTTGTGATGAGACAACAATCTACAACTGTGATCAGAACCCTTGGTGCGCGAGTCCTACTCGGACTTGGCCGTTTATTTTTATGAACAGATATTTTACTCTGATAACAGTGATAGCAGCTGGGGTCTGTTATGTTGTGAAGGTCTAACTAATTAGAATAACCAAAACCGGGCTCGAGAATATATCCTTTGCACATATTGTAGGAGAAAAGGTAAACAATTACAACTTATATTTCCTTGCTTCATTCTCAGATATACATATAACCAGGTGGAAAGTTCAGAGGTGGAAAGTTTTGCTAATATAAATAAAATTCATAATGAAACTGAATTATACTTGTAAAAGTATTATTTCTTCTCATATAATTTATTGCACAAAATAACACATTTTATATTTGTATGATACACAAACACACACACACTCGTTTGTACTCTATTTTTATGCAGTATAAGTTATTAATTATAAAATGGCGAAAGAAAATCGACCTTCCATGCTTCACGGATGTCAAATAGGAAGCCCATTAAACTGCACAGATTAAAAGCTATTTACCCTCGGAGACCTTAATTTGCTCTAAGCAGATAAAATTACTTAGGTCACGAGAGTAATTGACATAAATTCCTCCTATACTGCCAATAATTACTTGGGATAGGATTACGTCATTGCCTGTAACCTAGCGATAGAATAAATGGGTCATCTTAGTAGAAAGTATACTGCGGATTATGATTACACGAAAGCTTGTACAGAAAGAAGGCACAGTTTCATAGACAGAATAGAATGAATGAAATCGTGATACCAGTACGTCTCAATGATGTATGTATATTTTAATAACGTGAAACCATTTTCATAGGATTGGATTTTTATCACCAAGTCAAAAGGTTGAGAATCACTGGTCATTTTTATAACTAACCCATGGTTGATTTTAGTTAAATGGCGGAAAATGTTTGTTGGATTGTTAGCCATTTCAGATATTTAAAGTTCCCAAAATTCAGTCCTCTTTTAGTATCTTTCTTTTTTGTATTTTTGTATAAAATACCCATAATGTTCATCGTACATTATCCTGCGTCCTGGGAAATCGACAACGTCGTGTCAAATTTCATGCTCCCAATATTTCCGAATAATTTATTACGTGAATTCCGTTCCCTGCATTGGAGTGACACAAGTGACAATAGACGTCGCACACAGAAACGAGAAAGCTGAATCACAAGAGATTCACTCAGAAAAGATTGTTCTGGAACGAGAACGGGGGAGTTTTAAAAGAATTTTCATTTTGCTGCTGAACAGGCTATAATACTTACTTTAGTGTATCTGTTTGCGGCGGCGTAAGAAGGCCAAAGTCAAGTGCTTTCTACTAACAGCCCGCCTACTGCCTGATTCACGTCATTCCATTGAAAGGGACTATGGGAAATTTGGACGATACGCATCTCATAAATCTGTATCTTTCAGGTTTCTTTCTGTAAATACGTGTTTTTTTTTATGCGGTATCTTGAATGTGTAGGCTTTCGAATAAAACAACGTTTGTAATACATAGGGTTGATATTTTATTGTAAAAAAATAATTAAACCTGAAAATGGGATAAAACGTACAAAAATATTTATTTAAATTAAATTGTTTTGTTTTTATTTGTTAAATACAGATAAATATTGGTTAAATATATTGCTTAGAACAAGTACATCAACACTATTTATATTATTTAATTGGGTTTTAGTTTTATTGCCTCAATTTGGTATATGTATTTGTATACCAAATTGAGGCAAAGCGAGAAAGAATTTAGTTACAAGTTAAACTTATAAAATATATTAATTAGACGTATAATTAGACAATTTGTTTAAATATATTATTCACTCTGTGAAATTCTTAAGGTTTAATACCTTGAGAATTCCACCGAATAACGAACTAAACTGACAACTTGAATCCGATAGCTCTTGTCCGGTTACCAGTTTAAATTTTCACTCGTTTTTTTAATTCAGTGGATTTGTGCGCCTCTAGAAAAGGTCTTAATCCAACAGTTCTTTTGCGTCATCCCATAGTTCTATGGGGATGGTTTCATTTGGCTTTCTTAAACTGGATATATATGGATCAGATGTAAATAATAATGCATGAAAGACATCTTCATTGGTAGCAGATCTTGAGCACTTCCTAGCGTGATGAAGTCTAAATTTTTTGTAGTCTTTGTTGCGCGACTCTTGAGCATCTTCAGATAGCTTCCCTAGAGGAAGTATGGCAAAATGTCTCACAATGCTTTCTCCGTGTATTAATATTTTATGTACTGAAGATGGCATGTAATACCAATTGTAGTTATTGCAGTATAACTGAGCAGTCCGTTGAGTATACTGCCCGAATTTAGTCGCATTAATAGCAATACCTGAAGACATTGTTTGTAGTATAACATATAGCCTTTTTATTAGTTCTTCGTTTATTCCAGTTATTTCAGCTGTACATTGGTAATTCTGGAAGAACCTCCTGGCTGTATTGCCATCATTGCTGTTGCCAGTCCCTTGTCGTGGCTTATCGATATGCAAGCCCATTATACTCCTAAAACGTTCTTGGACATAACTTTTTTTCTCAGCTTTAAATTTCTTATTTTCTGGTGTTGTTGCTGACCACCTTTGGAATCCCAAATTGTATGAAATGTGTAATATCATTTCCATACACCTGATCCAAGCGTGTAAAGTAGACAGCCCATATTGATAAGCATTTTGATTTTCAGGTTTGGAAATAACTTTGTTCAAGTCATTCATTTCTTTTGGTTTTGCTCCACAAATCGTACATACAGCTCCTGATGATGTATCTGTCAATACTTGTGCTACTTTACCATCAATCATTGTCAAAAATAACTCATGTTTGATGTTAACAAACTCATCTCCCTTGCAAACTGTTGAAGGCGCAAGGTGGCTTATTTGATTGTTGGTATCATCCACAATAGCTCTGGTTTTTTCTGGAGTTTCTTTACAAAATTCAATTGATATTGGTCGGCAATATCTAACCGAAGAACAAGTGCGATTTTCCCAAATAATGTTGCCCGTGTTTATATCAATAAGTCTAATGGGTACCACTGAAGCAATTAGTAGATTTGCATCTGATATTGTTTCACTCTCACCTGCCAAAATCTGTTTATATTCGCTTTGTCCTGATGAACCATCACATCCCCATTTCGAAAAAAGTTTAAGATTTGTCACTCCACTTATGTAAATTGACTCTATTTGTAAGATACGAGTCACAGTGTGATCTAAAAGCTCTTGCAGCTTGACTTTCGCGCTTAAGTCAGTCACTTCAATACTGGATTGGGGAGGGTAGCATTGTGCTTTTGCTTCCCTGATAGCGGTATATGAAGGGAATATAGAACCATAATTCTTTTGAGCCAAACAGTGCCTTAAATAACCATATTGGGACTTTGACAAATCTAAATCAATGTAAATACTCAAAGCTTCATGTTGAGAATACGCAGTGATAGTATCGTTTTTTAATTTCTGAAGTATTTCCTTCTTGTTCAGATCTGTAGTTCGCATGAAATTTACTAGAGCAGCCTCATCCGCTTCTCCGATTGAACGTAAACCTTGGATATAGGCGTTTTGTATAAAATTCAGTCCGTATTCTTGTACAAGCTCCATGTTTTTACGTTTTTTTGTTGATTCAGATGATTCCTCATATGACTTACTGGGTCGTCCGCGTTGTCCGGTAGATGTATCAGGCTCAGGCTCAGCATCAACAAACTTGACTTTAAATTCTCCATCCAGCCACGAAGAATTTTGGTGTTCGAACAACTCGGCTTTTCTCCCTGCCCTTCGATAGCGATCGTTGTATTTGGTTATAAAATTTTTTTGGATACTGGTCATGACGATGTTGACTTGCACATCGGAAAGTAAATATTTTTGTTTTAAGTAATTTTGAGTGTCCGTTGCTAAAGTTCCATGTTCTATGAAATACGTGCACAATTCACGTCGACTCACAGTGAATTCGTTCATTATTTTGTTTAGAAAATAATACACTTTCAAACTAGAAAACTCAAAACTTTGTCTGTTTGTCTGGTGCTCCGCGTTTATGTTTTTATAAGTGTCTTGGTCTAGGACCGTGTGAAAAAATCCCGTGGTTTTGCACTAAGTACTTTTATGCATTGATAAATTAAACAGGTAAGTATGCCAAAAGTGATAAAATTATTGCGGTACCCGCAACCGCAGAAATATCTAATGTTATCATTTTCTAATTACTTTATTATCAGTGTCTAGTTTCATTATGTACATATTACATCAGTTTACCAGTCTACAGGTACCTAAATATATGATCAGTATTGGAAAAGGCGATCGTATCGATACTGTATCATAATAAATAAAAATAACTGTTTTAAATATGAAAAATTCAAAATACATGAATTTTCGCCGTCCGCCACCCGCTTACAATTTCACGTATATCATAAAAAACGCAAAAAATTCGGACTTTTTTTTGTTTGTTTCTGACAATAGAATAACTAGACAATTTAACTAAGCTATTATCTCGACAGCGGCAAACAGCGCTAACTTCAAAACCTCTATCAGAAAGTTGAAAAGTATACAAAATTTATTCCCTAGTAAAATAATAAAAATAAATAATAGTATTGCATATATCTTCATTATAGCTATATCTCCTGAAAGGTGATGAAACATGCTATTCAAAAATACATGTACCATTATCAATCAAACTTTTGCAAAAAACATGTTGTAAAGTTAACACGCCATGATAGCGTAACATTACATTTTTACATTGTAACTTTCAACCAATAATTAAAATATGTTACAGCCACACACAAAACAAAAATAACCCAGATATGAATTCCTTGTCTAATCGACTACTAATAACCATAAACAGAATATCATTAGGACGACTTTAGTGTAAACCATTTATGAGATGGCCTTGTATGAAGGGTTCCCATAGTGGGGCGGATTGGTAAGGTAACTTACTTTTATCAAGCTGTCACAGACTATCCCAAGACATAAAATAAATAAGCAGTTGTAGACCGTATCTTCTTTAAAGATGCACGCGGTAAGAATTGGAAATAATTTGATGGGTAGTTTTCTTTTTTTATATTCTACTAAGACCAAGTTTGTCTATGTTTCGTCCGATTTACATCACGATGGATGCTGATGCTGGCACATTTTGTCCCTCTCTCTGGGAAACTCCAAATTGAGAAACGAATAATCGAGGAGACAGCTCTTTTTTTTTCTCTAGCCATAAATGAAATCCCTCCATTTTAATGATCGCAGCTGCATTTTACGCAAAACTAGAAACAGTAAAATTTCTTAATTTTACGATCCCAGTTGCATTTTTAACCAAGTCAATTCAATTCAATTCAATTATAATTTGGAATTCAATATTGTTACTTCATTACATAGGTATCTACTATGATGCAAGTAGATACCTATATTTATCTCCTTCTCCTTAACATTGTGTTTTTTTACTAATCTAATTACTTATGTATTTATCACATGAGCATTAGATAAAATGGTATCAATCTTATTCTACGACTATCTATTTATTCATATATGAGGTCGATCGTAAACTTTACGCCTCCGACTAGTTCCATTTGGTTTTATGAGGGCAAGACTCAATAAAATTTGCACAAATAATAAGTTGGAATGTCACAGAGTTGCTATTTTTTATAGGAGTGAGCGTTTCGAAGACGCACCGTTTAAAAATACAGTTTACGTTCCAGGAACGACAAACTAGTTTTTCGTTCTCAGGAAAAGCAGTACTTCTAAACCAGTCGGACGGCACCAACCAGTTAAGCGCTGACCGCTTTGAGCTCATTTGTCTCGTCCGCGTCCGACTATTTTCGCGCCGACCTGTTTGGCATGGACCGGTTTAACACCGACCGCTTTCGTTTCGTCCGCGCACCGACTGTTTTCGCTCCGACCGGTTTAGGCCGACCGCTTCGAGTTCGTTCTTCAAATCAAAACCAGTCGCCAACGAAACCGTTTTGAATACCCGTTTTCGAATCGGGAATACTAGTTTCGTTTCGTCTTTGAAGAAATTGAAGACGACCCACTCCTAATTTTTTATGGGTTACGTCACTCTTTTTAAAAGCTTTTATTAAACTTGCACTGTATGTATGTATGTATGTATGTTTGTTTGTGGGTATCACGGTTCGCGTCAAAAATGTCGGCTTGAATTTGACCCACTTCCCGTTATCCGATTGAGCTGAAATTTCGCATACGTGTATAAGTCGGATGACAATGCAATATTTTTCTGACTTGGAGCTGATCTGATGATGGAGACGGAAGGTGGCCATGGGAACTCTGTCATAAAACATCGCAAGCCCGTCGAATTTGAGCTCGTTCGATTCGTCTTGACGAATACTTTGGTCCTAGAATATTTTTTATGACATGGAGCTGATCTGATGCTGGAGCCGGAAGGTGGCCATGGGAACTCTGTCATAAAACATCGCAAGCCCGTCGAATTTGGGCTCGTTCGATTCGTCTTGACGAATACTTTGGTCCTAGAATATTTTTATGACATGGAGCTGATCTGATGATGGAGACGGAAGGTGGCCATGGGAACTCTGCATAAAACATCGCAAGCCCGTCGAATTTGGGCTCGTTCGATTCGTCTTGACGAATACTTTGGTCCTAGAATATTTTTTATGACATGGAGCTGATCTGATGCTGGAGCCGGAAGGTGGCCATGGGAACTCTGTCATAAAACATCGCAAGCCCGTCGAATTTGGGCTCGTTCGATTCGTCTTGACGAATACTTTGGTCCTAGAATATTTTTTATGACATGGAGCTGATCTGATGATGGAGACGGAAGGTGGCCATGGGAACTCTGTCATAAAACATCGCAAGCCCGTCGAATTTGGGCTCGTTCGATTCGTCTTGACGAATACTTTGGTCCTAGAATATTTTTTATGACATGGAGCTGATCTGATGCTGGAGCCGGAAGGTGGCCATAGGAACTCTGTCATAAAACATCGCAAGCCCGTCGAATTTGGGCTCGTTCGATTCGTCTTGACGAATACTTTGGTCCTAGAATATTTTTTATGACATGGAGCTGATCTGATGCTGGAGCCGGAAGGTGGCCATGGGAACTCTGTTACCAAACGACGCAATTGTATCGTGTTTGGTCTCATTTGATTCGTCTTGACAAGCACTCGAATTCTAGATTAGATGTTTTGTCCTGTAATGATAAAGACTAAAAAGTTAAAAATAAATTAAAAGTAAAAAAACATTTTTAAACAAAGCTTTTATTTAATGCCCTAAAAAGAAGAAAATAAAATTTCAATTCAATCAAATGCGTCATTTTATTACATTACACAATTTATACGATATAAAAGCTTGTTGCGAGATTTACTTGTGTAGACTTAATTAGGTGGGTAGGCACCTATTTGCACAGACTTGGAGATAAATCCCGCAACAAGCTTTTACATCGTATAAATTGTGTAATGTAATAAAATGACGCATTTGATTGAATTGAAATTTTATTTTCTTCTTTTTAGGGCATTAAATAAAAGCTTTGTTTAAAAATGTTTTTTTACTTTTAATTTATTTTTAACTTTTTATTTCATAATAAATATAAATCAACTGGTCACTTACCAATCTTACCCAACGTTAGATATTCTTGCACCGAATCAGGGTTTTATTCAAAAACTGTAGTCTCTTACTATCCGTCAATCAATCTTACTCCGAGTCTATCAGACTAACATTACACAGACTTTGTCTAGCTAGAACCTCTGGGCGGGATAGCGTAGTGGCTTCCCACAGTCCATTGAACATAAACCACATAATATTAGTTCCGTGACATAAACCAACACAAAAGGACACTCGCATACGGAGATACCACGGGAGATACAGCGTTGCCAGCCCGTTTCTGGAATCTTCTCGAAAGGTCACCTGCATTGAAACACGCAATTACATTCTACAAGCCACCTCGTCCTGATGCAGAAAGGTCATATCTGCTGTGTACAACAACAGAGGCTAGGGAAGCAATAAGCCAAGCGCTGACACCTTACACAAAGGCGTGTCCATCTCAATTCGTGCCTTAGTGTAACCTGGCTAGGTTCCGAATTGAATGTGAGGTTAGGTATGCTGTTTCAGAGGCAACGAAGGACGAATGAATAGCTTTGACAATCCTTGATATGGTTACTCGTTATTTGTTGATGAACGCAGCTCTATCCCTATCCTTGCGGGAGTAGCGCCATTTAAGAGGATCGTGTACTCGCGAGCTTCCATACAAAAAGCGGTAACGTTTTCCACCCCTTATTTATTTTATGAATTCTACTGGATATTATCCAGGGTGTAACATAAAGGGATGTAGAAGTTGAAAGAGGTTTGTTAGGGATATCATTTTAAACAACTTTCACTATGGGACCGACTTGATCAGAGCAACTTTATTCTTACTCAGCAAAATTCTGGCCTAGCGCTCAGCTGGATCTGTATGGTAGAGTGACAGTCCCTAACAATCCTCTTTCGGCTTATACACCCCTTTCTGTTACCTGTATAGAGAACTCTGTGGTCTAGTAGGTTTCACGCTTGCCGCTCACGCAGGAAATGCAGGTTCGAATCCCGGTGATGACACTTTTGCCATGCATATTTCAAATTCATTCATTCATTCATTCCTGTATATATTTATCCTCAATATGCAGCAATATGAATCTAAGCTATGTCATAGTTGCCCCTGACAATTTACCCGTTAATTTAACTGTATGTTTTATTTAGTTTAACTGTGTACTTGTCCACTTTACGTTTAAGTACGGATGAAATAATGTAAGAGAGAGTTTCACGAATGAATGAAATACTGTGAGAGACAATGTGGCTTGCACGACTTGCATGTCACTGGATTGAATGAGTTATCTTAATGATGATTGCTTTTGATTTCGTGCCAAGGGTCAAATTTCAAACCGTATTTTAAATGTTTATATGTGTGTTCCTTCCCGAGTCACATAAAGTAAAACGATGCTCATCGAAGGATTGAAGGAGTAAAAAAGAGCGCTGTTGATAAGAAATAGTTTGGTAAATTCCATATTGGTCTAGTTATTAATACTCTCCCCATAGTTGAAGTATAAATTCTCTTCCGTTTTAATTAACTCGAGCTAGCGCCGGAACTGTGTCCTCTAATTTGATCCGTCAATAGTACGGGACGTGCTTCGGCTAAGCAGCTTTATTCATGAGGTTATAGGTACTGGTATGGTCGCCGCATGTATTGAGGCGAACCGTTATTCCTACGCTGATTTCCAGAATATGTTCAGAATTGATCCCATTTTGATCGTAGATTGAGTCATACTTGACATGAACGAGTACATGTAGTTTCATTAACATAAAATTAACCGAACCGCCGTAGAGGCAACTAGTGAATCACATATTCAGTGGTACGTCTTCTGCTGCTCACAGACTTACATACAATAAATACAGAACAAATTATTAAACAGGCGCTCCGCCATTTTACTTACGTCCGTATAGTGGATGAGGCTCAGTTGTGCCTTGGTTAACCCAGTAATTCAAGTCTCCATTGACAGCTCAGTACACGGAAATTTTTATTATGATGGAGAAAAACCTTTAGGAATCTTCCAGATGCGTAGTTGAGCTAGCACCTTGTCTGTAAAATTAATTACTGGCGCACAGTAATTACAATACATGCCTTAAAATTATTTTGCACCTGAAATAGCACAAGCTTCTCTCCTTTCAGGGGCTTAGGATAAGACGAGAATTCTCTAAATTCCTTAACGATGGGGAATTCAGCTCAAAGACGCGCTCAAGGATACTCGTAGTAGAAGTGCTACGTGCCTGAGCTAACTTATTGTATGTATTGTTTAATACGATAACAAAAAAATAAGTTTGAGTAAGACTGCTACTCAAAATACTTTTTAGAAATTGTCGATACGGTAATTTTGTTCATGAGTTTAGTTAAAAACATGTGACGTTATAATCAGTTTACACATTTTAAACTTAATGAATATAGGGTACCTACTTTCCGTAGGCCTACAATCATGAAATTTGGTGCAAATCAAGGTCTTATATAGCAAAAGTAAAGGGAAAAATTCGAAAACTGCAAATTTCTGTCTTTCTACTCGTACAAATTTGGTGTAGGTGTTTCATTGTATCAATGGTGTTTTGGCCCATGCTAGCATCTCCCAACGTGTGTAGGTCGACTTACCGGTAACCTTGTAGAATGACGGGATTTCATGTTTTGCCGGTGTGTTACAAGCATAAGTTTTTTTTTATTTGCCGCTTTTGCGATGTTTTTCTCTAACTAGCCAGACTCTACATAGTTTAATTGCGCCTTGTATTGTTCAGTCTCTGTCTGGTTCCGCTCCTAGATTGCGATCTATTGCATCTGGTCGGCATCTCAAGATTGTTCATTGACAATCACTGAATATTGGATTCACAAATGAGTAATACATATTCAGATCTGGGCTGTATCTCCATTAGGATATAACGAGTGCTTTGGAGAATAATAAATACAAATGCGATCAGCAAATGGTGTATGCCAGGATTGTGGTATTTGGAGGTCTATAATATCTGCCTACCCTTCTTCCGGGAAAGATGCTTAAGTTTAAGTATGAGAATTAGAATTAGAATTACGTTTATTGCTTCCATAAATTCACATTTGCTCTTAAATCAAGATACAATATATGTATAGATTTATCAGCAAAATATAATTATTTTTGAACATAACACAAAGAACTTAATTTAAAAAATGCAAAATCAAGCACTTATGGCAAATTGCACAGACCTGTCAAATTACATGAGGTTCCATCAAACTTTCAGTTGTTGTTGTGCATCTAAGCCTTGTTGTTGTCTTAAACACAGACTTTACATTGAGATGCATATTAACAGAATCGAGTAAGACTGCGTTTTACCTCAATTTCACCTCTATGGCAGCTCTCCGTGATTTATTCCCGCAACACAAAACAGCATTCAGGCTACACACACGAGTAACACATGAAAACGGCTGGCGGCATCACAAAAGATGCAAATGTCACCGGAAAATGAGAAGAATCGTCAGTTGATCCATTTACTAGTTAGTTTATTAAGTGAAGACAAATAGTTAATGACACCGACAAGATTTAGCGTTTAAGTACTTTTGTCACGAAGGATAAAAGGGGATTTAACCACCACTTCGATTTTACGGTTTGTAGTTTAATAATATAATGATAATATTTATTTCCTGAAAATATTACAATAAAATCTTGTTTAATTAACAAGTTAAACAAGGGATATATCGCTACTCCCTGAAAAAGTTTATCAACTAACGCGTTTTATTGTTACAAGTACGGTACAGTTTACAATTCTTCGTCATTTTGGATAAAACTAACTAACTAACTAGATAAAGCTCGTATATTGATCAACTGACGATTGACTTTTATTTTCCAGTGACACATACATCGCACACGCCACAGCTTCGCTATGCCAGTAGGTAACTCACGGTTGGTTAGTTGGAAGCTGGGTGACACCCGCTTTGTCACGCTGTTTCTACGCGGCAGTTTTCAAACTGAGAATCCTCTGAATTGGCAACTTCAATTCAATTTCAATTTTTTTTATTGACCATAAAATCAAGCAGATTGCTTAGTCAACTTCAATATAATATTAATATTTTTTGTATACTACCGACCGTTCGGAAGTTGTGGGCTTGTGGACGGAGCAAAAAAGGGCAAGGAACTCCCCCGTACCTCTTTTAAAATATTTCAGGACCTTAAAAATACAATGTAGTGTATTTCTACTTAAGTCTAAGCAAATGTACCGAAGAGAGACGTATTGACTTAGTCCATCGCCCCTCTTTGGATTTCTGTGCGCTGAGATGGTAAAGACCACGCAGTTTTGTCATCTAAATATTCTTTTACACTGTAATAGACCCTCATTCATCTGAGGCATAATAGATAATCACAAAGCATCATGGTTTAGGGCTTCATATTAGTTACTTATGCTTTATAGTGCGTCTTGGATTAGAATACACCTGAAGGGTGTGGCGTGATGGTGGCGTGCGAGTCGTTCTATGGTACTAGCAATACCATAAAATATTAAAATGGCTACCTATCAAATTAGTTTCCGCTTCTTGCCGCGCGCATTCTTTCCAAGACACACTGTATAGCTCTAATGGTTCATGTAGGGATGTCACAATGACGGTTTCGCCATAATTAATTGACAACAGCACAAAATTTAAGACTGAACTAAAAAAATATTTATTAGAAATCTGCTATTATTCTGAAAATGAATTTTATAATCGACATTAATTATGATTTTCGAACTCGTGGACCTTGATGGCTTTAATTTTAATTTTGAACATTTTAAATATACATATACCAATCACTAGATTTTTTAACATAATAATTTTACTTCTACTAATAGGTTAAATTTAAGTGTTGTAAGTAGTAGTTAAGACTCTGGTGTAGACTTCACATACAGCAACTATGTTGTTTAATGAATAAAATGATTATGATATGAAATCCGACATCAATCCGACAAATCGAGACCTATATTGACAGATTCCCATACAAAATCACTCGATATAGGTGTAGACATCGTATATCGAATGCGCGAGAATCATGCCAGATCTGAGAACTGCGTAAAAGAGCCTAGTACTTGTTCTGACGCATATTCACACAACTCTTGGGACTGGATGTATACATACAAAGTACCAACTGAAAGTTTGGCGAACAATCGTACCCGTAATTGCTGTTCATATCAACGACTATTTTCAGCCTTTCAATAGAGAGGCCTGTCGAGAGCTAATACTAGGAAACACCTGGGAGCTATTACCTATATCCGGGCTTTGTTCCGAATTGCGGTAAAGCACTCTATCTCTGTATACATCAGACGAATTTTGTATTTGTGATATCTTGCAAATGGCTTTGGCTGGTCAGATTTATGCCATTCAGATTCTCTATCAACAAAAAAAAGACTAACTCTGAGATAAAAAAATAAATATTGGAAGAACAATGTCGCCTGAAGAGTGATTTCGTCAACATCATTTTGGAGAAATTATTCAAATAATCCATGACCTACTATACTTTCCTTAAAATACAACTCACAAACTACAGACTAATATCAGAGTTTAGATTTTTAATCGAAAGTAAAAATATATTAAACAAATAATATTTTTCCAATCACCAATTCTCAATTACTTTGACGTATAAACCACATGCGTCCTATTTGTTTGCTGGGTAATTTGGTATGCTCCCGAGTTCCTTTATTCCTATTATTCCCCGAGTTTAAAAAGCAATTTGGAACAAAATCAAATTAATACGTACTGGAGTGTTAACGAGGCAGAGGTCAACATACACATATTTTATACACGTGAATGTAAAACTGGCTCATTTAATTCCAATTATTGCTACTGTTCTCCTTTACGCAAGACAACCGTACACTGATGTAGATGTAGACTGCGTTTCAGGCTAGTAATACTCAATATATTAAAGTCTGCAGAACGCAATGTATATCGTCCGGTGCAGACTATGTACCACCAATGAGATAAATTTAATACGGATGTTCTGACGGTGATGTAAAACACCGTACGGAATTCTTTATTGCTCCATAGCTGAGGCGACCGTCCCTCGGTGACGCAAAATTTAGTTATTGAATAACTGGCTAAAAGTGGACACAATTGTGTCGCTAAATTAAAAAAAAAAAAAAAAATTGCCAAGTGCGAGTCGAACTCGCGCACGAAGGGTTCCGTACCATTATCTATAAAAAACCGTAAAAAGAAAAGTATGGGAGCCCCCCCTAAAAATTAATTTAATTTTAATTTAATTATTTATTTTTTAAGTAAATAATATACTCAATATATTGTGAACATTTTAAGCGTCTACCTGCTACCATTATCAATATCGAGCAAAAATGAGCAAAAAAATCACGTTTGTGTATGGGTGCCCCCCTTAATATTAAATTTCTTTTGATTTTTAGTATTTGTTGTTATAGGCAACAGAAATACATCATATGTGAAAATTTCAACTGTCTAGCTACCACTGTTCATGAGATACAGTCTGGTGACAGACAGACGGACGGACGGACGGACGGACAGACAGCAAAGTCTCAGTAATAGGGTCCCGTTTTAGATCTTACGCCTTGGTAATAAAGTCCAAAACCAATGAAAGAGGTTTGAACATTTTTGTATGGTGCCTGGGATACTGTCCCCCCTAGTCAACATGCAAAACATAAATAACGTTCGCACGATACGCTAGGAAAATGTATGCGATTTGACATTTCGAGGCGCAAGGTAGCGTGATTGTCAAATCGCATACATATTCTTAGCGTTTCGTGTGAACGTTATTTGCGTTTTGCATGTTGACTAGACCAACTGGGATATTTGTATACCCTAAAATTTTGCTATTTCGTGTACACCTATATAACATATGTCTTTCAATAGAGAATTTAATTACAAACAACAAATGTTCGTTGACAAAATCTCGTAAATAGTAGTACTGCCCCCGATAATAAGAAAGGCGCATGTAGCATCATGTTCAAACCGAGATAAAAATGTTTTATGTAAAAAATATTTTAATGCCTGGCTGTCTCACAAAGGAAAACTATAAACATATTCTATCGATGCAATAAAATGGGTTTGCTATTATGTTATAATGTGTAATCGATAATTTTTCTATATTTTAATTATTTATTGAATTATTAAGAATTTTCCTTTTCTTCTTAGCAAAAAAATGATAGAAAAATAGTCAATATCAGGTTGAAAAGTCGCAAATAGCCATTTACGTCCTTTAAACTTAGCAGCACAGGCTCTCTGCACGACTACTCGGGCGCAACTGATCGATCGTCGAATACGCCACCCCCTCCCGCCCCGATCGGGACTCCAGTGCTTAGCTTAAAAAGGGCACTTATGTGCACTAGCGTCTTTCCAATGTAGTATTCCAGCGACGACAAAAAAAGTTCACAGCAAAGTAGGACGCATTTACCGCACATGCGTCTAAAAATTTAATTGATATACTAGATAGAATAGGCCCATTTGCCACATGCGTTTAAATAACTAAGTGAATTAATAGATTGCAAAGGCGCATGTGATCACTTACGTCTTATCTACTTCGTTCAGAAGAAAATGTGTCTTTTCAATTTCTGAAGTGATTGAAATTTTCCGAAAGAAAAGGACACATGTACGCAATTAAGCCTTTTCATTTAAGTTTATATCCAATGCGCCCTTTTGGCTTAGTACTCGTACATCATGCATTGACAAATGCGCCCTTATACGTTACAGAACTCCGTGTACGGACGAGCTAGACAAATAAAAAAAATATGAGCAGATGCGTCTTTTTTTGCTGATCACGGCCCTATATTCAACTCAATTTCGGAAAAAATGTTAGATGCGCCCTTCTTACTATCGGGGGCAGAGTAGCGTTTCTGAGATAATTCAGTTTGAATATTTAAAAAAGGAATTAACGTACATTATGTTCTCTATCGATGGACAATGTTTTAGAGGTGTACACGGAAAACCGGCCAAGTTCGAGTCGTACTCGCGCACGAAGGGTTCCGTACCATTATCTATAAAAAAGGGCAAAAAATCATGTATTGGAAACCTCCAAACATTTATTTTATTCTGTTACAACTGTCTAACTATCACGGTTCATGAGGTTGCGTAGAAGTGACGCCCCCCTGTAAACGTCACTCACACGCCAAAAGATCGTTGGACGAGTTTACAGCCTGGCGACAGACGGACAGCCAGTCAGACAGACAGAGAGACAGCGGAGTCTCAGTAATAGGGTCCCGTTTTTAACACTTTCGGGTAGGGAACTCTGCCACACCGTATGGGAAAAGGCGAGACGCCACATTTTTAGGGTTCCGTACCCGAAGGGTGACAAACGGAACCCTATTACTGAGACTTCGCTGTCCGTCTGTCCGTCCGTCCGTCTGTCACCAGGCTGTATCTCATGAACCGTGGTAGCTAGACAGTTGAAATTTTCACAGATGATGTATTTCTGTTGCCGCTATAACAACAAATACTAAAAATCAAAAGAAATTTAATATTAAGGGGGGCTCCCATACAACAAACGTGATTATTTTGCTCATTTTTGCTCGATATTGATAATGGTAGCAGGTAGACGCTTAAAATGTTCACAATATATTGAGTATATTATTTACCTAAAAAAATAAATAATTAAATTAAAATTAAATTAATATTTAGGGGGGGCTCCCATACATTTTTTTGCGGTTTTTTATAGTTAATGGCACGGAACGCTTCGTGCGCTAGTCCGACTCGCACTTGGCCGGTTATTTTGTTTTATTAGTTTTGGTTTGTTTATATTCCGGACACATTTGCTTTAAAGACACGCTCAAGTTTATCAGAAATCTAGATTGCCGCAGCAGCGTACACACAGTAAAAGAGTTCGAAAATGTTTCCAACCGTTTTTATTAAAAGTTAAAGCGAAATTTCACGTTTCAGAATATCGTATAACACGCAGAAAAGCAATTAAAATCATGGCTGGCATACCAGCTCGAGGTAGGTAAATGACAGAGTGAGTTTGTACGAGTAATAAGTGGTGCTTTTCACATGTCATGTTACAATTTTTTGAGTTGAGTAGGTGCATAAATCGCGTTGTATATTGTATTGGTGAAGGATTGAGTTGAATTTTTTGTCCAAACATGTTTCTAGAACCCCGTATTAGAAAACAAACGACGATCTTTGTTTATTTTTGTTCTGTCGACAACTGAGGGTACGAATTTAATAGAACGGTGATGGAAAACATGGTGAGAAAACCTTTTTATTTCTATAGCTATAACGATTATAACTGGATGAAATTTGGTGCAACTGTGCTCCTGCCACGCTGTATAGAAAAAAACATGCGATGTTATTGTTAACCGACTTCAAAAAAGGAGGGGGTTCTCAATTCGGTTGTATGTTTTTTATCATTATTATTTTTGATGTGTGTTACATCGAAACTGGTACTATTTATGATCCGATTTCAAAAATTTTGTTTTTGTTTGAAAGGGTTACTCATAAGCTTGGTCCCATTGTTCGAAAATCAGGAATCGGTTTAGTAGTAGTTTGGTTACAACATGAAAATATCTGAAAAGTATATTGTCCTAAGTATAATGTATTAACGGTTAACTTAATAACATACCTATTATGTCCTTTCTGTAACAGCTTTGGGCTGACTTAAGGGACCAATATTCGTCCATATTGTGTAATGTGTGGACTTAACAGCCCGAATACAGACGTTTTAGGCCCATTTTCGTGTTTTTAGACGACATTCTTAACGCGAGCAGAGTGGATTGAGTTATGGTTTTGAAGTCGGTTTTTTAAGTTTTCAACTTTGTGAATTATTAATAAGATAAGATAAGTTAGGACTAAAAATGAAGGTTAGGTACTTTTTGAGTGCTTCATGTAGGCAACTCGGAAAGACGAAAAAGTGTGTCTGCTCTGTGAGTGGTTTTCTATGTTCTGTGGCTAAGCTTGACTGTAAAAAGTACGAATACAGAGCAAAGTATGCGATACAAACAACATTTTTTTCATAAAAACTCACTAAAAATAAGTAAATCAAAATTAATATTAATTCTTCTAAACAAACTTCCTCTTGTGGATCTGTCAAAAGCTTGCTGGATAAGTTTTATTTCCGTGCATCCGCGTGGCAAACGGTTAATTTTGGACCTTCTTTGAATACCTACATACGGCACTGTCTTTCCTATTCCAGGTTGCAGTTGCATGATTATGCACTATTATTATTATTATTCGAACCTACTATGTCCCACTGCTGCGCAAAGGCTTCCCTCCCTCACTTCCACTCTAACCGATCCTGAGTGGTCTCCCTCCAGTCTTTGTCCAATAAACCAAACTCATCACTCCATCTCTTCCTCGGTCGTCCACGCTTTCTCTCTCCATTTTCTGAGAGCCAGTCTCTTAACCCAGCTATTCGGCAGCCTTCTGAGCTACTCATATTGTTTCATATTTCTATATTTGTTCTTGAATCACTGGCTAAAAGTTGGCACAGTTTGGGAAAAGGTGTGACGCAATTTGTTCATAGGTTAACCATATATGGAACCTGGCCTTGGAGTCGCTTACGGAATTGCGTGCCAGTGGCTAATAGCGAGGGCGCAAAAATAATGCTTTGACTTGTCGACGGTTGCCGAGACGTGCCCGCGCGCGCTACACACAAAACAATTCCGCGTTCTCGTTATAGAGACTGCTAAGCCATACCCGTACGCGACTCGCCACCCTGTAATAACCGGCCAAGTGCGAGTCGGACTCGCGCACGAAGGGTTCCGTGCCATTATCTATAAAAAACCGCAAAAAAATAATGTATGGGAGCCCCCCCTAAATATTAATTTAATTTTAATTTAATTATTTATTTTTTAAGTAAATAATATACTCATATTGTGAACATTTTAAGCGTCTACCTGCTACCATTATCAATCGAGCAAAAATGAGCAAAAAAAAAACACGTTTGTTGTATGGGAGCCCCCCTTAATATTAAATTTATTTTGATTTTTAGTATTTGTTGTTATAGCGGCAACAGAAATACATCATCTGTGAAAATTTCAACTGTCTAGCTACCACGGTTCATGAGATACAGCCTGGTGACAGACGGACGGACGGACGGACGGACGGACGGACAGCGAAGTCTCAGTAATAGGGTCCCGTTTGGCACCCTTCGGGTACGGAACCCTAAAAAACATGTCTCTCCGTATATGTTTGTATTGTCAGTATCTTAAAACATTTCGCGTGCGTTTTCTGAATCGATAAACACCGTAAATTACTTCGCATGCCTGTCTACAGAAGCGTTGATCGCAACGGTTTCGAAAAATGCTGGGAAATGCCATAGTTTGCAATTTCTTCGTTTTGGGCTTTGGTGTCGTTGCAAAGTTGCTGAGTGTGTCGTTTAGGTCGTAGGTCGAACTGTGGATTGAACTGATAACCGCCACGCGAATACCTTGAAATTGCTTGCAACATGAATGAGGTTGAATGGCAATTTGTAAACAAAGGAGAATCAAGCAACATAAACAATGCTAGCACCATTTTTTTGTGGGAATTTGAAAGTGAACGGCAATGTAATTAAAACTAGAAAAGTTAATGACTTGACAATTGCTTAGAAAACAAAAAAAAGTTTATTCATAAAATTGTTCTCGCACGCAGTGTAAATATATATGCTCAGATACAGTTCAGTTCAGTTCAGTCGTTTATTGCCATAAATTACACGTTTATAAAGATCTTATGATAAGTACAGTAGCTAGTGTATCAGTGTAAATTTACCCATATGGGTGTAGCAGATAATTAATTTTAACATATATCTATACTTAAATATATTTAAACATCTAACAAGGTACTACTAGGTATACATACTATCGCACATACAGCAGTTTATTTTAATTTTAATTATTTGTTATTTTCTTTTTTTGCTTGTATCACATTTACAGCTTAAACATGACGTCACCAAATCACTGTTACGATCCTCGTGAGGGCGGGCCTACCAACTCATAAATACAGGCTACCGGTGAGCTTAGTTATGATAGTAGTCAACAAAACTATCTTTTGTTATGTTATTTTTATGAATAACGATTTATTTTATTTACTATATTTTCACTCTTTTTCGCACGGCGGAGACAGATGCACATGTTTGGCCCGTTATCATATCATATTTATCATTATAATTGTAACATACGGAGACTATTTGTACATATCCACAGTAAATATGTAGACTCCGACGTCTTTTGTTCTCCATTGTAAGTTTGTTCGGCCTATGATCTTATGAGAGTATACCAATATACTTGACTTCTTCATTGTCGTTGGCGACAATCACTTATACATATGCATAGGGTATGCCCTACAACATCACAAGTATTATTTGTTATTATGAAGGTAGCTAAATATGGTTTCTTTAAATCACAACATAACTTAACGTTATAACATAGCGTTATGCCTTTTCTCATACGGGGTGGCAGAGGAACAACTATGTCCAATTTTAGCCAGTGTTTCAACACTAAAACATGCCGCCATTATCCGTAACAAGCTGAGGCGCGCAGGGTAATCGCCCGCGTAACTTAGGACACGCGATCCCACTCGCGTCCGTCCTCAGGTCTGTTCTATGTTAATTTACGACTTAATTAGCCGCCTGTTGTTTCACCTCACAACAACCGGCCTGAGATACCGAATTGAAACTGCCAATTATAACAAAGGCACATTCAAGCACGGTTCGGAATTTTCGCGCATTATTTCGGCGGAATTCGGTAGGCATTGGAAATTTTCGATTCGCAGTATCGACTGGCTGCGCTTTTAGGCTTTTACAGACAATAAATGATTTTGGTGGCTAGGACATCGAAATGCCTTTTTTCTCACGGGTTGGCAAAGGCACACATTCACGCCTACGAGAAGAATGTCTATTATTTTTGGCCTTAAATTCACCGTAAGCTTTGGAAATTCCATTACCTACATTTTCATTAGCGTTCTCTGCCTTCTTCGAGTATAGATAGATAGCATGCTGAACTGGAGCAATAACTCCAACTGGCACGAAGTTTATCATGTCTATGGAAATATCACTGTTCTGCCTGCCTGCCAACAACCACGGCGTGAACATCTGGCACTTGTTGCTCTGCCATCGTTGCCAAATAGCATTCCGCAATGGCGACTGTTTGACGGGTGACTGCGGAGCGTAAATATGCCTGTTCTACTGTTCTATGCCAGCTTTGGTAAATGGCCGCTCGTCGTTTGTTTTTACTTCGATTCCATTATCAAACCAAAGATTTTTGTTTTCGATTTTAAAAAGACTTCGAAAAGGTTTTGTATTCGTCGCGTGTATACGTTTAGATTATTTTATTGTAACAGGAGTACCTGCATTTTTAAACACGTAGTTACGACATAAATTATGTAACAGGTTCTCGCGAGGTAGCTAAAGCCTTTTAGCACATTTTATGATGCAGTAAGGGTTGAAATATGTAACTAATATTATCGCGGGAAATTCGCGATAGCTCAATCCTTTATTGGGCATAAATTACACGGCTTTCCACTTTTGTGGGTTTAAATTTTAAAGTGATCAGCGTTGATGGGAAACTTTGTATATTATTCGGAGAGAACTTTATGCTTATCTTGTAAGAGGCATTATTGGATGGGTAATAGATTTCGAATATTGAATTTAGTTCTTAGGAACTCTTATTTCATGTCGCTACCATATATTATGCGTCTAGATCTCCATATGTGTATTGGTCCATATCCTTAGGAAAGAACTAAAAAGTAACTATGTAATTGTATGTAGTACATGCACGTATTTACATATCTACGTGGGCAGTGATTCTGACGTTTAATCTATAAATACTTACTTTACACCTCTGAATTAATGATATTAAAATAAGCTTGTCTCATAATAAGTTCACCATAGCTCGTCCAACGTCCACAAAATACGTAGAATTTTGTTCTGGATTTTATAGTTTTTGAACTTTATCTTTATGTGGATAGATTGAAAATCGCGGGCCGCTTACTTTTGACGGACGGTTTGCTTTACTTCAAGCTTCCTTCACTAAAATTAAGTTGCTTCGAGAGAAAATTTTCTGCGCCTTATTCAAACAGAGAATTCAAGAGAATTTTATTGAAACTTTAAGCCGACAATAGAAGTTAGGAGGTTAACTAGTTAGCCGAGGAATTATTGATCAGCCGTTACCCTCCCGAGACCCCTATTCACTGACATTCGTCTGGACTTGTTTGTAAAACGTAATTAGTTTACAGTTCACAGTGATAAATTGTATGATGTGTTCTGTATGAAACAAATTTGACAATAATAACGCCACAGGCTCCAAATTAAATATCTTTGTATGACGACTCGAAACCGTGATATAATATTGTTTAATTAATCTTGAAATATGATGTTAGTAGACAAACGCTTCTATTAACTTATCGATTAGGGTTTCTATACAGGTGACATTAAATGATTGCGTTTTCAGCTACATGTCACAGGAAACTTAGAAAGCCAGTCTAACAAAGGATAAATTATAAAAAAAATATTATCATAGTATTTAAATAATATTGCTTATCCTAATAAATTCATGCTGAAATTTTGGTCACCTTACAATTGATGTTAAAACCTATCTAGAATAAACCACTAAACTAATCGAGACGAATAAGAAGTTTCAAAACCTCAGAACAATATCAAAACCAGCGGTCATAAACAATTTATGACAAAGTCAAAAGTCAGTTGCGTTTGTAGAGTGTGTAGGGTGACCATGACCTAAAATAGGAGGAGGAATCATATATTCTTTGCACTACAAAAAAATATGTCTTGGCGAGCTCTAATCTACAGCGTTACATTCCTAATTAATAGGCAAATCTTAGATTACTTTGTTGCTACATGACCCTGCAGTCACTCTGTATAGGGTTTTAGTTCAAGTGGTATCTGTATCGATCTACTCTGAATCAGGGCTTCTTAGGTGTCTGTCTATATTTAAGACCTAGACTAAGAATAGGGGCGCCGGCTGCTTTCAAGATAAGACTGGCTTAGGAAGGCATTTGTTTGTCAAAGTAATTGAGGAGATGGAAGGAAACGCTTGATTCCAGATAAATTACATAGTTAGAGGCTCTGATTACAGAATGAGGTATTTTTTGCGGAAAACCTTGAGGGCGTGTTGATTATCTTTAGCGGGTTTTAGGACGAGAATGAAAGTGGTGAAATGACTCAAGATTTTATCGGTAGATTGCATTTTTTGGGAATCGATTCTGGGAAAATTCTGGGATCTAGGTATACTGTAAATATGGTGGTATAATATAATATTTACATAGACTGGCTTTTCAAGTTTCCTGTTACAATGCATATTATGATGGTCACATAAGATAGAACAGGTGATAAGTACAAGTTAAGGAAGTTTACCACAACATTTATAGCGATAC
Source organism: Argyresthia albistria (assembly GCA_963457715.1). Lineage (NCBI taxonomy): Eukaryota > Metazoa > Arthropoda > Insecta > Lepidoptera > Argyresthiidae > Argyresthia > Argyresthia albistria. Next base: position 7,601,490 of record OY735260.1, read on the forward strand.
AGTTTAGGATCACAAACTGCTCATAACTAGCAACATATCAACATCATCACGGCCAACCATTTCAATACTCCTTACGGACGTTATTGTTCATATTATTAGACTTGTTTGAAAACTTGCGGATTTAAAATCTGAATTAGGACAAACTACGACGACGTTTTAAAACAACAAAACGTTATGTCACGCCTTTTTTTTCACGGGGTGGCAGTAAAAATCTTCGTCAAGCCCGCTCTCCATCGTGAACAACTTAGTTCAAGTATAATCACGCACAATCGCGATTTGGAAATAGTATTTCTCCGCTAGGATTTTTCTGGATACTATATAAGTGCCACGCTAAATAAAAAGCTGGAAAGCGTCGGTCTAAATCAGTAGCACATCGATCTCGTTGCCTCCAGCTTATACTGTTGTGTAATTTAAGCCGAGTCTAGTCGATACGGCGGCGGCGGCTCAGTGAGACAGACTAGCAAAAAACTGGAATACTTTCCGTGCAGCGAGTGCTTTGAAATTGAGGCTGAATCGATAGAGTGTAATGAAAACGCTGAGGCTTGAAGCGAGATTAATATTAGGACTCTTTTGATGATAAACAGGATCTATATTTCTTTCAGCCCTGTAAAAATCTTTATACTTACATAAAAAATAATTGCTTAAATGTGTCGCTAAGCACGAATCTTGTAAACAGCTAGTCCGATTTGGATAACCTTTTTTTCACTCTACGTCGCAAATAAAAACTTAAAAAGATCGAAAAACATTCTAATATTCTTCGGTAGCCAGAGAGCAACGCCGGCCTCTTGGTAGTTTATGATGACAAAACGACGTCTGTCGGATCAGCTAGTGTAAAATAGTCGTGTTAGTAGTAAGGGTTTGTGCTCTCAAGCTAAAAGGCTACACACACAAATATCCAAACACACACAAAACACAATTATCCATTAGCAAAATAATATATCAAGTAATCCGGCCATCCGGAGAAGCTTAAAAGAATATTTACAATATTTTTGCATTTTATCACTTTTTGTATCGTTTGCTACAATATGTTTTGGGGTATTTTCAACTGAACCTTAAAATAAAATTAAGCAAACGAAATATCTTCACTGATTAATGTAGCGTAAAACAAAAAACTGACTACACTGCAAATAAACCGTTTGACAAACAAAACAACCTCAACCAACAAAATCATAATTTCTATCAAAACAAGCTAACATTTCACACAGTTCACAACAAATACCTAATGCGTATTCAAAAAATACATAAATATTAGTCTGACTGAAATACTGACGTGCACACAGAATTCTCCATCCTTATAACGGAATGAAAATGTATCTTGGTGCGCTCTTTCCGCGTGGAATATATTTGATCGCAACTCCTACGATGTCTGTTTGCTCATCACATAGGTTTAGGGCGAAGTGGTGGGTCAGGGTAGGTGAAGTACAACAAATATTTTGCAAAATTTTAGTTTGTTGGGCAAATTTTGTGTATGCAAGTTAGTATTTTTGATGCAATTTTGGGATATTTGATTGAAAAATTGGGAAATATTTGATAAACGGTAAATATATTCCAATATTTTTTAGCTTGTTTAAAAATGCCTTCAGGTTTTTTGATACAAATGACAACCATTTGACGGTTATTTTAAAAAGACGCCCTCATCAAAAACGTAATACAACCATCCCAATTTTCTTAATTAATTTTTGAAACGAACGCTAGTAAACAAAAGAATGTGTATTGATTATAGCTTTTCTGACTAAAATAGGCATCTACGCACTTTATTTCTTTACGTTTCATGAGCTTAAATGTTCTCTTACTTTTGCTTATAAACAATGACCCTTATTTATGAAAAAAATAACGATACAGGTCTTGTTTTTCTTTCGTAAATGAAAATGTATTTAATTAATCATGGGTGAGTGAATCCGCCGATGCTCATCACATTTGTAATGTAACAACAATTTTATTATTAAGACTACCATAGACAAATCAGTAATTTAGGTTAGTATAGGTTAGGTTTATTACTTATTTGTTTAAGAGACTACTAAGGAGGTATTAGTTAGGCGTCGAAACCCGCATCGGACGCACCGCATTAATCGCATCAGACGGATTTTAGTATTTATTTGTATGGTTTGCCATACAAGTGCGTCCACAGATCTGTACCGCATGGAGCGGATGCATCGGACTGTCGGCATTCTGCTTAGAGCGGATTACGTCATTCAAGTTCATTCATTGCAAATGCCGGTCGCGTTAGTAATCCAGCTAGCAATTGATATGGTTACAGTGGATGCCGGTGCGGCACCACCTAGCATAACGCTAAAACGGCCTGAAGAGATTAGCGCGAGGCGGCCAATGCGGGCCGTCGTCGACGACGCCTACCTTAGATATACCAAGTCTGTGAATGATCCTTCTGAAATGGACTCTGTGGAACTTAATTTGTCTTCCCATGGAAAATTCTCATTAATTCATTTCTTGCAGTCAGTTGCTGGACATTATTATGGTTGTTTCTGTAACAACAACACGATTAATGGTATTGTACGAAATGGAATCTAAAGGTTTGCTGTATAAGAAAATGCATTTTACTGTTATATGACCAAATGAACAAGCCTCATATAAGATAGAGTAATGGACTAAATTAACTATGCGCCACTACCATCCTGTTTGCAAAAGGCACAATAGATAAAGATTAATTGGGTATGACTGAATGATGATGATGTGGTCCGACCGATTTCGGTCACGGCGACCGCTTCAACTCGTCGTCCGTAGACGTCGCTCGTGGGTTCGCATGTGGCTTATGAAGCCAATCTTCCTAGTAAAGATCCTCGCACATTGCCGGCATGCGAGCACCCCATTATTATAATTGTAAATAATTTGCGCAGGTGTTCGGGCTTTTAATTCGTCGCGTTTGGCGTCAAATACAAATACAAATTCATTTATTTAGCAAAACGATAGGTAACAAAGGATAAAATAAAATGTTATGATTGGTGGGTAGTTTGTCCTTTTGGCAGCTTGCTTGTGATGCACACACTAGGCGAACTTGTATCGTGTCGTCGTGCGCTTCTTGTGTTACGGTTGAATACTTTATATGTGGTTATTTTTTTATGATGAAGGTTTTGTTTTGTCTGCTGTATTCCAAAAACTGTTCCTTTGCCACGCCATATTGTGAATGACGTTACCTATTATTGCTGCTTAATTAAATCAGACAGAACTTTGACAGAAGCTCTTAACATTCCATTCTCAAACTCACAACTCCAAGTCGTTTTCAGTTAGAAATTGAAATCTTCGTAAATTCCCGATATTACTTCGGTCCAACTTTTCTCGACTCCGTCGAACATCTGTTCAAACAAAGGAGTGTGTTCAACCGATACCGTCGGTAAGGAGATTCCTTCTCACCCAACCGTGACGCTTCAGACCCTATTAGTACTATTGCTCGTAGCTTTGAAATCGGCTATCAGATGGGGTTAAAGTACACTTTGCCAAATCCTATCTACGAACTTTTAATATGCGTCTCACAATTTGTCTTCCCTTTCTGCTCTAAGCAACTTTCCTAAAGCAACTAAGCAGAAATAACATCATAATAACATCTAAGTTTGATCTGTTAAGCAGTATGTGAAATTTTATTTATTTATTAATACACAAAACAGCAGTACAGACAAACATTACAACATTAAGATTAGAACATTGCAACGCCAAAAGCATGTGTATACAGCATTACTGACACACTTTAAAAGGAGCATATAATAATACAAATCTCACGTTGTAACGTTATTATTACTGGTATCTTAGAGTTTCATTTAACCATACCTCTCTTGGGAGCTCTATTAAAATTTGTCCGTAGATGCGTAAATCTTATCTCAGGTTAGAGTTATTGGAGATAAGTCGCATAAATCACTTCATAATGCTAATAAGGCCCCAAGTATATGACGGCAGCTGGTGCTGTAGAGTTGCTTTTAGTCCCAATTTTGTACGCGTGCTAAGATTTGTTTTGGCGACATTTGTCCAATCTACATTTCTTTAAATCCGTCAGAATGGTGTCTTTGGCGAGGATATCAAATAAAAATGTATATCCACGTGTGGAGCATACGCGACAACGCGTTATGTAGATAATCCATATTAAATAATAATATTTCCAGCAACTTGTATTTATAAAAACCATCGTATGTCAATAAAAACAAAAATGTTGACCTCAACTTGATATTTGCATACGGATTAAGTGAACGATCTTGTAGTAAAAATTATCGGCGAAGTGAGAGTCGGAATCTCACACTGAGAGTTCCGCAATGTTGGTTCCAAAAAGTACTAAACATCGCGGTATCTTTATGGGGACACCAATATTTCGGATAGTTCAGTAGATATTGGTTGCTGTAGCGGCAACAGAGAAAATTTGAACATTTAGCTATTGCGGTTTGTACGATAGAGCCCGCTGACGGACAGACAGACAGACATACAGACGGGGAGCGGAGGTTTAGTAATAGGGTCCCGTTAGGCACCCTTCGGGTACAGAACCCTAAAAAGTACATACGTAGGTATATGTAGAATTTTTAGAGGTCTAAAGCGGTATCATGAAAGCGTGTCAGACGGCAACCTCGTTGCTACGTCACTTGATATGAGTTTCAAACTTTGAATCTGATTGCCTATAAACCAAAGGTGCCTTATTGGGTTCAAAGCGAGTGTTTAGTGCAATATCAGTAGTGTTGTGACGGCGGTGGCCAAGCGTACAGGTGGCAATAACAGTGCGTGAGGGTTTGGGCGGGCGCGGCGGCCTGGTATCGAGCGGGCTGGGCGGGCGACGCGCGCCAGTGTTGCTATGCTTGATGGCATTCGCGGGCGGTCGGCATTCCTACTTTATTTTGGGTGTTGAGGATTGATGTTGTAAGACGTGGCACCTATGAAATAGTGAACTTTATTTTTTCTTGCCGTGTGGCACATTAGTATTATTCTCTGCCCTCTTTTGAGAATAGAGTAACAGTCTGATCATGAATAAATACAAGTACCTATGTATTGTTTAATAGTTTTAGTATATTTTTGTCAGAAAATAAATAAAAACAAAAATACTTAGAGCTGAATCTGATGAGAACTTAATATCTTCTAAAGGCTGAGATGACAGAGTAATCGCTTTAGAGTTAACTAAGGTCAACTTAATTTTACTGTAGAAAAATAAATTAGCGATTATTTTTACTTACAAATCAATTCACGTGTACCTGTAAAGTAAAGGTTAAAAGTTTGTCAATGGAATACAAAACATCTTCAAAAGGTAGTATTTATACCGCTCAGTTAGGACCCAGTTGTCTAAAAAACACAAGACACCTTCGAGAGACAAATTTCATAATTCATATTTCTCTTTATCGCAAAATTACAATTGTATTTCGCATTAGGTCAGTAATAATATCCCTGAATTTATAGTGATATCCCTGAATGTATGGCATCCTCAACCATTTGGGTAGCAACACTGACGCGCGCACGTAGTAAAGCGGCCGAGGCCAGCCCGGGCGGCCGCGTCGCAGTGCTCCCCCCGGCCGAGCGATCCCGCGGCCACCGGCCTCACGTGCTCCCAAACCATATCCCCCAACTATCAGTAGGTGACGGAACCCGGTGCGGTGGAAGTGCTGTGTTGTGCTTATAGTTGACAACCCCTGGATTTATTTGCTTCCAATTGGGGCACGTGACGATAGGTTAATGCGATGAGATGTTCAATTATGCAGTAGAGGTTTTAAAACGTTGTTTGGGTTTATGAGGGCATGGTTTAGAAGCGATATAAAACTTTTTTCTTCATTATTTACCTTGCAGGATTGACTAGCCCCCCGTAGTGCAAACTGGAGTATTGAATTACTGGCTAGACGTAGCGCAGCTGTACCTCAACAGCCCCGTATGGGAAAAGGCATGACGGCCTATGTTCTAAGGATAGATAGATGGTTTACGCTGTTATTGCGGCTGAATGGAATTCGATTAGAGCCGTGACAACTCGTGATATCACTGCTTCAATGGTGTTTCTTTACGTTCAACTTTTACTTAGAAATTATGAGAATACTGCAATCAATGGCACGCATGGAAACTTCACGTAAATATCACTAGATGATCGTAGAAAACGCAACCAACCCTGCTACGAAACACTACGAAGCTTCGTAGCACTTTACGTCCGCGCTACGAGCTACGAGATCATCTCGTAACGCCCAGCCATATCTCTTTGCGAATGAACTCAAATCTCTGCGAATCTACGTCATAAAATTCTTGTATGATGACACAAATTAATCTTCATTTGATGAAAATGTGCAATGCGGATGTCGAGGCGACAAAAACGAATGACTGGCAAAAAAGACAATGCCGAAATCACTTTATACTGACTATATAACTACATGAAATCATGATTCTTGAAATGATTATGATGAACGAATGCCGTGTACCTAAAATGTGTCACTTCATATTGGTCCCTCACATCATTATCATGGAAATGTCGCATAGCAGGTTAAATAATTCAGCAAGCAAAAATACATCATAGCTGCGAGTTAATCTAGATAGCGTACTCAACAAATCCAGGTCAATACGGGTGTCGGTTTAATAAATAATATTCCCTAAAGGTCTCGTGTCAGACTTACCTTCGTCAATCTGAAGGTTACTTAAACCCTCGAACTTGTATCTTTTCATTGAACCTTTCCTTTCGCACATCCGATAACAGTTTTGAACTCAGCTCGAATAATATGGAAATGGCATTTGAATTAGCAGCTGAATTTCATTTTAATAGGTCAATTTTCAATTTTCACAGCACATAAAAAGCTTTTTAATTAAATGATTCAATCACAACTCGAAAAATAATAGAGTGATTGATATTCGAGTATAAATACTCTTGCGTGCAGGGGACATTGATTGACACGGATCGAATGGAAGGGTTGACCCCAAAAGCGTTCAAATATTATCGTTCCATTTTCAAAGTCTCATCTCCCTAAGCAATCAATTTCGCGTATGATGCTGTGTCGTTCAGCGAATCTTTGAACAAATTATAAAGTTAAGACATTTCCCCACATTTCCACAAAGGTTCGTCGTAAAAGGAGGCCAACTGACGCTAATGGGACATCATCGGAAAGGGGGATCGTGGTGAGGGGAGGGGGGTGACTTTGATTGATGATCGAATAGCTTCAGTCTGAATAAATTAATGCGCTCTGACCGATCACTCAACAAAAATAACATATAAATGCGATTAGTTTAATTACAAATTATAGTTTGTTAAACTACTTAAGAAACTTCTAGTGTTCGCAATGATGCAGATTTAGTATGGATTAAAAGCCATATCTTAATTTCATGACGTTTACAGTTCTAATATGCGGAACAGAAGGTTCCTTAATATGAAAAATAAGAATAACAAGAAATAGGATCTTACTTATCGCCTGTACGATATTATTCCTGTTTACCTAATCCAACTTTAACTTAAATTTTAGTTTTGACGAAGACTTCGAAGACGAAATCCGCCTTATTTATTATTTTATTTTGTTAGTTTAGATTTCATGTTTGTTTGATTAGGATACCATATCTTATTATGTGCAAATTAATTAAATTTTTTGCAGCTGATTTACTTTTGGTTGCTGCGAATTGACACATTATATAATTGGTACTCTTTAACTCATGAGGAAAGGTACATAAAAACCTGTAGTAATAAACGTGACTACCACTTCAACGAGCTAAAAATTTCAGAAATCTACTGAAAGTTTCAGTGACATCAAATATTTTATTCGTTTATTCGCGGCACAACATTGAACGGAATTGATTCGAATATTTTTTCGATATTCGAGAACGTTTTTCGTTGTTCTCTCCTCCCTTTATTGTTCTAACGAAATCATACGACAATAAACGATTGCTAACATTCCATTTTCGAAAATGTTTAAATTTATATTTATCTTTCATTGAATTTTATTAATTTACCCTAAGATGCAGGAAACCATTTGTAAAAGTGGTCACTTATCTAATTTATTGGCGAGAATCTCACAGGACTGTCATTTGTTTCTAATGCTAAGGATATGCTAAAATTTAAAATTGGTTTCGTGCAGGGTCTCGCTTATTAATACGAATAGCAATGTTCTACTGAAAGCTAATTCAAATCGATGGAAAAAGAGGAATAGATTACCGTCGTTGGCGCGTTCCAAATTTAAATTAAATAAGAAAACCCATTCCACAATCTCCAGAACAAGGTCGTATATCTATCTCTCTTGCAATATCTATGCACCTTTTTGGACCGCTTTAACATAGACCTTCATAATAACGTCACAACACCAGATGCATAGTTATATCGGGACTGAGGGCTGTATGCTCTGGGATCTCAGCAACGAGGTTCGTGACTGCATCTCATTAGCGCCTTGAGGAAATGGCTGTTACCGCACAATGCCTTCTGCTACTTCCGCTGGAACTTTTCTTTGCTAAACAAGGCCTCGGGCACTAATGAGAGGCTGACAAATGACGCCTGAGCTGAATGATACTAGATGAATACTGTGCGCAATCAATCTGCTCGCTTCGTCGGTGGCGCTTGCTAGGTTTTGCTTTCGGACAGCGGCATGGCTAAAGACTATTCTGGAAGAGATGACAAGTTTATTATAAGGAATTCAACTGCTGTTACTGTCGCAATCAGTAAGTAGGGTGTTGATTACCATTACCAGTACGACAATAAATCAGAAGTGTGAAATAATGAATAAACTGTTATTTTGCAGCTCAAAGATCAAAAAAATAATTATGTATCATCATCATAAATCATAACATTGTTTTAAACGCGTCATTCTTAGAACCTTGATTCCTTCGTGTAATCTAAACATGGTCCTTTTTTAGACAGTTATTCAAACTCACAATGGGCATAGTGGTGCCTCTGCCACACCGTACGGGGAAAGGCGTGACGCTATGTTGTTTATGTTGTTTTTTTATTCAAACTCGGAATTAGTTTTGCTGACTAATAATTCATTGAGGATAGCTGTTTTGCTCCAGAGATCAATTGTGATTTTGTGAAGAAACTCGATTTATATTGCAAAGTTATGTATTCTTGTCTCGGCATCTGCTCTGCAGCTGACCTACTTACTTAATAAAAATATTCATAGAATAGAATATTCATACTTACATAGTTAAGATTGAGAAGTTCAAGTATTTTTGGTAATGACATGACATACAAATCTTAATAATAATAACAGTATTTTGTGTTCAAACGTCGAGTTATATTTTTACATATTTAGATATACCCCTCGCCTTCTTTTAATTCTTGTCTTAACTAACTTTTATTCGTATTCCAGCGTTCTGTGTAACTAAAAAGTATGTAGAGCTACATTTGTAAACGAAATATTATTGTTAGATGTTTATGTCGACGACGCCAACGTTTCGAACACTGACATAAAAATAAAGTTGACCTGACCTAATAATTACTGAAGAAGTTGACCTAGTTAATTTTGTAACCATTGTTTAACCTTACGACTTTAGGGGTGAAACATTTACTAAGGTAAACCGCCCTTTTACTTGATGTTCGTAATAAATCGTCAGTAATATTTGCTTTTAGATTAGCTCGCTCCTTTTCAACGTCTTTCACAATAACATCAATATGTATTTCATGTTCCGTTCTGTATAAAAGTTTCTTCTCAAGTTTACGCAACAAAGCCCACAGACTTGTAACACATACAAAGTTGCGTGCGTATTTGAAACTAATCTTCAACGACCTTTTAACAAAACACAATAAATCTTATGATTTATATTTGGTTTTTTTCCTCTACCTCCAACTCGCGTGTTGTCGCCGGCACGTAATACGACTGGCCATTTATGTACGATAAAAAACTTGGCCTACCACTGGCAACTAACATTTTATTGAAGTCGGAAATTGTCCCCTTGCGAACACTATTGTGATCCTTATAAACTGTCATAACCACTTTTCTTGAACACGTACCCCACTCGTTGTGAAATTCGGTCTTTTATTTTAATTTTACGGAAAGGGAGGTCTCCACCTTATTTAACGGCAACACATAATCATTTGTGAGATATTTATGTGCTGGATGCATTGCGTGATATTATATTTTTTTTGAGAGTAGGATATCATGATCATGATACATTGTAGATACGAGAAGTAGATGTACAGTGTCTTTATCTTATAACACTTAGCTAGCAAATATAGTGCCGGTAATTGCATTAAGCTGAGACAATATGTAAACATTGTACGGTTGGTTAGTCTATGTATGTTTAGCGTTTGAGATAGTAGGTCACTTGGGACCCTATTGTATAGCGTCTCGGAATAACTGGAACACCAATCTCGATCGGAATCCAACACTATGAAATTATTCGTGTGTGCATACATATTGATTGTCATCTCTATCTCTCAGGGTTTCTGTATAGGATATGTAGTTTTTCTCTGTATGGAATCCATCTAAGTACTTGATTTTTTTTAAGAAATTGTAGAAAGGAAAGGAAAGTATTTTATTTTTCTTTTTGTATTTTTATTCGTTTGTATGATGAAGAAGTGAAAAATATTGATTTTATCATTTGTGTGTTTTGTCAGAATGAGTCAATGACAGTACCATAAACTCTTTGATACACCTTACCATTACATGTACCTAGCTACTTAACTCACATCTGGTATAATGATGTTATTATTCAAACATTTCTATCTTCAGACAAACTAAAGAAGAGTAGTGATTTTCGATCAGTCCCTCTGCCAATTTAAACCTCGACATAAAAGTTAAAATAAAAATGCGGCTTTCCCTTGAGATAAACAAGAAGCGGTTACCAGGGTACCATAATTCTAAAGCGGCACTAACTTAGCCTGGCGTGGCTTGTAAAAGAATCCGGTGGGGCAGGATACCTAATGGAAGTCTAATGGCCATTCCGTTCTGGCACGGCGAGCCATGCAACTGCGCTAATTGACTAGGAACACATAAAGTTGTGTGATACTGCGGATACAGAATACCTTCTTCTTCTCCTTCTTCCACTGCTGAGCATGTGATATACTAGTTAGATCTAGTGAAATATGCGTCTAACAGAATCTCTGAAGAAATAATACTAAAGTAGATTAGGCTAAGATCGATCTGACAGTTTGATAGTTGGGGTATTTGGGAGGTGTCAAAACCAGTAAACTAGAGGGACTAAAGGCACTAAACTGACAACCTTCAAATCCGACAGCTCTTGCGTGGTGGCCACAGATGGCATTTTCAAACATACCATTTTAATTAAGTTAGTATAGTTCGTGTCGCCTCCCAAATCGCAGGCAGTATTTGTTTTCTGAACCGAATCATGAAATTGTGATTGAACGAGAGCTTATTACTTTAGTTTAGTCTTTTAAAAGCGTCTAATGGATCCCTGTGTCATTTCATTATCGCTACCCCTATACAAGGTGTAAATGAATTAACGCAAAATGAGAAACTGCTTTGTTAGGGACATCATACTGAGCAACTTTCAATATGAAACCGATTTGATCAGAGCAACTTTATTTTTCACTTCTCCATACAAATCAGCTGATCCACTCAGGCCAAAATGTACATGAAAGTTGCTCAGAATGATGTTTCTAACAAAACAGTTTTTTATTTTGCGTTAATTCATTTACACATTGTATATTAAGCTTGTAATTAATATTGTGAAGTATAATATAATTCATATTATTTGTATAAAGAACCTTGACGGTGCGATGAGGACGCTACGCTAAAGTTTTATTTAATCGTCAGCATTCCTAAAGTTCGCATGCAACTCATTGCCACTCATCCTGGTACTGACCTCTTTTCATTCCCATTCTTACAAGATACGGTTCTCGTTGTTTTATTTTTTTGCTTCGCAGTTCTATACCCTATCATTTTGTTCCCAGGAGGATGTTGTTCATGATTGTCGTAAATTAAATAATCCATATCAAACCGGGTTTTGATTACAATAAAATGGATTGTGAGGGAGAAAGCCTCGACATATATTGCCTGATACTTATGCGTCAATGGGGTGTATCAGTTACCTACGCAATTACGTGTTGATTTGCGACTGTTATCCCAAAAATTATAACAGTTACAAATAATAATTTCTAAATCTAATTTGTTGCTGTAGATCGTAAACAGTTTAAACAAGTGCTGTCCAAAATATTATTCGAACAGCAATATTAATGACTCTTGTCGCCATCAGATAGCACGAATAACAAAACCCACTACTATTATGCATAAAATAGCCCAATATGAGTGATCAGTCAATTATTTTAATACCGACACAATGTGATACCTACAACAACGATCCATTGTTTTGATGATAAATCGATCCGGCCCTTTCATGTCACGACGAACGACACCTTTTATTTTAACCACACGCCACATACCTACTCTCATTGGAAAATGGGTAGGTAGGCTATTTTTCCACCACGCCACGATCGTCACTTATTTTTCCTTAAATTGCTTTTCACGAGTTCAGACTTGTAAAAGGCTCATGGTCTGACTACCATAGCTAGTCTAATCGTGTTGTTGTAACAAAAAGTTATTTTTCATTTCTTATAATCCTGATAGTATTGTGTAACCCTAACGAGACAAATAGATCATCTATTTTTTCATTACAATGAATTTATTTATGTAACAGTCTTGTCGAGATATTACAGGAAGTCATTTACCGATTAATAAAAGGCCTCATGCTTCAGCAAATCAAAATTTATCTGGAAACGAGCAAATACAGAGTACATTTAGATTGGAAATTGATAAATCTTTTAGTACAATTCAAGTTGCGAAAACTTGACAATTCGATATGACCTTCAATTTGTAACAGTTGGCTCCTTTGAATTCTAACTCGCATAACGCTTCACTTCAATTCAGTAGGAGATTGACTTCAGTTAACTTTGATAGTGGTTTGCTAAGTTTCGAAGTTCAAAAGTTTCATTGTATTCATGTAGACATCTATTTTCTGTCTCAGTCACTGTAATTTTTTAGTAGAGAAACGGAAAAATTGTTAACTTTCTTTATCGGTTTTCACTTTTCATTATAAATTGGCATTTCTGGAAAGGATGTTTATTCATTTTTCTGAGTAATCATTTTATACCAGGTAATTTTTAGTGGATAATAGAGAGTTGCTGAGTGCTAATGGTTATTATTTCTAGTGAATTCCTCAACACACTGTATTTTTACAATTATCATCCATGATTATTTATAAAAAGTATTTCGAATGGTTGCCAACATCTGCAATTCTGCAATCTTTTTTATCGGGTGCCAATTCCTAGGATAATTCACTTACCTACCTCCCTTTTGAACGAGTCGAGATAAAAGCGCGACGACATTTTATTAACTAACGGGTGTTAAAGGAAGGTGTTTATCTTAGTTTTTTTTTAAATTTATACTAGAATATGATGGGTACTACGTTTGTAGGATAACAATTATGCAATATTATCTGAACTGCGTTTAATCAACACCGCAATACCACCATTGTATCCAAAACACCTTTATATTTTAATTGAGTTATAGAGTCCATATAAATGTCCATGTCCATTTAATCAAGTACTTTCGTTTTATTAGAATTTGTAAATAAAAACGTCTTGCATCGTTTTCAGTTAGAGCTAAGAACAATTTAAGGCTTACTGAAAATTTGGCTAAAGTCTAATAAATTCACAATACTTAACAGTAACAGTAAACATCTGCGCCAACTTTTGACTTCTTGCCAACAGCTGCATTCTGTTGAAATCCTTTGTTTTATTATGTGTTTTATCACTTGAAAATGATAGCTAAAGCGTATGTTTCTACTTTAGTTTTCAATGAGGGTTAATACTAAAATATTTTTTACAGCGGAAAAGCATTTTCGCGAAAATTCGAGTTATCAAATAATCCTGCCACATATATTTCGTATATATACGAAATATATGTGTGAAATATATATTTATTGCACATAAAAGACAAAACACAGAAAATACAGAGAATTAATTAGGGACAGTATAGTTAGTTATTTAAGTAGTTTTTTTTTATTACAGTTCAAAGGAGACCAAAAATATATTATTGTGAAACTAAAGAAGCGTCAACATAGTTTCATATTTTAACTTAAACGAGAAGCGCAGTTCTAGAGTTATTAATGACATGAATAGATTAAGTGCACATCAGATTTAAAACTATAAGTTCAAGATGGCATTTTATATTTTCTCCATAAGAACAAGAAGTACCTAACAGAAAGGCAAAAAATAAAGTTGCTCTGATCAAATCAGTATCATAGAGAAAGTTGCTCAGAATACCGTTCCTAGCTACCACTTTAAATATGACTACCACCCTGTATTACAGTCTGTTCGACAAGCTCATGATATATTTTTTTCCATTAAAAATATCTAAGAACTGGAACTCTTATCTACTGGAATTTCAGAGCTTCAATGGGTGTTCGTTTTCGTGTCTTCTTTAGTCTCGATCGATTTGTCGATAGGAGATGATGTGAAAGTAATTCGATTGGCCTGAATAGAGCCAGTGTAGGGTAGAGCATTTTTAAACTTTATCCATAAGGTATGAAGCCTGTGAGTCGTTCGGCAGGTAATGTAGCAGATTATAAAGGCATTAAATCTTACTTCTTTTGAATTGAATAGTTGTATAACTTGAGCCCTAAGTGATATACATTAGGACTACACACATTTTATAAAATATCTTCGTCAAAATAGTTATTCGAAATCTTTGTCTTTATACAGGTGGAAATTGAAGGGTCGGCAGACTAAAGTACATAAGTAAAAAAGTGAACTTTACAGGAGAAGGAAAAAACTGAATAAAAAACTATGTGTGTGTTGGTTGTATATTTTATGTATGTAAAGTTTGTATAGTTTAGGCAAAATAATACTGTAATTACACATGCATAAAATACACAAACAACACACACATAGTTTTTTATTCCGTTTTCCTTCTCCTGTAAAGTTCACTTTTTTGACTTATGTACTTTAGTCTGCCGACCCTTCAATTTTAAACACGACTTTCAGGGAAAGTACTCTTAATAATGGTGATAGCAAATTTCACTCAAAGGAAACATTTCCTTTATTTTTGAAAATAAATAAAACTGTATTCAAAGATTTTTAAAAAGCTAAAAATCTAAAAAACAACACTCTGTACTTTTATAACGTCAATTGACAGGGTCAATCATAAGGATCAAATCTCTTTAATAAACATGGGTAATTAAATGAAAGGAACGCCATCAAATCCTTACACTTATTTTAAAGATATGATGATAAGATCCTTTCATTTAATCAACCAGGTTTGTTAGAGAGATTTAAACCTTTATGATTGACTCCTGTCGATTGACGCCATTAAAGTACAGGATGTTTTTTTTTTCGAACTTTAGCCGGTTCGATTCCTGGTTGAGGCTAGCCTTTTTTAAATTTTTGAATACAGTTTTTATCCTCATGACTGACCCTGTCGATTGACGCAATAAAACAGGATATTGTTTTTTCGAATTTTAGCCGATTCGATTCCTGGTTGTGGCAAGAGTTTTTTTAAAAAAAAAATCTTTGAATACAGGTTTATTTCTTTTTAAAAATAAAGGAATGTTTTCATTGAGTGAAATTTGCTATCACCATTATTAAGAGTACTTTCCCTGGGAGTTCGCGTTTAAAATTTCCCGCCTGTATTTGCACATACCTAAAGAAGTTCAAGTAGATCTCTCGTTTCTATTAAAATTTTAAGTAAAAGCTTCGTTAAATAAATTCGTATAGAAACCAGCTTCTTGTAAAAGGAACTGGAAAAACTTGAAGTGGTTTCTATATGAAAATTTTGAAAGGCTCTTCACCTTGAGTTAATACATATAAGATAAACAGCCTTTGAGGGCGCCTCGGGCAAATTAATTGCGCTCCGGCCTAATAAATTCGATATAGTAAAGTAACGCTTGAGGATTTATAGTTATGAACTCGTGTGGATTAAGAAACTTTGCTAATAGTTTCACAGATTAACCTTATGGGTTCGTTGGCTTGGTGGTAGTAGCATCGGTTGCCAGTATTAGTGACGCAGACAGAAGACACAAGTTTGAGTCCTGGTGTTGACTATAAATGCGTACTAACTAAGTAAATAGATGAAATAGAATACCGTTTTTATGCAAATAACTGAGGAGGAGATTGTTTGATATAAACGGTCTCGATTTATGAAGAATCACGTCGACAGTATCAATAACTCTAATAAACCGTTTTGGTCAGTTGTGGTCAGACATTCCAAAACCTCGCCGTTTTCTTTTGCATTTCAATCAAATTTCCCTTAGAATTGTGCGGGCAACAAATCCAATTAGTGTTGAGCGAAAGTTTCGGTTGCTTTTGGCCATCCTCCAAACCGGGCCCAATCGGAGATTGCCATTCCGCGAGCCTTTTGTTTTGTGAACCAACTTGCTGCCACTAATCTAGTTTGGTGTCGTGAGCTGGAAGATAATCGACTTGCCTTCATCTGGAACTTTAAGTCGACTCTTTAAAGTCTTAACTGGAACGGAAAACTATTTATATTCTTGAGTCATCTGAATCAAAACAAAATAACAAATTCCATTCGCGAGAAAGAACAGTGGGTTAGAAAAACATTATCCGGCGTCTCGCATCAAACGGATAACCTAAATAAAAGTTTATCGAAAATCGATACTTCTTCAGAATGACAGAAACTGGAGACATCTAACCATTTGCCATCTGACGTAAATAATATACTGTTTATAGTTGTAACAAACGTTCTCTTTGTCGTGTTTATAAGGTTTTAGCTCTAGTCGTATACTCGGCGCGGGGCTCAGCGCAGAGCAATATAGCTATAAGTAGGTACCTACGGACAAGCCCTTAATGAGCTGCCGACCCCGCCCGCTTCGCCCTAACCCCCCGACAACGTCCTCCATTCCGTTGGAGGGACAAAAAACTTAATACAGATTAAAATGCTTGAACATCGCCCATCATTGTTATTGCAAATGAAACATTTTTTACGAATTTAAAGACAAGGAATTTAGAAACGTCTATTTCAACCTCCGCACGAACGCTTTATTGGATCACCACACCAGTCGCCTTTCAGTCGTGTAATAGTTCGTCCTTGCGGGCCGCGCAAACTACTGCGGAATGCAGTGTCAAAGACATACCACATATCCAGGCATGTCACGTACATGCGGGTATAGGCCCTCTACATTTACTTAGGTAACGCCCAAGAATGCTTCTCTAACATCTCAGGAACGCTTTGGCATTTCAAAGCAATGAGTAATATTTCATAGCTGAAGCGGAGAATTCATAAGCACAACACGGCTACTATCACACAAGTAATTAATGACTTTACGCGTCTACCGCCCACGGAAATACGTGTTACTAAGCGGCTTGCCCTAATCAAGATGTCGTTATTGAATGTCCTCTATCCCAATGTTTGATCTAGCGAAGCGGTGGTGGGACCCGACGTTTATTTCCTTTCATTTGATCCCATTTCCTTCCCCGTGCGGGCGACGCCTTTCACCTCTGAGTCCACAGCTCACGTGGAATCAAGTTGAACCGCTAAGCTGCCTCGCGTAGGAACGTGTCGACTTGTCTTGTTATAAAACTTTCTTCACTAACCAACGTAACACGCCTTGCTATTGAATGCGCGAGTTCTAATCTGTTATCCAACTTTTAACGAAGTCCACACATTCCGACGAGGTATTCCTTATTATTGATCCTTTTTCCACACTGGTGTGCGCATAACAAAGCTTATGAACAAACTAGTGTAACTCCCGACAAATCACTAATAGTTTCTCTCTGTCTTGCAGTATAGAAGTAGTGTAACTAAAAGTATATTTTTGATGACAAATTATCATTAACAATCCGTCGAAGTACAAAGTATACACAAAGTGTTATAAACATATTAGTGAAAGTGAACTGTAATGAAACGAACGAAAATGATAAAGTGAAGACTAAAAGTGCTAAAATGATCATAATCAAAACAGTTTTATGTGGACATGTTTATGTGCAAAGTGTAAATAGAAAAACGGTATGGGATGAGTCATAGTGAACAATGTTCGGTGCGTTCCATTGTCCCTTCCGGAGATGATGCGCGATATTCACGACAATGCTGGTACCGGCGCAAGCGGCGCGATGGAGGCAAGCGGGGAAGGCGGCGGGGTGGCGTCCGAGGTCGACATGGACGACTGCGGCTCCCTCGCCCTGCCGCCTGACCTGCCGCCCTACTCCGGAGACTACATCATCAGCGACTACATGGAGCGCCTCGGCACCCGCCTCAACATCCTCGAGACAGAGCTCAAGTATGCCTGGCGAGCACTCGACCTGCTCAGCCAGGAGTATGTCAGGATGTGGGAGCGACTCGAGAGGCTCGAGAACCTCCTCTCGGATCAGCAGGGCGTGATATCAACCTTACTTGACTTCTACACTTGTCGCAACGTCACAACCAGTAGAGATCCGATGACGCGGCTTGAAGTCATTAGGGAGATATTAGGCAACGGCACGGTTGAAGACGGCATTGAAGAGGGTCTCGATATAGGGCGAAGTAATGTCCTAATAGATTCTCAGGAAGAAGTTATGGAATCCAATGAAGCGTTTTATAAGAGCTTAAATCAGGCGTACAGAGATGATTTAGTGTGTGAGGAGACTTCAAGGCCACCTTCTCAGTTAGACATGATCTGGGAGGCGCCAGAGGAACCAGAGCATGAGATGATACCGAGTGGCTCCAGACAAGTTTACACTTCTTCGGACTATAAAGACTATCGCGGGTTACAGGGCGGTCCAGGTATTAGCGACAGAGACTTGGCACGTTTATCTACATTAAGTACAATAGATCAAATGACAGTAGAAAAATTACACGAATTAGATAGACTTACAACCCAATTACATAAGGATTCGAGAGAGTTAAAAGACTTGAAATCTAGAATACTTAGCCCTGAGAAGAAATCAACAGCCAAACGCGATAGAGACATTGAAGCTAAAACGCTAGCAGAAGACGGAAACATAATCAACGAACAACTCAAACATGTGTATGCAGGGAGTGACAATTGGGGTATCAACGACATGATACAGAGTTTTGATGATTTCATGCTAACTATGCCTAAAGAATCTACGATGGCTGATAAGTCACCTTCAAGACTTTCGATTGCTGAAAGTATGCATACTGATCGAAGTATGGAATATTTATCTTCAACGATCTCACCAAGAAGAAAGTTTGTACCAGAAAGAACAACGACAGAACCTTACACCACTGTTACTGGTCGACTCGCTTATAGTTCAGCGGTTGCTAACGCAGAAATCAATGCAGCAAAAGCAAAATCACCAAGCGCCATTTCTAGAGATCGATTTGAGTACAATTCCTATGCCACGCCCGAAGTATCGACATCTCGACAGAGCTTTTATTCCAGTACTAGTCAACCGGTGAATGAAATCTATAAACCAGATTCATCTGCTATATCAATACAAGAAATATACAGTGAACCTTTAGATGCTCGACTGGAATTGAATTATGAAGTAAGGCGAAGGAAATCACCGAGCCCGCCACCACCCGCACCGCGTAATGGAGGACAAGCTTTTCCTTCAATAGAAAGCAATACCGATGTGTTGACGAGAAATCAAGCAACATTGTCTGCTGGTGCCACCCTTTCGTCAGATGCCATGCGACTAAGTCCTCGCTCACCAAAATCACCCAAAACATCACCCAAAAATGTTAAAAGAGATACCACAAACATAGTAGCGGCAAAATCTGACTCAGGACTCTCTTCTATGAGCGGATGGTCAAGCTTAGAAAAAAGCCCTGGTTCTCCCAAAACTGGAAAAATGATACATGGACATGATTCTCATAAAATGAGAATGTCGTCTCCTCAACATATCCAAAGGTTGACATATGATGTCGATCGCAAGCCATATTTGGAGACCCTAGTAGATTCTTACGCATACGACCCAACGAAAACTGTAAAAAGTGACTACTATTCGAGAAAACATGAACACTTACCAAAAGAAGTATCAAGTTCATTAGAAATAAGCAGTTATAGAATTGGAGAAGTAAGCAGTTTGCACGGTGAACAAAATGAAGGATTTTTAAAAAACCATAACGTCCCATATACAGGGACACCTCATGGAACTCAGAGCAGTACCATTGGAGAATTGTACTATGGGAATGAATCTCCTTCAATTTATTCAGTTGCTGGCAATAGGCAACCAATGTTTACAACTGTGTATAGTACTCCAGGAGGAATGTTACCTGAAGATAGAAGTTTTTCCGAATTATTAGATAGAAATGAAATTGAAGAATCCTCTGCCAGACCAGTTGATTCTTACCCACCAGAGCCTAGTTATCATGCTCAGACAGTGGTGATGCCAGATAAAAGCAAAAGAACTCTCACAAGAGCTAATACAATGGGGGCCAACGATCCACATTTTTACCAAAATGGTTATAAAGGAGGAGGAAGGAATGCTTTTCCACCTGGTAATCTTACTGATGCCCTGTCATATTACCCAACTTCAAGTAGATATGATTCTCCAAAAAGAACTTCTTTAGAAGATCAGTTGTGCTGGCAAGGCGGTGTCAGTAGATCTCCGACGAGCTCTATGGAAACTTCAAGCTTGAAGTCACATTCGCTCAACATAGTGGACCGAAAGCAATTTCAAAATCAATTGCAACAAGAATATTTCAAGCAACAGCAGTATGATCAACGTAACGGTAATGTAATGTATCAAGGACAACCCCACGAAAGGGAAAAAATGGACGCAGATCATGCCAAACTAAGAAATGATCAGTATATGAGTTCTAGTGGGGTGCTCGTTTCAGAGTCGGGATATTTATCTATCGCTTCAAATTCTCAACATGAAAAAAATCTAAAAAAACCTAAAAGAACATCTTCTTTAAAAAATGCCATGTCGTCTATGAGTCATTGGCTGCCAGATTTACACTTACCTAAGAAACATCGATCTCATTCGTTACCATCTGGTGTTGATAATGTGGAGCAGCCTGAAAAAGAAAAAACTTTGAAAGAAAGAATTTTGTCGGCACAAAGAAGAAAAAAGAAGTACCATTTAGTAGCCTCTATGTCAGGTCTTTTACAAAAAGCAAGAAGAAAACAGCAAGCAAGTCATCAATCATTATCAGACCCTGAAACATCAGAAAATGAATGGTCTGGTGGTCGATCAAGTGCACAATCTGAGGACAGTGATAGCGTGTTTTCTGACACAGCTCATGACAGTACCACGTTTCCTAAAATTCCTTCAAAGCCAAAACAAAGAAAAGTAAATAACCAAGAAATTGTCGAACAGCAACAAAAAATTCAGGAAAGGCAACAGCATGGGCTTGACTTTCCTACAGAAGAAGAAGAAGACGAGGAAGTAGATACAGATATTGTAGAAGATGATGAAACGGTTCCCAATACTAGTTCTATACCAAGAGACAAAAGCGATGACATTGACTTTCATTTTGCCCGAGTAACCCAACTGAAAAAAGACAATATATCTGATATTGAAAAGTTGGATATAGATACTGATATTTCTAATATTGATCCCTATGAAGAAGAAGAAAAGGAAACCGAAATTCAAAGTCCCAGTTCACTTTTTGCTACAATTGGAGATGTAAAGAAAGCCTCGTCTACTTCTGAAGAGAATATGAGTGACAGTAAATCTTACAACGGTGGTGGTCCTATGGAATTTGCCGTATCTCGTGCTCTGGGTAAATACAGACTACGTAAATCTTCATCAGTATCAGACGAGCATGTAGATGACACCTCACCACCTAAAGTTGAACCAGATTCATCGGAAGAAACAGTAGCATTTGCAACCTTAAAAGATGCTAAAATGACTATGAAGTCACGAGCACCGGAAATAGTTAGCAGCTCTGCCCCTGAAGAAATTCCTGTATTCGCAGAACGGAGTCCTTCAGTACAGAGTTCTCGTGGTGTTATGCATGGTAAATTTCAAACAAGACACCAACAAAGCTTAGAAATACCAAACAAACATGACGATGATGATAGTCGAAGTACGCACTCTTGGAGAAGCGGATCTAGGGTGTCTTCCAGACGACAAAGTACTGAAGATAGCATTGACTCTGAAGACGAATGGTATTGCTATGAGCTTAGAAAGTTAGAGGAAATGGAACATCAATCCCAATTCGAACTTGAACGACAAAAAACTTTAGCAGAAGAACCCGAAATTGAAGAAGAACAAGCTGATGGACCGGAAGTAAACTTAAAAGAAAAAATGGGTTTTGTGCTTAGGGAATTAAAACTCAAGACAGCTTCCGTAAAAAAAACATACGATGAAACACCCGTAAAAGAAACATGGAAGGAAATCACTACTTTCCCATCTACCATTGAGTCAGCGGACGAAAAAGTTCCCGCTGAGGATGAAGAAGATGACAAGTCCTACGGTGATTCGGGATCTGGAGAAACCTCTGGTCCCGACAGTCCTGTGCAAAGTGGCGACGAATACGAAGACGAATATGAACCGCAGCCAATCATAACTTCTGAGCAAGCAACGCCAGTACAGGACCCGCCTCTTCCTCAAGATGCCGGCCCTATTGGCAGCAAATGGAAACTACTCAAGGCCCTCAAAGACCGAAAAGCTGATGAGAAGGCAGACACCCCAGCAGAGGCGACGCCTTCGACAGAAAAAGACAAAGTCACCGCAGGTGTAAGTTACCTAATGCAAAAGTTTCATGAAATTAGAGTTAAGAGTTAAGTTTTGTACTAGACATGCTTAGGGATAATATTTAGACTGATATAGTTTCATGGCATTGCAACTGTTATACACAATATTATATACTCGTAGATCGCTTTAATATGTCTATAAACATTTTACTCGCAGTAGGTATACCGATTCCTTTAAGAAAATAATAACTTAGTAAAAGTAGGATGAGATATAACAAAATTAAAGTAATCTGTCCATTTGCGTATTATTTAAAAAAAAAGAGAGAAAAAGTTAATAATTTTAACGTCGTTGACATGAAATCAAAAAATGTCCTACATTTAATATTTGAGTGTTATGCATCAGTTTCTATAATGAAATCGTAAAAAAAACTGAATTGTTAGAAGCAAAAAAAAAACAAAGTAGCTTATAATCAAGTATTCAAAAGCTAATAAACAGAAAAATCTGGGGTTGTGAAATAATAAACCTTAGTTTTCAGACAGTCACATTTACAATTTAATAGAATTTAAGATCAATTGTTAATTGACTTTTTTTATAGAAATCGTTACGTTTTAGGTTATGCATATACTCGTACATTATACGACTATTTATTTACTTTACATACTTATACCATTCTTCATTATACAACATGTAGATATTTTAAGTAGGTAATTGAGGCAATAAATAGTTTATTGTTGCTTTGCTTTAAATAAGACATAAATACATACATTTACTACATAATATATACATTTAATGGCACGATTTTGACCCCGCAATAATATGACAGCCTTGCGATGTGAATGCGTGATCGTATACAAAAGAAATAAAATATGTACTCAGTATTATAATAGTACTATTTTCAAGTACAGTATAAATAATTAATAATAAATTCACCTATTGATCGGCATTAAATTTAAAACAATTATATATGTACTAACCTACTATATAAATCTCACACAGAATACAGTATCGTACAAAATTCATACATCTTCATATCATTGCTTCCATATCATTAAAGATGGCAGAAAAATATGTTCCTCTTGAAAAATATAGAGCACTATGGTAAAATATTTATTGGAACCTAATCGTAATCGCTTTGAAAATAACGATAAATTATTTGAACAAATGAGTGTCACACATAGATTGAATGCGGAAGCGAAACACTTTGATATAAAAAAATCTTAGGTAAAAAACTAGCGTGGACAATGTGAGTGGTTCCGCGAAAAGGAACTTTATGGGAAAAAAAGATTCCGAGATATTCGAGTTCAAAGTGGAGTCGTGTCTATTCGCGGTAATTCTGACGACCGACTTGTGACATCTACAAATAAAAATTAAAAAAAGACTATTTTTAACTATACCACTTAAAAATAATCTGTTTGGACCAAATTAAAGAGAAAAGTCGAAGGAATTTAATTCACTAAAAAACGAAAAAGTGTTTCCTATCCCATAAGGTCCCTTTTCGCGGAACCACTCACAAATTGTAATTGAAATGTAAGAAATTTACGTGAACACTCACTTATTTCAATGTCCAATCGTACACAGCCATGTTACATATTACGTAGAGATTACACATAGGCTATCGTATTGTTATTTACACAAACGTAGCTGGCACTTCATGTTACTAAAGTATTTAGCGAAATACTAGGTGTTGAAAAGAGTAGAATGTAAATTATAATTATTACGGGCATTTTCAACTTAACTGTAACTAAATAATGAGCTTTGATTTCGTATTCCATGTTAAACAAACTTACCCTTGTACTTATAAATTGTTCATTCCAAGACTTCACAATTTCATTATAAAACTTCCATTCCAACTCTTAACACAATATAACTTTGTACCTACTAAACCTATCTAACTCCTTCGTATTTTTTACACATTTCCTACATGAAAACAAACCTAAAGTAATATTTATTTAGTCTAAAAAAATATCGTTATTAAAATAACTTATCAAACGTTATGGCGGCACCACACTTCGTTATGCGTTATTCGTTATGCGGCTACGCTGTACTCGCCCAAATATTCGTCATCTGAGCGAACACCAAACATGCCCTTCCACATTTATGCGATAAGCGAGCGAATAAAGCAATATAGACGAATAAGCCCTCCACACTTCGTCGTATGCGGCCGAATAACGCGCATAGCTTAACCAATAACGCATAACGAAGTGTGGTGCCGCCATAACATTAAATAGATGCATTTTTTTACGAAGTTTCCTTCTAACCATGTTTTGCTTGTATGGATTGTTGATTCGCTAAGTTCTCAATTCAGTGTTGAAATTCAGCCCAAGTTATAAAATATTGTTATGTAATTCTTAGAATTTGTTGTTCAACTCGTCGATTTGTGTGTATTAGCGTTCAGGAATTACTCAAAATGCAATATTTTAAGTTTGATAATTTTATCACAATCTTTGAAATAACTGTATTTTATATTAACTTTCTCTACCAAAGGTACCAGGTAGGTACCTACTATTCAAAGGATGTGAAAAAAATAAAATAAAATAATATTGTATAATGTTATTACGAAATTTTGATTTCAATAAAGTTTCGATTTTATTTAGTTTTTTGTTTATTTTTATTAATGTTTTTATTTTTATTTTTAGAATGGCTCCGGTGGATTTGCAGAAGGCGGTGGTCGTGGAAATGGGTATGTTTATTCATTTTAATAATAAATAACTAGACATATTAAGTTTCAAAAGTAATCATGCCATACTCTTTAAAAATTATTTTAATAATTTGTTTATGAATATATTGATCTCCATGTTCAAAAATTAAAATCATAAAAAAATATAACAACAGATTTCTGTATTTGAATTAAATGTCTTTGGTAAAGAATTATCTTTACCTGTAATGTTTTATTTTTTCTGTAGCCATCCAGGAGATAATCCCTTCTACAGCAATATCGACAGTATGCCGGACATTCGGCCACGAAGGAAATCTATACCTCTTGTATCGGAGCTTGTAAGTATCTATCCTAACATATTGAGTTCATTAGGACAATAATTATCCGATGGAAGTAAGCTATTTCGTACCATGTTCAGTTTCAATTATTGTACCAACGACAACTCCTAAATGATTTTTTATTATAAAATTTTACGATGTATTTAATTAATTTGGCTTTGAGCATATTATTGATTGAAACTGTTCATGGTATTTCGTATTGACGTTTGCTTCCCGAGGCTTAGTATTATTAGGCGCGTAATAAATGTTTTCTTCTAAATGGAATATTTATTATGTGTTTTGAACAAGCAATGGGTATAATCTTTAGAGTTTATTACATAGTCTAATTCATCTAAAAATATTTTCTTGATACATTTCCCTATTGATTGTTCAAGTATTAAGTGGAAATAAACTACTTATAAATTTCGTTTTCTAAACTTGTCTCCATCCTTATTGTCTTTGTTGATGTCTATATATGTGGTTTACCTGTTTGTCTCCCCCTATCTTCTATCACCTTTTAAATGGCCTTATAAATTTACCTTTTCTTAGATATAACCTACCATCACCTAAAATATACAGATATAGGATCTCCGATGATGCAGCAGTCTTAGACTATCCAACGACAATGGAAGAATGATATGCATTCCTGACTATAATTAATGATATATCATTGCATTTCACCCCCTAACCGTGGACCCGCAGGTTCTCAAGGTACTTCTATCCCAATAAACTTTCTATTTCATTGCATGTGATAGTGATTATCCGAATAAAGACATTTTGAAACCTCACGCTAATATTTATTCAAACCAAATCGATTGTCATTCATTGCACTCTCGACTCGTAGGTTTTACAATGTTTTTGCTTCAATGTCTTTCAATTCACGGTACTTAGAATGCTTGCAACATATATGTATGCATATTATAATTATAATTTGGCATCTATTGAATAACCTTACATGGCATATTTGAATTCGTTATAATCTTATTACTTACAGTTAGATTGTGTTTATACTAGGAAAGTTTTGGGGTATTAATAAATTATTTCATTCTATATGTGTTTTGGGATGCTGAATCTGAATCCGAGGTTTGCAGACAAAATTTCGTGACGAAACATTGAAAAAATCTCAAAAAAGCGAAGAATTTGACTTTTTTCAGTTATTCACGTTTATTCGAAAGCAGTCCATATTTAAAAAAATATGTTTATGAATACCTTCATCGAAGAAGACAACATTTCGCTTCGATGACAAAAAAATCTAAAATTGGTTCAGTACTTTGACTTTTAAGGGGGTCCAAAATACGCCTAAAATAATTAAGATGGAATTTCAGATTCATATAGAATAGTTTGTGTTCCATCTCTTCTATTACCAGTCCGCATCAGCATAGTTACCTACTTTTGTGACGCAATGTTACATCCCTAATGCATGCTCCAGAACATCTTCCAGGTCCAAAAGGTTTTGGGTCATACCCGTTCAGGGCTTTGAATACCAACTTTATTTGCAACTTTGGCCTGTAGATACGAGCTATATCCAGGTCCCACCGGGCTACTCCTTTCTGGAGCTGGGCTTCGAAAACTTACGTACCAACCTGAAAACCAATTTCTAAGTATTTTGTACATTTTTGAAGCCTTAAAGGATATCGTCCGGAAACATTGAAACTGATTCATACTAAAATCCATCTTGAATATTTTAGGCGTATTTTGGATCCCAATAAAAGTCACGGCGCACGAGTTTCAGAGACAGAAAGATTTTTCTAATTTTCATAATTTTCTTATTTCTTTGATTTGAAATATTTTCATTAATACGAGAATGTTTTTGCAAATATTTTATCCTACCAATTATGTTTTTACAAATTCGTTAAAAAAACTGAAAGATTTAGGATAACTAACTTATTGTTGTCAGTGTTAAACTATGCTTCCTATCATCACGAGCTCTTTTCACGTATATGAATAATGAATTTTATCACCTGGTTTCCTCATTATTTAAGCACAATTCGTAATAAGTAATTCATTTGACGCAAACTGAAATTATGTAATCGTAGTTATGACTACAAGCTACAAGCTTAAGATACAGCTTACAGGCATGGTAGACTTTTTGAATTGAAAATCTATAAAACTCATGATCTTCATAAAATCAATACTTTGTTTGATCAATGAAACCTTGCATATAACAGGCTTATCAAAAATAGAGGATTAATGCGCATTACATTAATTTAGTTACTTGCATAAAGAATACAGCTTACAACTCAGTTAGTACTGACTGAGGTTAAAGATTTTTGTTTTTTTTTACTAATACCTGCATTGGTACTTCAGACCATGGCTGCCACGAAGAGGAATGCTGGGCTGACGTCAGCTGTCCATCGGGCTACGTTGAACGATGAAGAATTGGTAAGCATCAATATCACCCTTCGCTTAACTTTTTAATGCACCTTTTGGCTCTTCTATATCAAGTACTGAAAAGTGCTTCCCTTCTCAGACCACAACTCCTAGATTATTTCTTCCCGGGCACTTTGACATAATCCTGCTAGGATAGTTATCTAGCTATACATATACTCGTACATCTCAGTTCTGCAAACTACTTTATATTCACGATTAGTGCTGTTTAACCCTTTTCTTAAACTATTCTTCTTTCCCCATAGTTTCAAATTCACCGTTGTGTTAAAATGTCCGTTTGTGGTTCGGTGAATGAAACAGACTATAACAGATTATGATATAAAAGTGAATTTGATTCTTTTCTTTTGCCCTACCCCGCCGGTTGCCGTCAATTGAGACAGACTCTTTATCTTAAAAATGGTTTTATTTAATAAAATAGTTTTCTAAATTAGTCAGTGATAGACAGTTTGAAAGGCATCATGATTTCGTGCCCCGGGTTTGCATTATCAAACTAATGTTGCATTGTAAAACTAATTTCATGCAAGTCCGAAGTCCGAACACTGGTAATGAAACTAGTTTCATGAAATCGTCATTATCATGTTTAACATGGCACCGGTAGCACGGCTTCATAGCAGTAGTCGGCGGGTTTCACACCATTATGTCATGTCATTGTATTTTTTCAAATCGATAATTTTAATATTTCTAAAACTAAAGACATTACGAAACCACTGTTTCGTTGGGAGTTTACACTATGAAACTAGTTGCATGACACTATTGTCAACAAAAATAGTTTATTGATAGCAATAAATAGTCAGCTTATTTCGCGATTACGTTTTAGATAAACAATTGTGCAAAATGTAAAGAATTCTCTTTAAAGGCATGCACGAATAGTCTCTAATAATTTTGCTTAAGTAATTTAATTGACTAATACTGAAACTAGAACGCAGTAAATGCCCTAGTTTCATAATGGAAACCCGGCTTTTAACTTAAATCTTTACCTTTACATGCTAGTATTGTATCTCACGGGTATCGTAGCAATGATGAGAACGACTAACCTTGCTTGGCTAGTTCAAAATTTGATGTCAAGGTCATAAAACTTTTCAGCTACGTAGAAATAGAGCAAAGTAGTGGCTACAAATCTGACTATACCCATTCTACAGCATCTAAATGCTTTTCAGAAAATGCACGTGTATAAGAAGACGTTGCAAGCGCTGATCTACCCGATATCGTCGACGACGCCGCACAACTTTGTGCTATGGACGGCAACATCTCCGACGTACTGCTATGAGTGCGAGGGACTGCTTTGGGGTATCGCAAGACAGGGTGTTAGGTGCACAGAGTGTGGTGTCAAATGCCATGAGAAGTGCAAGGATCTGCTAAATGCGGATTGCTTACAGAGTAAGTCGAGCTTCGCTATATCTACCACGACCACGAGATCGCGTGGGAAAGCGTTGTCGGGATCTTGTATTGTGATTTATTGAATGGAAAGTTTAGTGTGACGACTTGTTCTGAGAACGTTTTTCCACCGGATTGCACCATCAGGTAATTTTTTTATGATTAAATGTGTTGTTTTAAGCTAGCAAGTTGTAAATATTCAATGTCCTATATATTATCTAAAAAATGCTTACTTTCTAATCACAAGGATGTCGACATAAGTAGGTACCAACTTCATATTGTCGAATAAGCTGCCCAGCTGATTACTTTCGTATTTTTTTACTTGTGATTTGAGGTATGCATTTATTATTGACTATTCTCCTTTTATTGTACAAAATTATTGTCACTTAAAAATCATTTATTTTTGCCGGCATTATGTGAGCCATTTAGGCAACATGACTTTTTCGATGTAAAAAAGCCTGCTGAATTCGGTTCTGAATGTTGCCAAGCCGAATTTTGTCTCCTCCCCCCCCTTTCCCCCCTTTTTCTTAGAAATATTTCCCTAGCCGTGGTTTTAACTATATTAAACAAAAAGTATTGCTGTTAGTAAAAAAATATCTCTATGAAAATTTCTTTAAGCTGGTTCATAAACTTTTGTGGTAGGATTTATGGTTTGTGAGCAATATCTTGAAATATAAACTCCACGCCGTCTCCTTGGGTTTTTTTTAACCTGGATGGATCCATGACGGGTGGGAACTAGTCTGATATCTTCAGGCTAATCACCAAAATAGTGGAATGTCCGCAAGTTCTTGAATCACATGTGGATGCCCACGTTATTACTGATGGACAGGCGCTGGTCAATTACTGGTCACGGCCATCGGGAAACCAAAAGATGCCCATAGTTTCGGAGACTTTGTCTCTGCATTGTGCAAACACTTATTCGCGTATTTGTCCACTTCCGGTTCCCGTACCGACTTCTGGTTATAAAAATTGAGTTCCCTGACTTCTAAAACCTATGCCAGGACACCTCACACACCCCTATCGACCAGATTTTAGTTAGAATACGACTTCTTTAAGTTGAGGTTCCGTTAGGCCGCCATCTTAAATTTTGGCAAAATTCGGCTTGGCAATAGCAGAATCAAGTTTAGCAGGCTTTTTTACTTCGGAAAAGTGAATGTCAAAATGGTTAATGAAATGCCGTTGAACTTGAAAATGTAAATAAAAATACTAGTCAATTTTAGTGTCATTCAAAATCTATATACAAATCAACTGGATATCTTTTTAGCGCATTAAGCATCATGAGAATCATAATAACTAAGTCGCCTACAAAAGCCTCACTGCCATAGACTCTCAAATACTTGTACACTGGACTAAAGCGCAGTCTGCCCTCTTCATTAAGTTCAAGTTGTGTCAAGTACTCCTTGACGGGTCACTCATTGTGACCAAGGACTTTGTCTTACACACTTAAATTTTCGCTGGAAAAATCGATTCACGATGTCAGATATATCCATGGCATAAGAGTAACAAAATTCGCGTCAGAGTTATTTAGTTACGTATTGCGATAATATCGATTTTGTTAATGCAAAAATAAATATATAAGTTGTTGGTATCGACAATTATAAATTTAAAAATATCTTAAAATCAAGTGTTTCTATTTTGAAAAAAAAAACCTTTTATAACCTGACAAAAGCAATAATCGAAATTAAAGATTGTTTAAAGATTTCTGGCGTAAAAGTATTGTTATCAGTTCGTTCGTGGCTTTACGCCCCAAATTGAAGATCTAAAGTTTTCGAACTTCAATTAATACTTTTTCAGTTCAAAGAACTCTTTTTATACGTAGTCCAAGTAACTACAAGCTTTGGGAGAGTGGTGCTTTTAATGGCTCCCAGCTTGAGTGTCTCTTTACATCCGCACTTTGAATGAAGGATAGTATGGTTCAGTTATATAGGTACGAACCGTCCTTTGTTCGTTAGCCTTAACGATAAGATCGAAGAGACAACCCCAGTCGGTGTCGTATCTCAAAGCAAACTGCCAATTATTTTTACTCACTGAAGTGACAATCATTTGTACAATCAATCTCCTGCTTACAACTACAGATATATTAATCCTTTGGTGTTTAAGGGATAGCTTATAAAATACAAGGTTTCGACTGTAAAAGGTATCGTTGTAGTAAATTACATTTAGTTTCAACTATATCTGCATGTTAACAAAATTGTGCATGCATCGTTGGTCGCTACCTCACTTTACTAAGGGAGATTCATTATTAAAGATGTGACCAAATACATTAACTGCTACTCAAGATAATTGCAACTTCAAAGTCACACTTGCATTGTAATTTACAATTAGAGACAGTGCTAGAATGACTTGGATTGTCAGTCAACCTTCTGTATTTGAGCCTACAGGCTAGCTTCCTACCAAATAGTTTGCCTAGCTGGACTTACGATAAGTGTGTTACAGCTAGATTAAACAAATAGGATACTCAAACAAAATCATGAGCACCTTCGTGAAATGAACTATTAGTTGTTTCAAAATTTGTGTCCGTGTCGTCACTGTTTTTTGTTTATCTGTTTATCTCCATTTTGTTACTCCCTGTTTCATGTTTTTCTATGACCTCATATAATAAAGAGCATGATGGATATTTTACCCTTCCTAATGTGACTGCTAATTGCTTAAAAATATGCATGGATTATTGAATATTCCTCTCTTCTTTAACTATTGATTTTACAAAATTATTGACCCTGAATGCTAAAATTGTCATTTCATTTGCACGATCATTTATGCTAGCAGTCGATTCAAAAATCTGTCGGGTCAGATGATTATTTTTAAATTACGACTGCCAGCCAACCTTCATATATGAGTCCACACTTTGAAGCCTCTTACAATATGTACATACATATAATTTAGCGATTATAATATTTTTAACAGACTTTACAAACAACAACAGACTTTACGAACAAAGTCATCAGTTTTTTTATTAATTTTGACAAAATTCTTTGATGATTATTCTGTTTTTATAATTTAGAACAGTTATTTTATGGATATCTATAAGCAATTTTACTCTTACTTCGTTATTTCTTTAGTTTCTTATAGTAATGAGATGGGAAGTATTATCTAAAAATATGATGAGGTTTTCAAAATGTGGACGAAGTAACATGTAGCTAGGTTTAGTGACATCACCTTTCCATTTGGGGATTCCCCGCCCTGCGCCAAATTAAAAAAAGCCCGATTGACAAAATTACTCACCATACATAACTTACTTTTATACTTTTAACTTTCTTTACATTTCACACTATTCCACATGCTGCCCCTTTTACACTTGGTGTGACTTAATTTCTGAAACGGCAACTGAGTGACCGTCAAAACTTGGTGTTACCAATAAGTGCCTGTTAGCAATGTATGCACGTCATCCAGTGTCTGCCCACTTAAATATTATATGTGGTCCTTTAGTTCTTTCTTTCTTTTGTGTTACTCTAACGAGATTCTGTGTTTATTTCACTGTCTTTTCGTTTCAAATTCCCGGTCCCCTAAGGACGTGTGCTTAGCACTCACGACAAGAGTATTCCTAGCACTATTCAGCGCAAGGAATTTGTCAGTTGGAGTTATACAGTTAGCGATTCACGAACCAAACATGTTGATTCTATAACACAAAGGGTAATGTTGGTCCTATTGCTTTCTTTCGGAGTCATCATCTTTTACCCTAATGTCCTAAACGGATGGTGATTCCGTCGAAGTCCAAAGCGATACGAAAGCGATAGGATGTGTAAGAATGAGGCGCCGCGCTCGGGTCAGCTCCGACTGACGCGGCCCGGGGTCATTGGCCGGGTCAGAGCTGGTGAAAAACTGGGGTTGGTTGTCAAGCCGGTGTCTCTCCCGGCCGTGGCCTCGGGTGGTCGGGTAAGGCCCGGGCGCGGGGCGGGAATCCGTCCCAACGCGGCCCCGGAGCCCTAGGGCACCCAGCACCGCCTGAGTAGTGTCCTTCGCAGGGGCGGCGGAGAAGTCCTCCAAACACGGCGCCGAGGATAAGGCCAACTCCATCATCACCGCCATGAAGGAACGGATGAAATTACGAGAGCGGGACAAGCCTGAGATTTTTGAACTTATCAGGTATTTATTTTTACTCTTTTAGTTGTTGTCGGATATTAAACTAATGCCTCTAACTGTTAGCGGGGCAGATTAAAGCAGCTGTAGTTTTTGTTGCTGGATGATCAGGTATAAAACTACTTTCTCTTTCTCACCCTTTCAATTCGAATGTGCTACATTCGGTTTATTATTGCACAATTTTTACATTGTAGTACGATGGAAATATTTAACCAATAGCTGACACAAATGTGTATGTAACAGACAAGTCTTCGGCATCGAGAACGAGCCACACGCGGCCCACATGAGCACGGTGAAGCAATCAGTTCTGGACGGTACCTCGAAATGGAGCGCCAAGATCGCGATCACAGGTTCGCTGCAACGTTTAGATGTTGTGCCTAATCTATTTCTCCGTAGGTCTGGACAGCAGCAGCAGAGATGCAGACGCCGGCAGTAATCAACCCCACACACCCCGACACTCACACAACACTAAATAAACATCTTTCCTTTCATGTGGCGACCAGGCGGACTTTTAACGTCGATCCAGATACACACATAGACAGCCTCGAACAGGCCGAACAGGTCACTATAGAAGGAACTTCCAAATGGTCCTGCAAGATCGCCATTACAGGTTTGCGACGGTGTTTTGCGACTAATGAACGGCACGTCAGCAATTTGGCTCTATTAGACAATGACTCTTCGCCTGACTTCTGTCCTTCGATTTCTGCTCTACTTCTTTGAAAGAAGCCGCTTGAGGCAGCAGATACCGAAAGACCTTCTGCATACCCTACTTCCAACTAACCCAGACTGATCACAGTCGGAAATGCACTGCCTTCCATCAACACTGACAACAGTAGCTTGATTTTCCATCAACACAGGAATTTCCACGAATCAATTGAAACATTCACGCGAGTTTATACACTTTGAATATTTTGAGATCCTTATCACGAACACGAACTTTGTAATCGCTGAACACTGAATAACACATTGATTCACACGATTTTGTACCGCAAAGCCACAATTGGCATCGTTGCAAACTCCACACAAATTGCATGAAGTTCACAATTAAAAGTAATTGTTACTGCAGCGTGGAATGGATTGTCCATATCAATCAACGTGAATTGTGTTGATTTATTTAATCCAGTTTAGTCTTGGAGTGAATGCTTGGTATTGGATTGCTAACTCTATCAGTTTCCCTACGTATATTTCGTAGCGTACTCGCGTATCGTGTTAGAAGGCAGCTCTACTACATCAAATGAACAACAGCAGGTCAACAACAATTGTAGCTTTTTGATTGGTATACATGGTTTATTAATATTTAAAGGCATTTAAGGAGGGGGACAAGGGACATCATTCTGAGACCGGGCGGTCAGGTTTTTTTGTGTGGAAAAATTTGTTATTGAAGCAGTTTCTCTGATCTGATCAAAACGGTTTTGTAGTGAACGTTGGTCGAAATGATGTCATTAACAACAACTCTAAATTAATAACGATTTTTTTTTGCTGTAGTCGAAGAAGTTTGCGGTAAAGTTGGCGTAAAAAAAAGTTAATACTTCTTTCATAATCTCACAATAAGTAGGTATTATGCTGCTGATAAAAATGCTTGACTACTATTTTTAAAGGAGAAATCAAAAGAAGTAATCATATTGAAGACATACCCGATTCGTGAAACTTCCAAATTCATTAGTTTTGAATCCCGACCAAATACTTCTAGACCTCTTCCTTCTTGCCCGGAGTTTGCACTAGAAGTTGGTTCAACCTAGCCTCTATTATTCTGCTGACTTGAAATAGACTTCGACATTTGGGAATACACAGAACTATGGTCTGGACCGTAATGTCTTCTTACGCCCCCTTTTTTACTCATACATTTTACCCGTTTATAGATATCCAGTTACATACATAGATTTTATTAGGCATGGTATCTACGGGTTGTTGAGAGGTAAGATTTAGTTTTAATTATAGCATCTGATTTATACAAGGTGTAAATGAATTACCGCGAAATGAGAAACTACTTTGTTAGGGACATCATTCTAAGCATTTTTCATTACAAAATAAATAAATAAATAAAAAACTTTATTTTTCACTTCCCAGTTCAATTTCGGCCTAAATGGGTAGGCTGATTTGCATGGAGAAGTGAAAAATAAAGTTGCTCTGATCAAATCGGTTTCATAACGAAAGTTGCTAATAATGATGTCCCCAACAAAGTAGTTTCTCATTTTGCGTTAATTCATTTACACCTCATGTAGGCAGGCATCATATATTTTTATAAGTACAAAAATGTAGACATACTTATATCAAGCTAACGATGCGTATAGATTAGATAAATAGATATTTATAATCATAAATAGACGGCTAAAGATTACTGTATTCTAAGGTCCATTTGCATTTTGCACCAAAAACACTAATTGTGATTAATATTATATAGATAGTTAATCACAAAAGTTCGATACATTTCATACATTTTGACAGATGCTAAATAGAATTAGGACGCGTAATTAAGTTTTTGGTGCAAATAGCCTTATAGATTCTAAACCATTGTTTGTGGAATTAAAAAGTAGTCCGATTCCACACAATTCGAAAAGGTTATGAAAATGTATGAAAGCTCATATGAATCATTCATTCGTTAACTTGGTCGGATTTTGTGCCTGTTTTGTTTTTATATGACCTCAATCCAGCGAATTCACACGAGTGGACTATCTGATAGGGTCCCTTTTTGAAAACCACATTATTCATGACAGGTAAAGAATAGAGAGGCCAGATGCACATATATTATTCAAATTAAGGTTCTCCCTTTTTGTTGTGTGGTATATTCCTGTACAAGTATGAACCAGTATTTCTGTAAGAATACGGGGTGTCAATTCAATCAACCTCCATGTAGCTTATGAGTTTTTTTGGTGGAAAAGCATTAGCTAATAATGTGGATCTTAAAAGACACAGCAGCCTCTTATAAACATCTGAAAAGGTGATTCAGCCAAAGATGGGGAATTGTTGAGGTCGATATAAATAGGACACTCTATGTCCACCTCCACCACGGTACAAATTTTTGTGTTCATATATTTACTCGTGTCATTACTAACAGAGCCCTGTTTTGGGCAGTTATCTGTGCTCAAGGTCTGATCGCGAAGGATAAGAGCGGGACATCGGACCCCTACGTTACGGTCCAAGTGAGCAAGATAAAGAAAAGGACTCGCACAATGCCGCAAGAACTTAACCCGGTGTGGAATGAAAAGTTCTACTTGTAAGTGTTTTTTGACCTTACCAGAAACATTCTTTTGCTTCTGGCTTAGTTCTGCTAAAAACCATATTTAAATATAATATTCGAACCTACTAGGACCTCTTGCTGCTGAACGTCAACTGCTAAAATGGACGGACGTGGTGAAAGCCTCACCTAAAATCACTGCAAATGTAATTCGTTCGTGAAAGCAACCCTTTTATTATGAAATATCATGTACGTGATACCTGTACGTGATACCTGTGGTGAAACAAAGTGCTATCCTTGTGTTGTGTACCAGAGAACAAAAAACTAGGACAAAAGGTAAACCACAGACAAATAAACCTTATCATTTTGGTCACAGAGATCAAAAACTTGAACATGTTTTCGACCACTTATTCTTTCGTTCCCCGTAAAGTCAACTAAATACAAGTAGAGTAGATAATGCCATATCAAGTACTTCAATATTTTAGGGAGTAATCACTTTTATGGTACTTGCCTTTTAGGGTTCCGTACCTGAAGGGTGTCAAATGGGACCCTATTACTATGCCTCCTCTGTCCGTGTATATCTGCTGCTGCAACAAGAACAATTACCTACTGAAATACAAGAAAAATTAAGCGTGTTTAGAATTAAATAGTCAATCGTCTCTTGTTTGGATAGCAAAATTACGAGACGAAGATATTGTCGTAATACCTGTCAGGCATTTTGTTTCTTGTACGATGGTGCGGAACCCTTTGTTTGAGTCCGGCACGCACTTGACCGATTATTCATAATATATGCAATATCAAACTGTAAAAAAAAACTCATTAAGATTGCCTAATTACTTTAGCGACACAGGTGTGCCTTATAACTGCATCAAGGAATAGATGTAAACATGCACATACATGTAGTTGTGTTGAAGTTAGTGTCATTTTTATAGTTAAGAGTATGGAGTTTTCAGATTAACTTCTCGCTGATTATTTAAACAATAAAATAAAACGTAAAACTACAAAAATCTTTAAAGATAACCTTACGTTAACCCTCCGTCAGTGTAAATGGTCGAATCGGGCACATAACAAAAGGAAAATAATTGTTATAAAGTACCCAACGATGAGCACTTACAGAGAACCAATCAAATTGTCTACAAATGGCTTTACCTGAATTCAGAATCTAAAAGCAGAAACGGAATTCCAGCACGGGGTCTACTAGAAAAATCTGATAAATGTGTCTCAAGATACCGTCTGATCGATAGATCGGTATGAGAAATTGATAAAAGTAGTTTGGAGGAGCCAAACTGTATTTTAGTGTTTTCCAAATTTCGAATCTGGATTCCGATTCTGAAATAAGGAGGCATTCCTGTCTGCATCTGCATTTTTTCATGTTTATTTAAGGAAATACTTGGCAAAATATGTAATTTGACTATATAATCTAGGGGTTTCATGAAGGAAAACGTGTTTGGATAAAAATTTCCCGATAGAAAATAAATCCAAAGTGAACCCTTTTTTCCAATATTTTTTCCTATTATAACGCAGTAGTAGTAAATAATATGATCTTTTTATTAACTCTACTGCTCGCAGAAGCACAAAATAGTGTTTGACTTTGACAGTGACTACTATTGCAGGGGGATGAGAACTTAATTTCCCCTAATTTTAATGTCTTTTTTTTTCCTTTTCGGCCAGGAGAATGGCAATCTCTCGACTGAAAGGGTTTTTTAATATGTGAGGAATGGTTGCAACTAGCGATTTGAAGATAGAAATGTTATTCCCTGCAATGGCTTATTTTTTATGTATTTTTTTTTCGTTTTGTCGCTTATGTTATTAGGCGCGAGTGCACAATTGCCATCCCACTTGTTATTCGCGAGTTATATTCGCTTCTCACTTCCGCAATCTTTGTTTACATTCTTTTGTAATTATTCATACCTCGCCTTAACTAATCAAAGTGAATTAAAGCTACATTTCCAGTAAAAAATGGCGAGTATAAAATATTGTGTTTTCGCAGCGAGTGCCACAATTCGTCGGATCGCATCAAGGTTCGTGTGTGGGATGAGGACAATGACCTCAAGTCGAAACTGCGGCAGAAACTGACGAGGGAATCCGATGACTTCTTGGGGCAGACGATCATTGAGGTATGCAACTGAATCCTATATTCTCTATAGTAGGTTCTATATTTTGGCCAGCGATTTTGAGTCAAGTGAAGTATTTGGACCGGCAAAAACATACTATTGCGTGTCTTCGTTTACAACAATTTTAGCTATTGCAATAGTAGCACAGGTTATTAGAGATAGTAGGTAGGTCATTCAGCATGATGGAAATACTGGCCACATTTCACAGCGAGATGATTAAAGAAAGATACATGCACAGTTGGCGTAAAAACTATAGATGACAAAAGATACGAGACAGAATGACACAGAATATGAATGAGCATGCTGTTTTGT
Organism: Argyresthia albistria; assembly: GCA_963457715.1. Lineage (NCBI taxonomy): Eukaryota > Metazoa > Arthropoda > Insecta > Lepidoptera > Argyresthiidae > Argyresthia > Argyresthia albistria. Next base: position 7,640,326 of record OY735260.1, read on the forward strand.
TTCTTTGCCGTTCTGTTTTATGTGTTCTGTCTCTGTCTCTTTTCTTATCCGTGTCGTGACTCTAGTCGTCTAGTCGGTACCCGCTTAAGATCACCCTATGGTCTAAGTGTCTAAACACACTATGCCGAAGTTACGCGACCGAAGTTCCGCGGATAATTTTACGTTCCGACGTATTCGGGTGATATGACACACCATAAGTGAATAACTTACCTAGTAGTTACCTTACTTAGTTTCCGCTGAACTTACGCCCGACCGAAGTTACGCTCTACTCACGATGCAACCTGGCTTGCATTCTGTCGCTGCAACTCATAGAAGGCAGGTTGCCTGGCAACCGCTAGAGAAGGACAGAACAGGAAGATAGACAGAGAGAGAAATACAAGTTGCAGCAACAAATCGCGAGACAGATTGCATCGTGAGTAAAGCCCATATAACACAACGTAATTTCGACAATTTCGACATTATTTGTCGTCAGTCATTAAAATTTTATTGCAGGCGTAACTTCGGTCGCGTAACTTCGGCATAGTGTGTTTAGACAGTCTAGGTAGTCTACATTAATTGACCTTGCACTATTCGGGTGTGACAAAATACTGCTGACCTGAACAAGTTCACGACGAGTAATGTTTCCCTGGCACGCGATGACATAACCTCTAGGCTACATGAAACAAATTGCGCGAACTATTACTTCAGGTTTTAGCAGGTACATATTTCATGCTATTTTGGTTGCTGATAACGTTGAAAAACATTTTTGATTTGCTTTGTCAACATTAATTTAATATTTCAATTCATATTCCGTAGTCCATATTTTGAGGCTAACATATTTATTTCGAACATCGGAGATGCTGATGATATCTATTGATAACAACTCAACAGGTCGCTCCATATTTCTTGGCACATGAGTGCCGCGTGGACAACCTCGTTCTCTCACTCTTTGAGAGGAAGTCGAGTTAGTTCACGCAGCCAAGAATATTGGCGCAATTTGTATCATCATCATCATCAGCCTATTAGGCAACCCACTCTTGAGTATAGGCCTCCTCATGTACACGACATTCAACTCCACCCTCTGCATCCCGCGTTCATTGTTTTCCTGCTATCCTTCTATGTCCTCAGACCATCTGCCGACTGATCTGATCTGAACTGATTTGATTTCTATGATTGGTTTAAAGAATTTCTTTGGTACCAGGTCCGAACCCTGTCTGGCGAGATGGACGTCTGGTACAACCTGGAGAAGAGGACCGACAAGTCAGCAGTGTCCGGCGCCATCCGACTGCACATCAACGTAGAGATCAAGGGCGAAGAGAAAGTGGCTCCGTACCATGTGCAGGTTAGTGAAGTCTCATAATATTTTCTCTAGTGCCTCTCCACTACTGGAAGTTGGGAGTCAGCTCCTTAAACTTCTTTCTGTTCTACGCTGGCCGCTCCCGACCATTCTCTGATCTTTTTTTTATTCCCTGATCTCTTTTGTATACAAAGATAAATATGTATAACATGCACATACTTAATTCAATTGCTAATCTTGGCGAGAATTCTAAAAAGATAATCCACTCAGCAAACCAAGAACGACAGAAAGAAGTAATTCAATGAATAAAAATATTATTTAAACTGCCACTTAAGCTTGGCAATTTCCTAATAGATTTGTCTGGTGTTGTTAAATTTATTCGGAGAATAGCGTAGACTCGCGTTTGAAGTACTGGCACTGAATGTAAACAAACAAAAAAAAAACTATAAAAAATGTAGGTTAGGTACCGTTATATTACTACACCTGCATAGACTTGATGCTAAGGGTGGCAATATGTCCTTGATTCTATCTCCAACCTTTCCCCTCCTCTCTCTCTCCATTAACTTCCCCATTTGTTTTCAGTTGATAAATTTCGCAGTGAATAAGAATCAGTTCGTTGCGTGTTAGTTTGATAGTAACAAGTTAGCAACAGGTCGATAGGACACTGGCGCGTTGCCCCTTGGCCTGAAGCCAGTTCTGTCCTTGTAATGACAAGGCGTCTGATGAACAAGTTCATGGCCTGGGCGTGTCTTGGTAAGAGACGGTAGATTCCGAAAGAACAAACTTCAAGTGTTGTTGGGAAGATTAAAAAGGGTGTTTCGCATTGTCTCGCGCCGTTGCGTTGATGGCTTCTGATTAGAGATGAGCACCGTTTTCTTCTGTGTACGTTCGAATTAGGGCTCAGATGCTTATGTGTATTTAATTATTTATATGGAAAGGAAATCTTTCAGAATTTATGTCTGACTAATGGCACTTATGACCGATTGATCAATACTCAGATAACGTTTATGTGAGGAATTTTACAATTCATAAAGTTTTCTTGCTGTATATCAGGGGATCAAAAAATCGCCTCTTCAACAAATTATTTTGTTTAAAATGCAAGGGTCAAGATAATTACAAAATAAATCTCTTTTATGAAAATACGTAATACCCTGCCTTATTACAACATCAGTGAAGTACAATTTGGTCAATTATAAATTATATCGTGTGCCTACCTAATACTGGGATTTCTAGAAATCTTTCCGAGCAGATGCGGGACAGCGAATGGTGAAAGTTTCAGGGATAAATGTGAAAAGTTCTGAACTTTGTTCGACTGAGGAGGAACGTACCTGCTCACTCGCGAAGACGCGCCCCCTTTCACGACTTTGTAGTAAAGTAAATATTGTTTGTCGTATTCTGGGCTCTCTTTGCAGACGGAAATATTTGTGGCTAATCTTGGAGAGTAATTTTCTTCGCCGGTGAATAAATTCAGGGGTAGGAAACCAGTGTCGGATGCAAATCTCTCTTCCTAACTATATAAGATGGAACGGTTTCATAATGTTGAGTGTTAAAGGATATTAATGATTGATTTAATACTAGTGGCTCTGTGAGCTGTAGACCTCGCGAGTATGTCGGTGGGAAAGCTGAACTGCTAACACACATAAAAAAATAACCCAAATAATTTTCTTTCAATAACACATACAAACTTATGAATGTACCTGGTTACGTACATGCAGTATGAAAGTAGCCGCACCAATAAATTTGTAAACTACATTTCGCGATCTTTTATACAACCTATTGACTTTTTACTAAAATTATATAATCTGTTTCACTCTCATAGTCTTTACAAATCCAACGACACCTCATTTGTTAATATCCATCGAGCCGTTTGGGTTGTAGCGATTTTTTTACATTTTAAAACCCCATATCTCCGCCATTTTGAAAAAAATCAAAAAACTGGCTCGAATAAAAAATTCTATTTATTTTTCCAACCTGCTCACAAAATTTCACGAGAATCGGTTCATAAATGCGACCTGTAGAGGAGAACAACCGGACATACGAAAGCATTTTTGCCCAAACCTGAAACGGAGACGCTTCGCTCGCTCGGTCAATAAATCATAAATCTCTACCTTACCTTGAGAACCTTGGTGGAAATGTTTTATTTTCATTTATTTTATTGCCTGTAATAAGTAAAGTAAAAGTAACTTACTCTCTGAACATTTATCATATACAGAAGTATATTTATAAAGTTAGTATATAATTTATTATAGAGTAAATATGTATGTAGAATAATTTTTGTATATATATCAGACATAGTTTATGAGGAAAATGGGGAAATATATGCAGAAACTTCTAGCAACTCCGAGTAACAATGTTCAGAATATTTTAAGTATTTGCAGCCACAATTTACGGAGTTACGGACAACTCAGAACTATGTGTGTACTCAGAATTATGAGTGATAATGCATTGTTTCTATCAGTTTGATATTCAATAGCTGCCTGCGAGACAAGCAAAAGATTTTATAAATTGTGCTTTGGGCATAGATTAATAGAGTTAGGTGCTTTGGGTAGAGGTTACGCGGAAGAAACCATACATATTATAAACATAATTTAGGGCCATTTGCACCAAAAACTTAATTACGCTTAGCGTCCTAATTCTATTTAGCAACTGTCAAAATGTATGAAATATGTCAAACCTAATTAATCACAATTAGTATTTTTGCTGCAAGTGTATCTAGTGTATCTTTTTTTAAAGATAAGCTTGCCTCTGTACATATCTTCTCTGTATTTTTTGTGTTTTCTTCTGTTGTGTGAATAAATATAAACATCTGTTACCCCGTATGGGAAAAGGCGTGACGCTATTTTGCTGTTATTCTAAATAATACTGGCAAAATTGGCTTCAAAAGTAAGTACGATATATGTTCTTTCTATGCTACGACATAATTGTAGGTTTAACTACAATACCAGAAGACTTTCTTTTCAAATGAAAAATCTTGCCAGGTTTTACTTCAGTATAGGATTTCACTATTATTAAATCCAAGTCACACAAAAGCGCTCAACTTGGAAATAAAGTTAGGGCGGGATTTTCCATTAATCCTTTCGTTGTAGTTGCGCGTAACTTAACATAAACAAACATTTACAAACAGGCACAGACATGCTTCTGGCCCCACACTAGGATACCCTGTGTCGTGGGAACCAGATTCAGCGACATCATAAACATGTAAACATCCAGGACCTGGGGGTTTTTTTGTCCCCAGCCGGGATTCGAACCCGGGACCTCTCGCACTTTGTACAGTATACGGATTACCTTCTGGATTTATGTAAATTATTTTCTTGTATTGCAAGTTTCCCTATCTAATATCAACACCACTTTGTTAAGATCATGAATGGATCCACAATGTACCTATCCACAATCCCAATAATGTATTTATGATATACAAATAGAGTATGGATTATCCGGGTTTTCAATTGCCTAGCTGTGCCTTTGCCACCATATATGAGAAAGGCCGTGACTCTTTATTGATTTGAATAAAAGAGAACAAATTAAGTTGATCTGATCAAGTTATCTCATTGTATTTTTTTTTACAGAATTTCGCCCATAACAAAGTATTTCGATTACGAGTGCAAATTGTTGCTACATGTGAACATTGTCACATTTTCAGGTAGAAATATAATTTCTTATTTCCGTGTTTGACTCGTAATGAACTCTCAGTAATGGGAAAATTTCCACCGTACGCTTCCGATTTTCACGCGCCAGCAAAGACATGTCATCGCCACACATTTGACCGAATACCTACACTTAATTTAACGGTAACTTAAATTCTGGTTTTATTAGGTCCTAATGAATAAAGATAAAACCAGAATTCTTGTTTTATTAGGTCCTAATGAATAAAAATAAAACCAGAATTTTAGTTTATGATTAGTTAATGATTAGGTAATTTACAGAGATATAATGGTAATTACTATATCGAGGATTTACACGAATCGTGCGGTTAGAAAAACATTTGGTTGAGACCAGAGACTATATATCCAATTGACTGCACCTGCGGGGAAATGCGGCTCGCCAATCGTTTGTTGTATTAAACTAACGTTCGCATACGCAACCTATGTACGATGACGGGCCGCCAGACAGTGTCGCAGCGGCTGACCAATCACAGCTCCCTTACCTCGTCCCCCGCCGCCCGTAAATTGGTGAGTTGTGTTTCAAAGGAAAATGTATCTATGCGCTCTCCACTGGATCAGTGCTCCCTGGTTGAGACGTACGGGTTCATGGGAGTCCGTTTCATATGTCTTGTGTTTTGGGCGCCTCGGTGCTTCTGATCACTGTAGTTAAGCTGTAGGTCCAAGATACTATAGCTATTCGGTGGCAGTAGTCGTTAAGGTGTGTCAGAGGGCCCAATAATGCAGATAACTTCTGACAGTGTCGGGTAGGCCACTATAGTTGAATTTCTAGTTCCTTGCCAAAATCGTAAATCATGGGTTGCCATATAAAATGTCATTTTGTCTCATTGTACATTACTATTTTGGTAAATTTATTTATCAGTAGTTCAACAGATAAAATTGGATTATTTGCCTGATATATCAACTTACCTCAAATAAAATCGTTTGAATAAATATTTTATCAAGATTGTTTGGTAGAATTTATGATCGTATTGCACTATGGTAGCCCTTCAGATGTGACTTGATGTTGAAAGTGGTTAACAGAGCGGCGCCAGTTCTACGCAACTTAATGTCAAAAAGCGGTACTTTCACCAGTAGACAATGACACGTGTTACTTTGGCATTGACGTATATTTGGTAAACTTTTTGACACTGAATTAGAAATACAGGTATAGCCCGACACGACCTAGCGTGATAAAGCCCGTTTTAAATTAAGTAACTATGTGTCAAAATAAGATAAGATACAGTTTTCCCAAGAAACTAATTTCTAAGACGCTGAAATTATTGGCTGATTTCCTTAAACCTGAATGTATATCCGAATAAAGGCCTTTCGGTGTGGGAATTCATGCAATATACTCGGATACAAGTAAGATTGTGCCATACACCATCACGCTGGCTCAGCGTGGGTATAATCTTTAAATCACTGTATGTGAGAGCCAGACAGTTAAAGTCACTTACTTTATCCGATACGTAATTACGTAATTATCCGTCGACTGCTGACTGTTTGACCAAAATTCTCCGAACACAAATCCTCCATCGCTTCCGTCACAGGTCGACCATTAGGTCGTATCAGGCACAAAACAGTTTAGCCAGTTTCGTAAAGCGGCCTTTAAAGTACATTTAACCCCAAAGGCAGACCCTAATTTGAATTCCAAACCGGGCTTGACCTGTTTTTAGGGTCACGTCACAAGAATTGTAAAGCCATTATTCAGAAACTGGCTGAGATGAACAATGCAATGGCATTAAACTTCCGATGGAAGAGAATTCGATTTATTGAAATCATTGAGCTTGTCATATTAGTTAATAAAGAAATATTTTTTCCAATGTTTAAACGATAAAAGTTTTTATACAGTTCATCATCATTGGATAAATAATAATAAAATTTTAGGTGTAAAGTAAACCCACGAGAAAGTTTCAGGATATCATGCGCGTACGTTTCTTTAGAAATTCGAAGGCTCGAATCCAATTTAAGCTACGTGATTTTTGTTTTGACTCAAAAAAATTGTGTCGCGTTTGTGAAGCCTTCTCGTCAATACATTATATAATACACCATTCTTATTTCCTTCCTCATAGGAAAAATTGTGCTACTACAGCTCGTCTAAGCTGAAATGACGCGCCCCACTCCTTGGTTTTGTATGACAAGTAAATACGAAACCAAGGAGTGGGGCGCGTCATTTCAGCTTAGACGAGCTCTACCAAACTAGAGTAACTCACGAACGTGGTACTATGACGAGTGATTGAGTATTCACGTCGAGATCGTTTGCTAGGATCGTATTCTATGTAGAACAACGGCTGTAGTTGCGCTGGAATACGAAATATCATGGCTGACGATTCAGTGATGGATGAGCTGGGTCGTAACACTGAAAGATGGATATTCAGATAGTGGGTTCATAGTTGGGTGGCTGCTAGTCTTATGTCGGAATAGGAAACGGATACAATTTGTAAGCTAAATTAATACTCTAGGGATTCAGGATAGAAACCATATTCTATTGATAGATTACATACTAAATGCGGCGATTGTAAAAATTCGGGGAAGGAAAACATTACTTGAATAAAGGTTTTCCTAAACAAGCATAATTTATATTAGGCCAAAAAAAGCTTAAGCCTCATGGAATAGCGGTCAAGCGGGTGACGAGCCTACTTTCGACGAACTGTACTGTGGTAACCAATAACTGTGAAAGAGTAGAAAATTTTGTCTTATTTAAAAGATGTATATGACTATAGCATTCAGACCTTTCTTTCACTGAGCAAAAACTGAAAAATGTCGAAAAATTTCATCGGTCGACGACGCTCGCACAACACTTTGGAAATTGCAAATCTGGTGTTTTAATACTGCTTTAGGCCCTAACAACACATAAAAAAATAGAACGACCCGACCTTTTGCAAGCACAACCCCCTTATAATGTTTAAATTGTATTTGTACTGGACGTTATTTCCTTAATAATATAAAACCATAGTTAAACATGAATTTCTTACTTAAACAATACCGGACTTTTTCTCACTAAAAAAACTTTATTCCTCAGTCACTCAACAAAATACTTCACATTAATAGACGTGTCCTTTTCCACCGCAGCACATATAATTACAAAGTTAAGCGTTCATAGCTATGCTCAGTACACTTTGCCACCAACGTAGCTTTGTTGCAAACAAGATACCTACTAGCTGTAAAGGGATAGGGCGAGTTTTTGCATATCAGCCCTCTATGTTATATTTGCAGTGCTAACTACCGGTGGAAGTAAACCAATTAAAAAGTTGCTTGCGTGAGCCTGAGCCGCTGGTAACCCTTTTATACTTGAAACTATCACTGAGTGGTTATTAATGTTCGTAATGTATTTTATCTTTAGGTTTTCCGACGTTCTTGAGTAGTATTTTTTTTTAACCGACTTCCCAAAGGAGGAGGTTTACAATTCGTCCGGATATTTGTTTTTTTTTTTTTTTTTTATGTATGTTCCCCGATAGCGCCTAGACGCATGGACCGATTTGGAAAATTATTTTTTTGTTTGAAAGGGTTTACCTTCCCATTGGTCCCATTGACACCAGGTCAGGATCTGATGATGGGATCCTGGAGAAATCGAGGGAACTCTTCAAATATTATAGGCAGACCTATAGTGATTTTTGTGTTTTTCATAATAACTCGTGCAAATGCACATGGTAAGCATAATATTGTGATGCGGAACTGCTGATGAAGACCACATATGGCCACCAGAACTGCTCAATACTAGGTACAAATACAATGCGTGGCTGATGGGCTGGCAACGCATAGCCTAAACCGGTGGAACTAGAGCCATGAAACTTTGTACAGAGGTTCCTTAGTAGCGTGGGGTAGCACTGAGATGGGATTTGACAAAATTAATTAGTCCCCAAGGGGGGGGGGGATAAGGGGTAACAGTTTGTATTAAACTCAATCTAATCAAATAGGGTTTGTGGAAGTCGGTTTTTTCTAAAGTTTACTTTTTGTTTCAATTATTGCAATCTAGCATTCACGCTTTAGCTTCTCATACAGGAGAAGCGAGTACAAATCCGGTAATGACGACAACAATAATAAAGCGTCTCAATTTTTTCTTTTCTTTTCGATTGTCTACGTTTGAATGTGCCAATTTTTCACTGTGATTTTTATGTTTGTGTTTCGGCCAATGAATAGTATCTGAATTGATATAAGCCCTACACCCACGGAGCCGACCACCAGGCTCGCAACTTTAACAAATGAATGATCCAGAGGAACACTTGTACCGTTTTTACAGTTGAATACGCGTGTTGAATATCTACCTACTCCTTTTTGGAGATGGACTTGTGAATGTGGGTTTCCTGACGATGCGTGGCAATATGTTTGTTGGCAGTTCCTATGGAAAACAAAAAAAAATACCAGTCGTAGAGTAAGAAAAGTTAATTCATACTACTAGATGGGATCATTTATTTTTGGTTCTCAATCACATTATCACCTCAAGAGATCAGAAACCGGTAGCGTGCTGGGATATCGCGCTTTCCTAGAAATCACTCATGGCATTACCTATTGTATTGAGTCATTATCAATATATTTTTACTGTACGTAGCGTATAGGGGCTTGCCCTAGCGATATAAATTGTGAAACTATTACGTTTACGTTTACATGATACATAAAAAATAGAAATAGAAATTGAAAATTCATTTATTTCAAATAACTTTATATACTCTAACACCAACAATAACTCATAAAAAAACAAGGCATTTGTATAATACAATATTAGGTGAGTTGTTGTAGTGGTAGTGAGTGAGTAGTGTAGTGCCCTCCGTACTTCTCAAGACTGTATGACGGCAGAGCATTGCTCTTCTCACAGCTAAACAAAACTAAAACAATTAGCAATAGACTCCTGTCTGAGTTTATAAGATTGTTATTGGAGCAGAAAGCAGTATAAGGTACTAATCTAGCCTAAATAGTTACAACTTATAAGTAATGAGTAATATAAGCGGTACTTATGTTCCGGTTTACTATCACATATTACGCTCTCATTCAGGTGTTTAAAAGCGATTCAAATCAGCCATTTTCCAAGCCGCTTGAGTGCGATTGGGATGTGGGGATAGCGCACCATCCCCGAACTTTTTACCAGCGGGACGTGCGATTTTTGTGCTTCTTTTCAATTTCCTAAAAGGACCAGTCATTTACATCAAAGTACCGCCGATAAAATTATCTTTTCAATAGCAACTCCTAAATACATTAATGTCTTGGGGTTCATTTATTGCACACGTTTACGAGGTATTGAGATCTTACGGCTTTATACTCACCAAATTTAATCTATGTAGAAAGCTTCGTGCTTAGGATTAAAATTTGTTGACCACTCGCCCTCGATATCTGTAGAGGTACAACGTTAACTTTGTCGTGTAAAAAAGCTGGTCAAGAAAATGTCGAACATGCACACGAAGGTTTGCGTTCCATCGCACAAGAAAACGTAGGGACCGAACATAATAATATAAATCAGCCAAGTGCGAATCAGACTTTCACACGGAGGGTTCCGCACCATCGTTATACCTACCAAAAGTACAAAAAAATACGTTTCTTGTATGAAGACACTTTTCTTAATTTTTTCAATATGTCGTGTATTTCAGTATTTGTTGGTGGAGCGGCAACAGATATACACATTCTATGAAAATTTAAACTTTCTAGCTGTTATGGTTCGTGCTGGAGGGTCCTCTGACGGACGGACGGACAGCGGAGGCTTAGTAATATGGTCTCGTTTGGCACTCTTCGGCCTCTTGTTAACGACAACGGACAACGGCCCGATTTTGATTACGGACGACGGGCCGACGCGCAGTGTTCAATAGGACAGTGTAGGTGTTTGTTAACGTGACGGGCATGTACCCGTTGTCCGTTGCGTTAACAAACACCCACACTAACCTATTGACCACTGCGCGTCGGCCCGTCGTCCGTCATGAAAATCGGACCGTTACCCGTTGTCGTTAACAAGAGGCCTTCGGGTACGAAACCCTAAAAAAAAAAAAGTGTATGTCTGAACTTGGTTTGGATATGTTACCGTTAGAGTGCATAAATCAGTTAGAGTGCGGATTTACTAGGTCATTCGCAAATTAAAGTGGAAAAATATATTTAGTTTTTACATGAACTAGGTAATCTGAAAAATAACTAGGTAATCTGCAGAATAACGACCAAGGACACGGTGAAGTGCATAAATCAGATTCTGTATTTAAGTAAACGTCTGATCTAAAGTGTTTTATGTGGTAGTTCCTTAATATTAATAATATTATATATTGTTGATTAAGTCATAAATCCAACAAAAAAACAACTTCTTAGGTTAATATTTCTTCTGAAACACGTTTGGCTAGAGTAGGATATTGTGGCTTTAGAAGAAGCATACCTAACCGGAGCGGAGCGAAAGGTATGCAAATAAAACGGGACGAAAGTGATTCACCCACTGTCTTACGCAATTCAACGTTGTTCCATTAGCTACTATGCAGATTAACTAGATAAAGGTAAAGGTAAAATTAGGTATTATAAGTAAAATTTCGCACTTTAATAGATCGTATTAGGTAATCTGCTAATTACCTAGTAAATATGCACATTCAGTTCTTTCTGCACTCTAACGGTAACAGATACATGAATAAAAAAATTACGGATCCGACAATAAGACGATCATGAGTATTGGTATAGCAAGATTATCGAATGGAATTTAAATGATCATGATAATATTCGTAGGGCAGGGATATTGAAATTCAAACACGTTTCTTGTATGATGAGGACAGCATTTATTTATGAAATCTCTTGTAGTTCATTTGTAGTTGCAATGTCTGATACGGGATACGGTTCAACAGAGTCTAGCGAAGGATACAAACGGAAAACGGAGGCTTATTTGGGCCCCGTTGGTCACGCTTTGGTTATGGAACTCTAAACTAATTGTTTTTTTTTTTCATTTCATTTTGATTCTACAAGCTCTCGTCGAGCGTCTTGGGTTCGAATCCCGAATGCTGAGCTATGTTAGTTATGTTACCAACGAGATAAGTTATCTGTACATTTTACATACGAACTTCTTAGCGTAATTTTTTATCGACTACAGTAAAAAGATACTAAAGAAGCCCTCATACAAAGTAACACTCTGTGGTTCTGTAGTTTATATCTCATCGTTCTCTTTTATGGCAAACATCCCATAAAATTTTACAGCTACCCGCAAACATTAAAATGGTAACTAATGTTTGACCTAAATCTAATTCTCAAGTATTTATCTGGAAACTTACTGTGATTAAAACTTTTTCAGTATAAGTGTGAGTCCCCATAGGTGCGTTGCGTTACGTCGCGTTGTTTTTCATGTGTAAGTATATCATTTATGATATGCCACACCTGTGTTGCGTGGACGCACGTCGATCCTTTGAAACGTCGCGTGCTACGACGCAACGCATAATTGTTCCATATCTGGAACGCACGCAACGCACCAATGGAGCCTCACTCTTACGGCACTACCCTTCTTACAAATGGCCTTACATTAAAATAAGGCGTATCCCCTAGGTGAGAGGCAAATATTTCAAGTAATGTCATTCATATAATGTTAGAATAACTATTAGCTTTTGTACTTTAAATTAATAATTTCAATTGAGTGAAACAGGTAATAAAGATAACAGGTAATAAAAATGGAAGAAGAGGAGCTATCCCTGTTTGGCTAATGATGACGCACTTGTCAAAGTACATCAGGCTTTGTACATGCATTATTCGTGGACAATGGGCTGAATGAATAAAATAAGTATAAATACAATTTCCTTTCAATAACTGGTATTTATTTAATTAATTTAGCCGTGGTGTGTCTGAACCTTAACACAACTCGTGTACAGGATGCAATCGTTAAGTGTGCACAAGCGATTATTCCGTAATTATTACAGATATCAAAAAGCTATAAACTTATATTATCGAAACTACGTTACCTAATGAGTAAAATTACATAAATAACTTGTTACAAATAAAACTAGAAATATCCAAACTTTTGATATCAAACACTCCCATACATTTAGTACGAGATTACTAGAAAGGTTTTAGTTTCCTTATTTTTAAAGGTTATTTCATAATTTACTGATTTTTAAGGAAACTGTTATTACAAAGTAATAAAACTAAGTAACTTTATATTAAATTTATAAATTATTCCTCAAATGTAAAGAAAAGTTAATTTAGAAACTGTAAATAGAGCCCGTCATTGTACAACAAGAATGTCACTTGGCAAAACTGCTTTGAATACAAAATTTTGTACTGTTTACTTAAAAATAAATATCAATCAATCAATCAATCAATCAATCAATCAATCAATCAATCAATCAATCAAGCAATCAATCAATCAATCAATCAATCAATCAATCAATCAATCAATCAATCAATCAATCAATCAATCAATCAATCAATCAATCAATCAATCAATCAATCAATCAATCAATCAATCAATCAATCAATCAATCAATCAATCAATCATCAATATAAGAGTTTTCTTAATTAATATCAGTTCTAAGCTTATAAAATATCTTTTTTAATTAAGGAGATTAAAACATTCCTTCTAATCTCGTAGGTATTACTCTAACAGTGTAAAAGCTTGTGCACCACTTAACGATTACCTCCTGTATACATACAATACTGCACGGTCGCTTTCGCTGTTAGCAGAAAGGCAAACGTTGGCAATTTGACAGCAAAAAGGAACATATTCTCATTAGGTAGGGCTAGACCTAATTTTGTTTATACGGCACTTGACTTAGGTAGAAATAACAACGGCGTCCGTCGGCGCCATCTCTTTGGTTTGTTTTGGCCAAAATTGTGGACATGTCCATTGGGCTTTGTTAGTAAGTGAACTATTATTTAGATAATTCTTTGTAAGAAATTATTTTGTAAGGTGGTCTTTTAGGATTCCGAACCCGAAGGGTGCCAAACGGGACCCTGTTCCTAAGCGTCCGTCTGTTAGCTGGAACCGTAATAGGTAAAAGTAAAGTAAATGTAGCCCATTTACTTTACTTTTACCTATTACTTTATTTTTCACTTCTCCATACAAATCAGCTGATCCACTCAGGCCAAAATGTACTGGGAAGTGAAAAATAAAGTTGATCAGATCAAATCGGTTTCATCGTGAAAGTTGCTCAGAATGATGTCCCTAACAAAGTAGTTTATCATTTTGCGTTAATTCATTTACACTTTGTATATCTGGGGCTGGAGGGAGACCGCTCAGGGTCGGATAGAGTGGAAGAGGGGGAGAGAGGCCTTGCCCAGCAGTGGGACATGGTGGGCTCGTAATAATAATAATAATATCTGGGGCCGGATTTTTGCAGGCGATTCGCATGTAAATAGCTAAATCAAGAGTGTAAAATAAATACTGTATGTTTTTTGTAACCCGGAGCGGCAAGTCTCGGTGCGGTCGAAAAGCTCAAAATTGAGCCCTCGCTATAGATAAATTATCATACGATTCGCTTACAGAATCACGGTCCTGTTGTAATTATAGCAACTTATAATGAATTATACCAAATATAAAAAATAAAGGTGTCTGTCCATATACAAGAGTGTTTTCTTGTACTATTTCTTGAACAATGGTGAGGAACCCTTCGTGTGTGAATCTGCTTCGCACCTGACCGATTCTTTATGCTTTTTTTAAATAACCTACCCACTGTTTACTGTCTTCAATTTCTGGTATCTACATAACATTAAAGAATATTCAAAACATAAATTCGTAGCCGTAGGCGCGTCGAGAGTAGCAGCCCGACTACGGCGTAGTAATTGCTACGTCGTAGTCATTCTCAAGTCATAATATTTAAAAACTATTCTGGGTGTGTTTTGTTTTATGTTATCTTGCGGTGTTGCGTTTTATATATTATATGCTTACGAGTAAACCCATCGAGCTTAGGATTTAGATTTGTTGTGATGAGACCTTTTAATTTCACTTGATGATGAGACCCGGTGATGAAACAGGAAGATTGGTTTTATGCGGGGGGTTTTTAATGCTAAAGCTATCTGGACCATTGTCTCATCATCATTATCATCAAATTATACTCTAGGAATAGGTCACCTTGTTGCACGCTTTCTTGATTCGTGACCTGTTTCACATAACGATAACAGAAATGTTTGTTTTTAATTCTACACATTCCCGTTTTGAGGAGAAAGCGTGTGGATAATTTAATATCGGGAGTTAAATAATATTCTCGCAAAGAGCATACCTAATATGTTGTACGCCGTACGTTGTAATTGTGATTAACATTGTTTGAGTATGTTCCTTATTAATTCTGTATATTACAGGAATACAAACATTATAAAGTTGTGTTGTATGTATGTGTGATGTACGGTGTTATACATATAAAGGTGTATATTTTTAGGGTTACTTAGGGCACCATCATCCTGAAAGGGACATCATACTTTAAAACCGATTTGATGAGAACCAGTTTATTTTTCACTTCTTATAAATCAGCTGACCGCTAGGCTCTAATGCATGTCATGTCTCTAAAAATTACTCCGTCGTGGCATTGAAGTATGCATCGCAGTTTTTGGTTCCTACTAGACAGGGTATTCTAGTCTAGGGACATAAGCAATGTATTGTATGCCTTATGTTAAGTTATGCTACTTTTTCTGAGTAGCAACTTGTGTGTTCAGTTCAAAAAACAATACCATTTGCTTCAGTGATTATCTTCCCCATTATTACTACAAATCAACGCTTACACATTATTTACTCACAGCGCTTACACCGCATTTGTCTTTATATTCTTCATTGGGCAAAGTGGGTCCTCCTCACCCACCATGGTACCTACTGCGAACCTTTCCCTCTAAAGGTATTCGCTTAGGGCGGGTTCCATTTAAAGCAATTTATCTTTACTTGATTTAATTCCGGGTCCTTGCTGTTAAATGAAGTTCAAAATGGCGGATGGGCCTACTGCTCAGTGAATTGGCTTAAAGTAAACCTTCCGTCTGTTTGTTGTTACATATTGCGTTATACATGTTTTTTTTTACGTAGCCTGTAATGTGTCCCACTGCTAGGCAAAGGCATGTAGTACAGTAAAATTAAATTAGTTGGGATAGGCTGTATAATAAACTAACAAGCAACCTGACTCAGCTAATTTCGTCAACGTTGTTGTGTAATTTGTGTAGGGTTCTAAACAATATCGTCAACTACTTACGCCCCCATTTCTTTGCAGATGATAGAACAGTCCTTTTTAGGATTCTGTACCCGAAGGGTGCCAAACGGGACCCTATTACTGAGACTTCGCTGTCCGTCCGTCCGTCTGTCTGTCACCAGGCTGTATCTCATGAACCGTAGTAGCTAGACAGTTGAAATTTTCACAGATGATGTATTTCTGTTGCCGCTATAACAACAAATACTAAAAATCAAAAGACATTTAATATTAAGGGGGCTCCCATACAACAAACGTGATTTTTTTGCTCATTTTTGCTCGATATTGATGGTAGCAGGTAGACGCTTAAAATGTTCACAATATATTGAGTATATTATTTACTTAAAAAATAAGTAATTCAATTAAAATTAAATTTATATTTAGGGGGGGGCTCCCATACAAAATGTTTTTTTTTTGCGGTTTTTTATAGATAATGGTAAGGAACCCTTCGTGCGCGAGTCCTACTCGCACTTGGCCAGTTATTTAATCCTATTTGCGTGAAAGAAGGTATTCTCACGTCGTTTGCCGTCACTGTTAGATCGTCCATATAATGTAATTAAGAATAATTACCTTATCTCGTTGGTAGATGGTCTGCACCAGGACTCAAACTGCATCTCCTACGTGAAACCCATTAGGCCAAGGAGCTCTTTACAGGATTGTTCAATAATATTGTTTTGTACATTTGCATAATGGACAACTTTATTAATTAATACATATTTATATACATTTGATTATAATTAACTAAAACTTACACTAAACTAAAAATTTCACCATATAATTCTGCAATAAAAATGTAATGTAACGTAAATGTAACGTTACACACTAAAACTTTCTGTAAACTCATCAGTCAACATATCTCTCAGTTATTTCCATACTTTTTGGATGATGCTTTTTAAATTTCCCACGAGCCATCATCCGAGTGAAATACGGCTTAAGTTCCTCAAAGAAAGTTGACTAAGCCCTTTATTTGCTGAAGAGGAATAAATCTGATGAAATATTCCAAGTAAAATAAACCTTCTCTATATAGCTGATGTATGCCGAAAGTAAGACATATTATACATACAGAAATAACTTGAATTCCCGATTAACCATGTTGAATAGTGCGATGATTGAAACTATTTATCTTATTTTTAGATATTATACTCTCGGAGCTAGCACGTTTTCACACTTGTTTCAACTGACGTCTAATTGTGATAATGCATCAACATTCAAGTGTGCTAAGTCCCAAATGCATAATTTTTATAAATTACAGTCCTCTCAAGCTCATCAGAATCAGGTGAAAACAGAAGCCGCCCAGCGAGGTGTGAGTTTTCATTTCATTCCAAGCTATTCCCCCGTTTTCGGTGGGTTGTGGGAGGCTGCGGTAAAAAGTATGAAGTATCACTTAAACTGTTTTTATTTTGCCAATAATTGGCTAAATATTTGTTAATTACATAATTAAATAACCAATAAGGCAAGACTTTAAAAATTACACGATTACTCATCATCATCATCATGCTTAGCCCACATCGACCTAAGGGCAAAGGTCAATTCTCACCTTTAAATATATTGTAAAAGTTTTATTACAAAGGTTGTTGCCCCAATGATTAATTCTAATACTCAATTATTAATGCCACTTAACAAGCTAAAGGTAGGTTCGTAACATCATGATGAATGTCCCAAAAAGGATCCAACTTAATTCCTCAAGGCGCAGGGAACAAATTGGGACCGGGAAATTAGGACCCATTGTCCAGATAGCCCTTAACGGTCCACCGAGTGAGTCTGTTTTACTTCGTATTTTGGAGACACTACAGTTTAATTTTCGACGATGTGTAAGCTATAGATAGACTCGTATGTTTGTGTGTGTGTGCGTGTCGCCCCCTTCGAGAATTCGGTTCTGGCTAGCTAGTAAGTTGCTAATGACGGTTGTTTCTACACACATAATTCGTAAAATTGCTATTTTTCATTATTTTTAGCCTTCTGATCTTTAAAAGGAAAAGAAAGGAACTCTTATAGGATCACTCGTTGTCCGACCGTCTGTCCGTTCGTCTGTCAAGACCTTTTTTATCGAGGATACGTGGAGGTATCAAAATGAAATTTATATTTATCGCAGATCTGTAGTCCCTTACAGCTGTGAAAAAATTAACCTTCAAAAAGTCAACGTAAACGTCTTTTATAGCATACATAAAGGGAAAAATCTGAAACTTATTGTACCTATGTATTTCTGCAAAAATATGTAATTACGTTTACATGGATGACATCATACTTATTGTTTTATGTAGTAACCTAGTACCAGCTACGAGGTCACAATCTACAAGTATGATCGGAACCCTTGGTGCGCGAAGTCTACTCGCACGTGACCGTTTATTTTTTATTCAGTTAGCAAACAGTCACAAAGCATGGATTTTGATAATTTTTTTACGCTAAGACCATGGAGTACCATATAGTTTCGCCTATAGCGTTCTTTGATTACTCCCTCGACACATAGGTATAGATGAACCATCTCATGAAGAAGTTTTGACTTTGGGTTGAAAGAACTTTATTCTCATAAGAATAAGGTTGAAAGAACTTTATTCTCATAAGCCTAAAGTCAAAACTTCTTCATGAGATGGTTCATCTTAGGTTAATCCACTTTTCAATATTACCTTTTAGATTTCATGACAAGTTCTCCCGCGAACTTATTACGCAAGAGCGCACGAAATATAACAGCTTTTTTCCGAGGACGACTCAGTAAGGAATCTGTTGAATTTTCCTTTTTCTGCGCGATGTAATTTTAGGATGTCCTTGCCTCCTCCCCTCTGTGACCCGTAAGACAGGGATTGGGAGGGGGGAAAGCCAAGCGTTTGTTTTGTAAGGATATACCCATTACATTATGACTTTGTAGATTATACTCTGACTTTGGGGAATGTTAGTGGAAATATTTTATTATGTTTGAGTTAAACTAATTAGGACTAGTTAAATTAGATGGCTTTCGGAACGCAGAAATTAATAAAAGTGCTTGTTGTATAAAAAGCTATATTAACTAGGGCAGGATAACTAATTATTATTTTTTTGTAAATAAATCAAATTCTCCGTCAAATGCCGCCAAAGACTGACAGATCTAATTTTTGCAACCTTTTTGTGCGGATTCCAGTGCCATGGCGAATGAGAAAAACCCCTTTGTCAATAGGTCTTCTCGGTTATTATTTCTATCTACATCTACTGTCATTATCTCTACAGATAACAGTTTTAACCATTACACAGTTTCGGGCGCTTTCTTGATTAAGGAACACGGCTGCATGATTTTGCAACTTTTACCGCCGCAGTAATACCAAAGAGCACACAAGAAATCTCTTTCCTTGAATCGTATAGTGTTTAAAAACATCATAATGTCATCATATGAAATAGTTGTTATTACAATAATTGAAACAAAAAGTAAACTTTAGAAAAAACCGACTTCCACAAACCCTATTTGATTAGATTGAGTTTAATACAAACTGTAACCCCTTATCCCCCCCCCTTGGGGAATTAATTTTGTCAAATCTCATATCAGTGCTACACCACGCTACTAAGGAACTCCTGTACAAAGTTTCATGGCTCTAGGTCCACCGGTTTAGGCTATGCGTTGCCTGCCCGTCAGCCACGCATTGTATTTGTACCTGGTATTGAGCAGATCTGGTGGCCATATGTGGTATTCATCAGCAGTTCCGCATCACAATATTATGCTTACCATGTGCATTTGCACGAGTTATTATGAAAAACACAAAAATCACTATAGGTCTGCCTATAATTTTTGAAGAGTTCCCTCAATTTCTCCAGGATCCCATCATCAGATCCTGACTTGGTGTCAATGGGACCAATGGGAAAGTAAACCCTTTCAAACAAAAAAATAATTTTCCAAATCGGTCCATCCGTCTAGGCGCTATCGAGGCACATACATAAAAAAAAAAAAAAAAAAATATCCGGACGAATTGTAAACCTCCTCCTTTGGGAAGTCGGTTAAAAACAAGACAAACTTTCTAACTCACTTCAACTTCTTTATACTGTATTTAAAATAATAAGAAAGGACTCGAACTTATTCTTTCACGGTATAGGCATCTCAACATAATAATATGTAGATGTGAATGGTTTCGCACAATGTACTGACTGAAAAAAAGGTGATTGATGAATGAATTATAATAGATTACAGTAAAAAATATGTGTACACCTATAAAACATGCCCATCAATTGAGAATTTAATTATCAACAATAAATGTTCTATGACAAAATGTCGTAAATAGTAGGCTTTCTGAGACAATTCAGTTTGAATATGTAAAAATAAATTACGATGAGAAAACTTTGATGAAGCCTTATCATAAAGGTGCCTTATATTACTTATGGTCAGTATGGAGTTACACAACACATTCACATTAGGTATTTATTTTAATTTTATTACGTGTTTAAATTTTCTGTTGAGTTTGCTGTCGCTACAAAATAGAACATAGATTTCAAATTTCCGCTGTCATCTACGTCTCGTTTTCGTTCCCGTTCACATCAACATAGCCTGCGACACCTAATACAACTGCATTTGATTCACAGTCTGAAATTAGAACCAAATGTTGATAATATGTCATATGTGGTGTTTCCAAATCACACACTGTATCTTAAAAAAGGTTTTACTGCAAATCTAGGCTGTTACGTTACCTATATAATTTAAAAGTATTTACAATCTTTCCCGCAATATTTATGTTACAGAATATTTATCAATCTGTGTTTTTAAGATGAGTTAAGCAAAACCCTACAGAAAGCTTCTGATCGTGTCTTGATATACGACCTATTATTTCATCTACATTGTACTGGCAACACCAATGTTTACGAAAAGATTTTTCAATTAGTAATCCAAGTATAGACTCTCCGATTTCGGCCATTTGGCTTGAAAGTGAGTAGACCTAATCATGTTCAAACGAAGTGATGATGTTCTATGTGTCGGCGGCCGATCGTAGTATTGGGCACATCACCATGTGCCTCGCCATTTCATGATATGGCCAAGCCATTACTGGGCATATCATGATATGGCTAAAAAATATTAAAATTCGGATAGAACACACAAATTCTTTATTTTTTTCTGACACTTAACCGGTTCGCTCTGTAGTTATGTTTTTATAGGGTATGGAAATTCGATATCGCGAGTCCTCAACCAAACCTTGTTTTTGTAGAAAAAAATACAAAATATCAAAAATAATCAGCACTATCAACCGTAACCGGACGAAGATAATTAGGGAAGTTTTTTGCTAGGCGTTACCTATGTATGTGGTAAAAATTGGTTGCGGTAAATAGACCAGCGGCGTGAGTCTCGCGCCTTCGATATACGGATATCGAGACCTATATTGACAGATTCCCATACAAAATCACTCGATATAGGTGTAGTATCGTATATCGAATGCGCGAGAATCATGCTCCTGCGGCACCGTACCCCTGGTTCTTTTTGCTATTGATTTCTCAAACAGTCTTCTAAATAATGCCCTATAGCTATGTATGGCAAAAGTTTCATTATATTTTTTTCGCGTAACTCAGGACAATCATTCAATATCTCAATCAATATGAAAAATACATCAACAGTCAAGTGGCTAACTGCTCAAGTTGACCGTGTACCAGAGCCCTTAGTAGTCATATCAACGTAAGCAAAAGTGCTAACATAAATAAAACAAGAGAGAGAGAACTTTAATGAGACAAAGTAACCCAGTTCCGAGTTCAACCGCAATTCCCTACAAAATTGACCTAAATATTTATCCCCCCTTTATTGAATGGCATGTTCTAGAGACTTGGCACCGGAGGCGAAGTAATATCCGAAAATGACGCTTAGCCTGTTTAATTAAGGCACTATAAAACCGTTCCGTTCCGCTTCCGTTTTCAAAACGGAATTTTGTCTGGTTCTAAAATAATTTGTTAAAATTGCGTTTTACATATTAAATTATCGCATACGTTTTGTGCCTAGAGATTGGTCAGTATCGGCATTTAGAAGGGAAATGTAAAGATTATCTGATCTTCTTCTTTTTATTAAAATGGCGTTCTAACCTCATTTGAGGTTAATTTTGCCAGTGTCAAGTTGTCAGATTCTCATTTGAGAACCTGGAAATTATAATGTCTTGAGCTGATTTGATGATTATGATGATGATGATGATTTGTCGCTCGTTAGCACTACCCAGGGAGGACGTGAAGGGCTGTGGGTTCCAAGTAATTCCTTCGGACGTGAGCGACTGCCTCGCCGATTATCTGATCGGTTTCAGTTTTTTTTAATTCGACTGATTACCTTTACGTAATTTTATTACCTCTCAAGGTCATTGTCAGAAACTTTAATGTGAATCAGGTTGTGCCCTTTTTGAAGCTTGTTTATTCTCACGAGGCATCATTTGGTAAATTACTTGTTGATTTTAATACCGAATTTCCATCGGACTAAGTGGCCTCTTTGTGGAAATGATCATTCTCAGTGGAATTTTATTACGATCCCAGAGCTCTATTTGTAACTAACGGGAGACCGGTTAGCTCAATACCCGTGGATAGACATTCGAATCACCAGTTCCTTTTAGTACCAGTTCAGCAGACTTCGAACCAACCAAGGCTACAGATACGGTAACTAATCAGCATCACAGAACGTTGATACCTGTGCTGCATTGCGATGAGTAAAAGGGTTAATCCTGGATATCAAAGTATAGCCGTGAGGCATTTCTGCTTTGATTGCATCATCCAGTATTCACTCCCAACGCACAATAACCGGCTCACACGTCACGTACGAGCAAACTAGTAAATATTAATAAATGCCAGCGCTAGTCCGCGCCGCAGAAACGCGAGGCGGGAATCCATTTGCGTCCCGTTTCCGCTTCTGGTTGCGTTTTTATGCTCTCATTTTCCATTCGAGCTGGCTTTTGAACTTTGGCTCTGAGATTCTCCAGGAAATTGAATTTGGTTAATTGTGAGAAGTGAAAAATATAGTTGCTTTGATCAAATCGGTTTCATAGCAAAAGTTGCTCACAGTGATTTCCCTAACAAAGTAGTTTCTCATTTTGCGTTAATTCATTTACACCTTGTATAAATTATTATTCCAGCTAAACTGCCTTGTTCACTCTCCCATTTCATAAACTTTGATTAGATAGCAAGTCACAGACCTATATTACCAGCAGCAAATATACACAGTTATACGCGATTTATTCAGAATGTTTTAAAATAAACTTTCGCACCTTCGTCACCTTTAGGGGATGACAGCATGAAACTAAAGTTCTATACTTTGAGTTATTTGCGGCCCTGCCTTGCCTATGTCAAAGTTCCTAAAAGTATGTAGTCTTGGATTGAATTTAAACTTTTAAACATACAGTCGCTCTTCTAGTTACGTTAGGACTCTTTAACTTTATTGACGGAATAAGGCCTCAAAGCTTTCTCAAAGCTCTTAATTAATCCTTTACTCTCACCAATTCTTTTAAATTGCCCTAATCCTTCTTTAAAGCTCCGAATTTAAACAGTCAGCGGAGAACATTTTGTAGTACAAAGGAGTGAAATGGTTTCTTCAGTTTCCATGTTTTAGGTTTTGTCAAAAATTATTTACAAAATCATAATCTTCACAACGTTCGTCAATCTCTCATTTTCAAACTTGGTTTGCTGGAAGAGATATTGAGGGAAACATAATCTCGCCATTGCATATTATTTTCTTATGACTTTAGACTTGTCTTATTTGTATTTATATTGTGCAGTAAATACCTCCAGTCATAAAAGTTATAATGAGTTTTGAATAGCTGACTTTACTCTATTTCAGCTTAGAAGCAACATGACAGCTAACCTAAAACTTCATAACATCTACTTTTTAAACACTAGGGATGTTACCAAAAGGTTACCAAACAATCGGAAAGAATCGAAATACCCGGATATGATTTAGATTGAGCCACAAACACCCCACCACGCTGTCTCAGTGCTGGTTGACTGAAGGAGTGGACATAATATTACCTACATAACATTATTGATTGATTTATATCATAACGGGTTAAAAGGTCACTATCCTCAAACCTCAGGCACTGTTAAAAGGTCACTCACCTCAAACCTCTCTTCCAGTACACCTGTCTCCACGAGAACATGTTCCACTACCTCTGCGAGGAGACCGGCGGGGGGGTGACCCTGCCCGGGGCGCGGGGGGACGACGCCTGGAAGGTCTACTTCAATGAGCACCCGGAGGAGATTGTGGACGAGTTCGCGATTCGATACGGCATCGAGAATATCTATCAGGCTATGACGTGAGTATTGAAAGGTTTTTATTAACATATAACGATAATAATTCACCAAGTTAAAAACTTTAAAAAACCGACTTCATGACCTATCAGTCCTCCCCGCTCAGTACACAAATGTCATCTACAGTCCCGAAAACTAGCCTAAGAAATCTGTCTCCTGACAGTGAAGTCCACGTATTACATAATATAAACGAATATACGATCTTAACAGCCAGAATTGATCGACAATTGAACATATTAAACACCAAAAAGACTGGATCCAGGTAAAAACAAATTAAACTTCACAGTTTTTTCATGTAGAAACCTAACTACTGGACTGATACCTGATTTTCAAAAAATGGAACTAATCGATTGGGCTTCATGAAATGGGTTCATAAAAACGAGTAGTACCAGTTTCGATGTAACAAACATTAAAAAAATAATGACAGAAAAAAAACATACAACCGAATTGATAACCTCCTCCCTTTTTTAAATCGGTTAAAAAATTACAAATAGGCACATACATTGCTTCTGGACGTCACGCTAGGATACCCTGAGTCGTATGGGAACCAGAGAAGCGACGACATAAACATGTAAACATCCAAAGCTAGGGGATTTTTTTCTGCATCCCCAGCCGGGGTTCAAATCCGGGTCCTGTCGTCTGGACTCGTGCTCATGAAATGCTTTGTTTGGTCGTTTGGCGAAAATAATTTTTTAAATCTCTCGTCATCGGTCCATTAAACGATTGGTGTAACTATAGGTACTATTCACGGAATGTTTACTTGCACGACCGGTAGTCCCTGTGACCCACCAGATAAAAACGGTACGATACCGTAAGATAAACCTAATATAGTTACAAGACCGAGTTGAATGGGAAAGCATTTATGGAACGACCCATCGGATCCAACGATCGAGCGTACAAGTAGTGATAGGTTCAGTAAAACTGGTTTTAGGGCGGGATAATGTGTTACCAACTTCGTCTGTGTAGAGATACAGGACGCGGCAAGTCTTTTGGCACACGAGTGGTGCGTGAAAGGGGTAAGCTCATTTTATCGCATTATATGCATATATTTATAGTCTATGAAATCTGTCTCCTGACAGTGATGTCCTTACCTATTATATGAGCGATTCCGTGAAAATTTGAGCCTATTTGAAAGTCATTTTTTCTGCAACTTTTACGTCATTTCTATTCAGAATCACCAGCCTTTCTCACCCCTATGGAGACAAAAAATATCACATTATTTTTTCTATTTCGTCACGATTTCCCAGATGAGTTGTATGATAGTGACTAAGTGGAAACAAAAAATATATGGAATTTTTGGGACAATTTTTTTCTCCATAGGCGTGAGAAGAGCTCGTGATTCTGAATAGAACTGACGTAAAAGTTGCAGAAAAAGAGACTTTTTCAAATAGGCTTAAATTTTCTCGGAATCGCTCATTTATCAATATCATAAACAAATATACGATCCTAAATAACCAGAAAATATCTCGTGACGATGTCCTTTAACACACCTATTGAACTAAATCATGTAATCGTAAATTACTAACTAAGTATATTATAATTTAATGTTGCTTCCATCAAGTAATTAACGATTCGCTATAAGGAACTTAGGTACAAACTACAAGGCTACGAGGTAGTTAGTTATAATAGTCTTCAAAATTATTAATTGATTGATGCTCGTCATTAGTGACAAACCCTTGTGATTGATTCATAACATAACACATTTACCTGCGTACACACATCGGTCATGTTATGTATGATGTTATAATTACTTTTCAACGATAAGGAATTATTGATCGTACATTAATGTTGACGTTTTGTGTATTATTCAATTCAATTCAATTAAATTTCGTTATTTCGGACTTCTAGATCCATAATAAATAACAGTACAGTAACATATAAATTTACAAGTGAAATATAACAACACAAAAATAAAAACAAGAATACATAGCCTTACGTGGAATAAATTATGACGTCTGAATAAATGCTTATTTTATCTTATCTTAAGTTTACAGTGCCTGCGATTTGGGAGGCAACACGAACTATACTAACTAAACTAAAATGGTGTGTTTGAAAATGGAATCTGTGGCCACCGCGCAAGGGCTGTTGGATTTGAAGGTTGTCAGTTTAGTGCCTTTAGTTCCTCTAGTTTAGTGGTTTTGACACCTCCCAAATAGCCCCCATTGTTTCTTGTAATAACTAATTAAACATGACTGAGGGACCACAACAAGAAGTCGGGAATCAGCCCAGGAGCGAGATGTGTGGAAGAGGGGAAGAGAAGCTTTTGCTTACTAATGGGATGATATTATAGACTAGATGATAATAATATATGTATATTAAACATGGACTTAACAGGCAACAGTGCCTCCAACCAACTTTGCCTCCGTTTGCTGTTTTTTTTAACCCTTTTAAAAACGTAAAATAAGTTATAAGTTTGAACGTTTGTCTGTAGAGCCTGGGCTTGTCTGACAAATACTGCGCAAAGCGCGGCTGAAACATTATTGTGCTTGTATCAACGTGTATGTTACCGGCAAATAATGAAATCCCGTCCTTCTACAGTATTACTGGTCAGTCAACCTACAGAATGACGGATTTCATACTTTGATGGTGACATACACGTTGTTACAAGCCATGTTGACCAAAGAACAGCAGTGTGGCCGCTATAAAAAGCACTCGTCCCAGTTAAGATAGCCAAGCTCTATGAGTGTGTGTATCTTTTATGCTTTAGTTTGACGGCCGATTTTAATACGGCTTTCTGAAAATGTTTGTTGAAATATATGAATGCAAACGAAAAATAACCACGACCCTCAGTACTTCACCTCATCAGCTGATTATTTTTATGAATATATTTCTTTCCCCGAGTGCTCCGTGGTCTAGTGGGTATCACGGTGCTGACCATGTACCAATTAGATGATTAATTTGTCATAAGTACATTCTGTGTTTCGGATGGCACGTTAAGCTGTAGGTCCCGGCTACTATCACTACTTCGTAGTATGTAATGTATGTAGTAGTCGTAAAACCCCTCCACCAACCCGCACTGAGCCAGCGTGGTGGAGTATGACTCAATCTTACTCGGATCCGAGTAAAGGCCTGTGCCCCTCGGTGGGGACATTAATAGGCTACATTTACTTTACTTTTTATTTCTTTCCCCAGCCACTTCCACTGCCTATCGACGAAGTACTTATGCGCAGGAGTGCCGGCCGTCATGTCCACTCTGCTGGCTAATATCAATGCGTACTACGCACACACGACCGCCGCCTCAGCAGTCTCGTCTGCGTCTGATCGATTCGCGGCCTCCAACTTTGGGGTGAGATATCTGCTAAATGTGTACATTTTTCACAAGATTAACAAGGCTCGATCTATGGTATCGATCGAAGGTATCCTATTCCTTCGGGAGTTTGACAAACCTTGAAATCTTTGACTAAGTAATACCTCCATAATCTGGGCTTGAAATGCATGTCTAATAAGCAAAACCAATATTCAAACTAATATTTTACTTGTTAATATTTAGGTCAAGACAAGTAGGTAGGTTAAGGTTTATTTGGACCAAAAACACTAATTATAGGCTATTTACAGTGCCTATACAAAGAGCCTCGAGGTTCGCCCTCCGGCGCCAGGGGTGGGGTGCGGTATCTGAATCAGCGCGGGGAAGGGAGTGGCCGTTCTGTACGCAGTACTAATCTCTTCTGTGACAATAGCACCTACAGAACGGCCATTCCCTTCCCCGCGCTGATTCAGATACCGCACCTCACCCCGGACTCGGGGACCTCGTCGTCGGTTCCACTTTGTATAGGCGCTGAACGCACACATTCACAAACTAACGAGTTTACGCACACATTTGCACGTGTACAAACGTCATTTGGCTATGTACTACTACATCTGAATAGGTGATTATTTTACGAGCGATCTTTGAAGTGTCCAAGGTGTGCTATTGTTAGAATATTAATTACACGAAGTATTAGATTACCTAAAATACAAAGTAGTCGACACAAATAATATATCTTCGGTCACCCAACAGAAAGAGAAGTTCGTCAAGTTGCTCGACCAGTTGCACAACTCGCTCCGGATCGATCTGTCGATGTATCGGAACAACTTCCCCGCGTCCAGCGCGGAGAAGCTCATGGACCTCAAGTCTACGGTCGACCTGCTGACCAGCATCACGTTCTTCCGGATGAAGGTGAGATTATGATCATTTTTATCATCATCTATCTCATCATTATTCATCTCGTCATCATCATCATCATCATCATCAATGTCATCATTATCATCATCATCATCAGTCTGTCAGGAAACCCACTGTTGAGTGTAGGCCTCCTCAGTACAACACATTCGACTCTGTCCTTTGCAACCTACGTCCATTGTTTTCCTGTCAGCCTCGCTAGGTCATCTGGCAGGTGGTCTGGCGACTGGCCTTTGGCCCCCATTTCGTAAACCATCACTGATGATGATTCATCAGTCATTATCTATCCAGAAATTATGAATAGCTCAATGTAAGCGCGATACTTTCATACGGTTGTTAATATTTGCAAGAACTGTTTCTTCTTCTTTCTTTTCTCTGTAAGTCGTACTTCTTTTAAACCCTAAGAAGGTTTTCAAGGTGAGATTTTTTTCAAAACACAATGAGCCACAGCCGAACATCAATTTAAATAATTTGTAAACGTTATTTAATTCCAGGTCCAAGAGCTGAGCAGTCCGCCCCGCGCCAGCACAGTCGTGAAGGACTGTGTGAAGGCTTGCCTTAGATCTACATATCAGTTTCTTTTTGAAAATTGCTACGAGCTCTACAATCGGGAATTCCAGGTACATGTGTATACTTCTATCGTATTTTGCAACAAAGGGAATGCTAAAGTTGAAAGAATGATTAAACTTATTACTTAGAAAGGCATTATCATCATGCAGAATCCTAATGTTTGTCAAATGATAGTTTATGTTATGATGTACAATATAAATTATTGACACGCGAAACTTTTTTGCTAATTACCAGGTGGACCCCAACGAAGCAAAGCGCGACCCCTCAGACCACGGACCTCAGCTGGACTCCGTGGACTTTTGGCACAAGCTCATCGCGCTCATAGTGTCAGTAATCGAAGAGGACAAGAATAGCTACGCGCCCGTACTCAACCAGTTCCCTCAGGAGTTGAATATTGGTCATGTTAGTATCGTCTCCTGCTTGAATGAAAATTGTAGCATATGTGGGTCTTATTTTTAATGATTATATTAGTAATCAAAGTGCTCTCAACTCTGAGAACTGTCATAAATACAGAGTGTAGACACAAATACATACAGCTTCGGCGGCGGTGGTGATGCTCCTACAGAATTCTCATTAATTTGTCCTTCAATTTATCCCACAGTTGTCAGCAGCAACGATGTGGTCGCTGTTCGCTGTGGACATGAAATATGCTCTAGAGGAGCATGAACAGCATCGTCTCTGCAAGTCTTCCGCTTACATGAATCTGCATTTCAAGGTGAGTAGGCTTCTGCTGTTGTGACGTTGGCATCTTTGTCTAGCATAGCAGCCTTGTATCGAATTCCTTTTTTTTTACAAAAACGTCAAGTTGATAAGCATTACAAAAACAATCAAACAATGGTAGTGTATTGTGAATAACGACGGTGAAAGGGTACGGTACTATTACTTACGTAGCCTATTCTACACTTCACAAGAAGTAAAAGTATCAAAAAGAAGAAGTTGAATAAACTAAAATCCTTTTTCACAATCCCATCCTCAGGTGAAATGGCTCCACACGAACTACGTGAAGGACGTGCCGCCCTACAGCGGGGCGGTCCCGGAGTACCCGGCCTGGTTCGAGCCCTTCGTGATGCAGTGGCTGAACGAGAATGATGACGTATCACTGGAGTACCTGAACGGAGCCTTCAATAGGGATAAGAGGGATGGGGTGAGTGTTTTACAATTTATTTCAATTGGCCCGGTGTGGTTCAAGAAACTTATTGATAAATAGTCAGATAACATCAATTGACACTTCATGTATCTGTGAAATGTCAAATGTTTCAGATAAAAAGACAGATAAATGCTATCTTTATATAGGAGTGAGATCGGCATTTATACAAATAAACAAAGGTTTTCCTCCCAAAAAATATTCCAGGCCAAAGATCCCTAAGAATTTGCTTTCTTGATGTACTGTTTTTTCTGTCTCGTCTCGTGTCACGTCCGTGTCGTGTCTAATCTGTCCAATTGAGATTGTGCCTTAAATTAAAACTCTTTAGGGCGTAACAAATACCTTCATGTGTGACGATGTGATATAAAAATAATGACGTCACCTACATTCACTCTACTAAACTAATTGCTTGTACTAAACTACAAAATCCACTTGCAGTTCCAAAAATCGTCAGAGCACGCGCTCTTCTCAAATTCTGTAGTCGACGTGTTTACACAACTGACTCAATGCTTCGATGTGGTCTCAAAACTCGAGTGTCCAGACCCGGAGATCTGGAAGCGGTACATGAAGAGATTTGCGAAGACTATTGTCAAAGTGCTGGTCGCGTATGCTGATATTGTGAAGAAGGAGTTTCCTGAGCATTTGAAGGAGGAACGGGTGGTAAGTTACACATAGTACAAGAAATGGTAGCTTGTTTTAGAAAAAGCTTACTAAGGTCTTCAGACTTTATAGTAAGTTGTAGGTACTGAATAATTTAGTACATAAGGAGGAAGCGGTGTAGTCGCCGCGGTGGTAGAAACCAAAGCGGCCAACGATGAGGTTCATAAAGCCAGAATGGAACAATGTAGCCTGATGCCTAGGTTTTAGATGTTTAAATGTGTATGACGTCGCAGATTCTTAATTCCATGACGGGTATCATAATGTGGGGCCAGAAGGAATGTATGTGCCTTTTATAATAAATGTTTAAGAAGTCATGTGTGGACATGCAGTAGCAAGCTGTAGCAGCAAAACATAAACTGTTGGAATTTTTCGTTTCTTAAACTCAAGCATTAATGTTCCACTACTAAAGGATTATCTTGTTACCTACAGGCCTGCATCCTCATGAACAATATCCAGCAGTTAAGAGTGCAGCTGGAAAAGATGTTTGAAGCGATGGGAGGAACCAAACTGGAGCTGGATGCGGCAGACATCTTGCACGATTTGCAGCAAAGCCTAAATAGCACACTTGACGAGCTGGCCTGCATGTTTGCTGTCAGGTAAGAATATAAAGGTCAAGAAATCCATTTACAAAACCTTTTGTTTAGCTCTTGCAAGGTAATTGTGTTTGTTATAAGACTCTTTATGGTACTCGTGTTTGCTTGGAATGTATACCGAATTGGATATGAAAATCAAAGCATATCATAAAACAATATTACGCTCCGGACTCTTGGTCCCCCTGTTATCAAAAGGAATTGATAATTCGCTTATACTAAATAATCTCTACAAATCTTTCCGAAAAAAAAATAAGCCATTCCTATATTTAGTTCAGTCTCAAATCTGAGCCTAATGGTAACACTTGTTACAGTGACTAAATATGCACAAGCAAATGGCCATTTATAGAAAATAATGAACACTTGCTTTGGCAAACTTAGAGTTGACACTTGTATACTGCCGTCATACCGAAGAGGGCGGCATCTACAAAAAAATAAAAAATGCGTTTTTGGTACCGTTGGAATCAGTACGAAATTTCCCATCTTTCTGTATATAAAAAAAGGCGGTAACTACACTGGAACTATGGTTTCGAGATGGGAAGATGGCGGCTTCTGCAAATAACCTGTACTTGATAAAAAGTAAAAAGGCGGCGTCTGTAAAATACAGGGCAAAAAAGCGGCATCGACATGTAGATGCCGCCTTTCTTCTCTGTTTTTGTACATGCCGCCTTTTTACCTTTTAACGCCTCCGCTGTAATTGCAGATCCGGCATTATCACGTCAGTCAGTTGCCGAACGACAAGTGACGAAGACGTGTCGATTTCTTGCCCTGACTTGTTACACTTTCTTAGCTGGCCGCAGCGCAGTCAGCTACTCCACCCTTTGCAGCTATTTGGCATGAAGCTATCGCTGGACGATGCAAAGAAGAAATAGTTAGCACTTTTTACGATTTTTTTTGATGCAAAGAGACAGCGAAAAGCTGGTACTTTGGTTGGATAATTGTTCCAGCCAGAACAAAAATTGGTGCCTTCTCGGTTTTTTCGTGTACATGGTAAATTCAAGTGAGTTTACATGTAAAACTCTAACAGTACATTACTTCGAACCAGGCCATACATTCATGAGTGCTGACAGCTTTCACCACAGGATAGAGTTGTCTATGAAGCAAATGAAGAAAGTCTTCGATTTTGAAGACTTCGACAAAGCTGTGCGGAAAGCTAGCAAAAACACCTTCACAAAGAAGATGCTACCGGCAAATTTTCGAAAGTGGCTGGACAATTCTTCTTCCCTGAAGCTAAAGAACCCGAATCGCCCACATCTCAAAAAAAATGTGTGCCTTATACTCGGGAGGAATTTACGCTTAAATATAAGCTAACGTATGAGGACGATGAGGTATACAAGGACTTAAACTTTCTGAAAGCCGCCTGTATGAAAAAGAATGGTACACCATTACCGGATGTGCAAAATGGTCCAGTTGGCTTTCCAAAAGAAAAAAAGGAAAACATCCTCCGCAGTCTAGGGAAAATACTTCCAGAAAACCGAAAGGAGTTCTGGAAGAATTTGCCTGAACCCTCACCCAACTCTACAAAAAAACCACGACAGCGACGACGCCGCGATTGATTAAGGAAAAATAATGCTTTATTTTTGATCTCAATAAACCTGTAATTATATTCAAAATATTGTTTTATTGTCAATAATGCTATTGGCTTAATTATGATATAAAACTAATTAAATTAGGGATAATTTCTACGCAGATGCCGCCTTTTCGGTAGGATTGATATAGTTTAAGTTTATTAAAATGCTAATTTTAATAGCGGCAACTAGGTTTTTTCATCATTACTTCTTTTATTTCTACAAAATTTATATATACATATTATTTGTAGTACAAGAGAATTAGTCCCTTCCTACCAGTACCAAAAAAGATAGGTATTTGCATCTCAGAGCTACGAAATATCTAAAAGTTACGTTTTGCTAATTATCTCGAAACAGCGTCATCTGTAGATGCCGCCCTCTTCGGTATGACGGCAGTATAGTCCTATTAATCAACAAACAATAAAACACGGCTTTTCCCATACAGGTTGGCTTAAACACAGTTGCTATAGTTGGCTATCAATATGGCGACTAGACCGCGATTTTTCGGCTCGGAATACGTCGGTGGTGTACTGAACCCTAACTCTTTATTAATCTGTGTTGAACCATTCTGATTACCATTAAGATCTAATCTTATGTTATGTCTCGTTCAGCCTTGATGGCAGGATCACAGCGTCAGTGAAGGAGCTTGGCGAGTTGCTACAGAAGGTGGGCGGGGGCGGAGCACCCGGGCAGCCGCAGCCGCCTGCCCATCATGAGGCTGACGAGGTGCTACGCCCACTGATGGACATATTGGTATGTAGGAACTTGTCGAAGTGAACCGAGTAATATTTGATAAATTTTATTGTAATTTTATGATAATATTATCATGATCTAATATGCCGGTAGAAGAAGGAAGTTTATGCAGATTTGAGACTGAAATTTAGAGGAACAAAAATGTTCTTTAAAAATCAGTAAATAGCAATAGCGATTCGTGGTTCGGAAAGTAAACACGAGTTTTTTCAATTATATTTATAGGATGGTTCGTTGACGATGTACGCCGAGTCTTGCGAAAAGACTGTCCTCAAACGACTTTTGAAAGAGCTGTGGAAGGTTGTGATGAAGATTTTGGAGAAGACTGTCGTACTTCCACCTATGTCTGATAAGACGGTGAGCAATTTGTTATAATCTATGATTTAACAAAACATTTCCCTAGGGGAATGAGAAATATTAATAATTAGTTCACAAACTTCATCAAAATCAACATGGTGGGCACAGCTCCTATCGACCCACTATACCAGCGAGCCACCAGGCATCTTTTATATAGCGCCAATTCTTACAATCATAGCGCAGAATCCCCCATTTCATTGACTTTATCATATTTTTGGGGCATATGCTCTCCATTAACAAACTTCAACACAAAGAACATTGCCGCTAAAACCAAAGTGTTTTAAAATGGCGGAAAGCAGGTATTTTCTATACAAAAAAGTTTGAACTATTGTAATTTGTTTTGCAGATGATGCTAAAGAATCTCACGAATAACGCCAAGAACCTTGCTGCTAATGCGAAGATTGAGGATATGACGTCATTATTCAAGAACACCGTCGCGAAGCAGGATGTCAAACATGCTCTTTCTGGCGTCATGGACATCTCCAAAGAGGTAAGTTTAGTTTAGGTATACTGATTTCGTCTAGGTAGTACAAAGGTTCGATGTTTTACTTACTGATCACTCCAGAAGACCCAAGGAGACATGTATGAACCTACGTCATCTCAATTCGTAGCAGGTGGCACAAAGGTGCTTTTAAATATGCACCCGCCTATTACCGCCCGCCTATTACCACCCGCCGGAGCTGCGGCTATTTAAAAGCACAAAGGTGCTTTTAAATAGCCGCAGCTCCGGAGCTGATATTATCTCCATAAAAAGTTTCCCCACTATGTTTTTCATCACCGTTGAAAACGTCTTATATATAGGAAGCCCTCTGAAATAAATCACAGTGTTGAAATAGCTGACCATATCTTCACTAACTTACCCTCTCATTACAGCACCTCTCAGCGGAAAAGAGTCTCACGCCTAAACAGTGCGCTGTGTTAGATGCGGCTCTCGACACTATCAAGGTGTACTTCCACGCTGGCGGGAACGGTCTCAAGAAGACGTTCCTGGAGAAGAGTCCTGAGCTGCAGTCGCTGAGATATGCGCTGAGTTTGTACACGCAGACTACGGATACGCTGATCAGGACGTTCGTGACGAGTCAACAGAATCAAGGTGAAGAATGTTATACCATGTTTTGCGTATTACTTACCCTGGGGCCTATTGCAACTGAATACAAGTAATGTTTTGGTCTTTTGAACCAATCAATTGTTTCAATATTTATATACATTTGTTCTTCTCATTGCTACATTATATTTTAGCGGCTAGTATGTAATAAACTTGTAATAAATAAGGATGGA
The DNA here is from genome assembly GCA_963457715.1 of Argyresthia albistria. Taxonomy (NCBI): domain Eukaryota; kingdom Metazoa; phylum Arthropoda; class Insecta; order Lepidoptera; family Argyresthiidae; genus Argyresthia; species Argyresthia albistria. Next base: position 7,675,620 of record OY735260.1, read on the forward strand.
TATTTCAGATGCGGCAGTGGCAGAAGAAGGCAGCGTGGGCGAGGTGTCGCTACAAGTCGATCTGTTCACACATCCTGGTACTGGCGAACATAAAATCACTGTGAAAGGTAATGGTAATACATTTTAAGCATAAAGTGATTTTCACTGGGATTTGAAACTCCTCGGCCCCCCTGAGTTGCGAGGCATAGCCGTCGCTTGTAGCGTATTTGTTTATGTGATAGTAACAATTCCGTGATTCTCCCACAGTGGTAGCAGCCAACGACCTCAAGTGGGTGATAGCAAGCGGCATGTTCCGTCCGTTCATCGAGACGAACCTAATCGGACCGCACCTGGCGGACAAGAAGAGGAAGTTCGCGACAAAGAGCAAAAGCAACAACTGGTGCCCAAAGTTCAATGAGACTTTCCATTTGTGAGTATTTATAAAAACGGGCATTTCGTATCTGAGTAAAATTGAGCTATACTTTCTCTACAAGGTGTAAATGAATTAACGCAAATTGAGAAACTACTTTTTTAGGGACATGATTCTGAGGAACTTTCATTATGAAACCGATTTGATCAAAGCAATTTTATTTTTCACTTCTCCATACAAATCAGCTGACTCACTTAGGCCAGGCTTTACTGTGAAAGTTTCTTAGCCTGAAGTTTACTTGTAAACCCATCGAGTTTAGGCTCATTCGATTTGTCGGACACCGGCGGCGCAGAGGAAGGCCCCGAAGGAGATGGTGGATTCAGAGCCAGAAAGGCGATAGACGGGGTACTGGTCATCTTACTTTGGGCGTCTTAACAAGACCTATTGATTTCAAAAGGGTGTTTTTCGTTTTATAGTTAACTAGTTACTGCCCGCAACTTCTTCTGCATGTAATGTACCTAGGAATTATCATTTACCGAGAAAAAATTACCCTCTTTCTAGTGCAGTCAGATAAAAGTATCCTATAATGTTAAACTAGCTCATAAACTATAATTGTATGTATGTTGTATATTGTATGTTTCATCCGAATCCGTCCAGCCGTATCAGCGTGAAACGTACAAACATCCAAACTTTAATATCAAGTTCCTCGTTCCAGCATGGTGAGCGCGACGGAGCAACTGGAGCTGTTTGAGCTGCACGTGTGTGTCCGCGACTACTGCTTCGCGCGGGAGGACCGGCTGATCGGCGTCGCAGTGATGAGGCTCGGCGATATTGTTGAGCAGGTACGCTTCCTTTATTACTCCATCCATGGCTGCGGTGAGGCTAGCCCTCTGGCACGCCATAAATAATAATAATAGTATAAATAATAGCAGATTTGGCCGCATTGTACCTCTAAATAGTTTTCCAAACAGACGTTTCATTGCCATAATTTATAAAATTTGTTTGCAGGGCTCTTGCGCGTGCTGGCTTCCACTGGGCACCCGAGTGAAGATGGACGAGACAGGCTGGACAATACTTAGAATACTCTCGCAACGCCACAGCGACGAAGTGGCGCGGGAGTTCGTCAAACTCAAGTCGGAAATGAGGAACGAAACGCCGGCGGGCCAGGCACAGGGACCCTCGTGAGACTAATAACAAGGTGTAAGCCAGTGTCCCGCCTCCGATCACGATAGATCGCTTGACTAGTCCGATGACTTGTCTGAGCCCCAGTACTAGCAATCGAGAGTTGCGAAAGTCGGGGTTGCACAAGACACGACGTCCGTCCGCGTCAACGGTCAGTGCGCGTTGGGTAGGAATGCACAATTGCTGCTCAATTATGAGGTACTTATATGTCATTCTGTCGCTGTCATTTCGAGCGTCAGCGTGGCATTGAGTACCAGAATTCGAGTTGGAAGTTGTGCGTCACCCATTTTTGAAACCCGAACGGGCGGGCGTTTGTAAATAATACTTTACAGTGTTAAGTTGCGCGAACTAGTAGATATTATGCACAAATTCGTAAACTTTAGCAGAAAAGACTGACCGTAGAGGCGACGGCGGTCGCAGTCCGGAGATGACACCCAGCATTTTGCCTTCCCATTTTATATTGGCTCCCTGATTTTTCAGATCCCTAGGGTGAGGCGTAGTATAATATACTATACTAAATACTTGACATACATCCCAGCACATACTATACAGCTTTCCAACGATATTTGGCACACGGTGACAGGTAGAACTAACGCTTGATGACAGGTTCGTTGCGTAGAACTAGCGCCCCCTATAAACGTCACTCAAGTGCCAAATGATCGTTGGTAGACTGTACTTTCCGCGTTGTATATCAAGTATACTCGGGGGCGTCACTTCTACGCAACCTCGTGCAATTATACTGCCAAAAATCGTCAGTTTAACCTGTCACCGCACGCCAAAAGATAGTTGGACAGCTGTACATAGCTGTTCAGTGCGCCTACTTAAATTTCAAAGTGTTCTGAAATAATTTCAAAAACAATTTCCTTGTTTTCTATACAATTTCGCTGGGTGGTTTTAATCCCGGGCATTCCGTAATTTCACGATTTATGTAATAATGTTTATATGGACCAAACTGTCGTATTATGAATGCATTATTCGTACCCATAATGTTAATGCAGCATAATTGTTTATCTTATAAATTCATCTAATCGTTATACGTGTACAGTAATAAGTCTTAATATGGCCTTACGTAAATTATTTCCCTTGTTTGTTGATATCGTTGATTATCCTTCTCGTATAATGTAATGAGATGGTGAATGTGTTTCCTACTTTTTGAAACTACTATTGTTGGTTAATTTTACTTTGCGTGGTGTATAGAATGAGCTCCAGATAAATTGATAAATGTAACTTGAATGTTAATGAATATAATTGAATGGAATTAACGTTAATGGCTCTATAGTTGAGTATTTTATAATATTTTGTAATATAGGTTTCTTTGTCAAAATGTTAATCCAATTTAACAGAATAAAGAAATATAATTATGTGGTCCATGAACATGATTTGATTTGGAATAATACTGTTAAATTGTAAATACCTAAAGTAATATAAAAATCATATATCACAACCATAATCTTACTAAGGTATGCGCTTTCGCCTGTTTCGTGTGTAACTTATAAAATATCCTAAACTTGTGTATATTATTGAAAATTGTGATATTGTTATAAATTTTAAATACAATACTTTCACTGATAAATTATGTATACCATAATAAGGTCGTACGATAACTCTTAATAAGGATGGCCGTCCTCTGAGATAAAGCGAAGTATAGCGGGAAAAAGCAGCAACTTCAAAATTTTCATAATTTCATATTTTCATAATTTCTTAATTTCTTTATTGCACACAAAAAGTTACATAGGACAGTAAAAAACATAGAAAACGTGTACAAAGGCGAGCTTATCTCTAATAAGAGATCTCTTCCAGCAAACCAATTTTATGAAATTCCAAAGAATCTCTCTTATCAACACAACCACTACCAAAGAAGAGATAATTTATCATGTAAATCGTCAGTTTTGACTGACTGACGTCAGGCTTGTGGCCTGTCAAGTCAAAATAGATACTTTATATAAACTGTCAAAATGGATATTTTTGTTCCTGAGTTCTATGAAATAACAACAGAATTACGTCATGTAAAAGTGCCATCAAATGCTGTCTTTTTTTGCACAAAATTGACTTTATAAAATATATCTGCTGGAAATATACAATTCTGAGTATGTCAAGCCATGTTGTACCTAATGCTTAAACTTTTAAGACTTGTTCCTAGATTTATAGGATAACCTTGGCCACAAGCCTATTATAATGATGTTCTCTAATACTTTAAAAATTATTTATCTACTCTCATGGCATAAAGTTTAAATTACAAACTTGAAATCGAATTCATAGTGACTTACTTTATAAACGCAATACAGTAATCAAATAAAAAATAATAATAATAACACTACTTCTCGAACAAAACTAATGTTATTATTAAACTTTTTTGCCATAACGATACAGTTCTACTTTTTTGGGAAAGGCAAGGGTCCTGAAACCGTACAGCAAAGGTGTTTGATAAACTGTATCGTTGGAAAGTGTTTTTTTTTACTATAGTTGACAACCAAACTGCCACTCAGTGTTTGATAAGTACCTACTTGGAGTCAGGAAGATTTAAGCAAGAGGTTCATTGATCTGAGGTTTGATACTGTGGCCCTATTGTTCTGAGCTGTGGCCCATGCTCCGCGCATGCGCTGTGATATGCTGGGTTTTGGCGGCAACAAAACGTCAACCGCGTCAACGTGACGTGACAACGTTTTGTTGTGTCTAAGCGCTGACTGATTTATGTGGCAATATTGTTGTGTTTTAACTTTGATTTTTGTAGGAGAGACACATAAGTATGAGAGTAGATAATAAAGTAGTGTATGAAACTGCACATAACTAGGTATTAAAACTCTCGTGGGAAACTATTAAAAACCTCGCCTACGACGGCTCGGTTTTTAAACACCCACTCGTGCATTATGCGACAGTTTCATAAACTACTATTTTTAAATTATTAGCTCAAACCCCAGAGCCCCATATTGAACTATAGCGAGTTTTTGCTTCCATTTAATTCAAATGTAATCTCCCCATACATTCAAATTCTCTATACAAGGTGTAAATGATTAACGCAAAATGAGAAACTATTTTGTTAAGGACATCATTCTGATCAACTTTCATTATGAAACCGATTTGATCAGAGCAACTTAACTTCTCCATACAAATCAGCTGATCCACTCAGGCCAAAATGTACTGGGAAGTGAAAAATCAAGTTGCTCTGATAAAATCGGTTTCATAACGAAAATTGCTCAGAATGATGTCCATAAGAAAACAGTTTCTCTTTTTGCGTTAATTCATTTACACGTTGTATATTGGGCTATTATGGTTTGGCGCAAGTAAGCCATAAAGTATGTGTTGTTTTAGTTAATTTTAAGGCAAGGAAAATAATTTTTCGATCTGTGACATTTTTGTTCACTGCCTCTCGGTTGACGGTCATCTGTTATCTTAATATTGTCATCATAATTACTTGCTTCAGCATATTATTTATATTCTAACTATTCTGTCATAATGTTTTTCATACGTTAGCTCATTGATAGAGTCTCAACATTCCACTTTTCTTTTTGATATAATTTGGTTTTAGTTTTCAGATTAATTCTTCACAGAATGAAGAGTTTAAATGATCAATGCTCAAAAAATAATTTATTAAGGCTATATGACAGAAACAATAACGAAGAGTTGATTTATTGAGATCTAAATTTAAAACGTAAGTTAAAAATCACATTCGGAATGCAACACAGTAATTGGTATAGGTGTCACATAATGTAGCATCGTATGTTTTCAATACCACTCAGACTTCTCTAGTTTAATCTCTTTCCATTATCTGTTTCTTGAGTCCGGACTATTTTTACCACTTTCGCGTCTTTCAAATATCCGTGAACTGATCTTGTATTACTCGTTCAACAATGCACTGTTATATCCGATGACCTTCAGGACATGTCTCATGTCTTACGTAGGTACCAACAACAAGGAGGAACAATCAGTATCATTATAAAAAACTGTTCAATTCTATTTACTTACGCAGGCTACACTGATAGACTTTAATATAATACTGAATTGTTGTCGTCTAGGGTTTTGAAGACATCGCTCTACCTAATAATAGTTCCGGCTTCACGTCTCCAGTCTCTCGTCTCTGAAAGTACTTAGGCATATTTTATTATTAGATAGTCGTTGAAAAATACCTACCCATACGTATACGGAGTGTTATAATATTATTAGTGTTTGAAAATAGTGTGTTCATAGAAATCGATGTTAGTGCTTTCTTTGTGATGTTATATTCGTTATCTGTATGTTTTCTTCTACCTAACATCTGTCTGTATAAACTATCATTGCTGATCTGGGCCCCGAAACTCGTAATGATCTCAAATGTCAGTAGCTAAATACTGTATTTAGCAGTCAGTCTGAATAATGCAAAACTGCATTTTGCGCCTTCCAGAGCAATCGATACGCTATTGGTATTTGAGTACCATATGAGACTCGAGGCAATGATGTTCTGTAATCTTCGTCATCCGTTATGTATGAGTGTCAGGTCTGTGGATAGAGATCATATGAGCCAAATGTAATATGTTAGAGTATAGATTAGACTATTTTGTATTGTGAAAGTTTTTTTGTCTAACCCGTAACTCGTTTAGTTAAAAATTGTTAAAATATAATTTTATAGTATGACTCTGAAATTAATTGTCAGTAAATGTAAGAAAACGTTCCACGAATGATTATTCAGGGCTAAAGCAACATGGTACAGAAGTCTTTGTGGCTTTGAAAATGCATGCGATGTACATATAAAGCACATCACAATAAAATAAAAACACTGGAATTAAACTTTTCTAAATATTAGCTTTTATCATGGATTACATATCTGTAGATAGAGAATGTGGTTTGTCTAGTCCAAATCTCTATATATTTACTCGTCTAATACTAATGAAATTTTTATTCATAATTTGTATTTCCGAGTCGACTGATTCTGTGTAATTAGCGTAATAGAACTATCAATGTCAAAATTGTTATTGAAATGGACAAAATTATAATGCAGTTCTGTAGTTCAATGTCCTTTTCAACAATATAAGTTTGTGATTCACATGAAAAATAAAGTTAGTCATCTAGAGCGCCGAGGACGAAGCGAACTGATATGTAAAAAATTGTACCTAAATTCTTCGGACGGATACAATTCGCTCGCTTCGTTTCGCCCCCGGTCACTGGAGGTTAATCCTTATAACTATTACCAAGTGTATTGTCGCAACAAGCTTTTGAAAAACATAGCCCAATGTCCTAATGTTCTAATTTCTGTAATAATGTGAAAACTCTATCATTAAAAGTTACCCACTTTCAGTATGTACAAAAGCAACTTTCTGGGATTACAACCATTTGTTTGTACAAAGTTAAGTCGTACTGTGTAACTATACTAACTATTGAATGATCAGAGAATATCAGTATTATTGAATATGTAATTTGTGTACCTACAAATAATCAGTTTATCATCGATCACATTAACCCACACAGTTGTTACCGAATCATTGACCTATCGATCTAACGTAAAGCATCTTGAAATATTGTCTTTTCTGGGATTAATAGTTTTGAAATCAGTAAAAGAAGATCGTGATATAATCGCTGACCGAAGTGCTGGGTCAAGCTAGTTTGTAAAGAAAAGCGCACACATCCATTAAAACTCATATAAAGTATTTTACTATGGAATCGTATCGACATTAAACCTTTACCAATTGACAATACTTGGTAAATATTACTTTTAAGTACTTAAAAAATGTGATTGTCGCATTTATCGGCATCATCGTAAATCTGGTTCACTCCAATTCTAGTATTAAATCGGTCACTAAACATTGCATATATCTTTGTATAAATGCATATATGTAAATGTTACATGTTTAAACACATTACTGAATTTAGAATTTTTATGAAAAAAATAAAATAAATATCCGTATTTCAAATATATCTCGTTTTTGTTTTATTTGTGCTGGTTTTTATTTCGTAGACCTTTTATTACCTTAATAGGTAACAGAACAGATCTATAAATAATTATTTACATATTTATTTATACTCTTATCATTTTCTAAGTGTCCTTTGATGTCGCCGCCCCGGCGGCGCGGCGGCGTAATTTGAAAGCCTGCCGACACTCGATCAAAGAAAGATAAAAAATGAATTAGCAGATACCTACTCGTTTGTTATTACAAAGTTTAGAAACGCACTTCAAGAAGACTATTAACCCTTTAAGGCTACTACAGCGTTTTTACACATGTTTGTGCCTGTATATTCTTAGGGTACCGTACCCGAAGGGTGCCAAACGGAACCCTATTACTAAGGCTCCGCTGTCCGTCTGTCCATCCATCCGTCCTTTAGCGGGTCCTATAGCACGTACCGTAATAGCTAGAAAGTTGAAATTTTTACAGAGTGTATATCTGTTGCCGCAACAACAACAAATATCTACTGAAATACGAGAGATATTACAAATTATAGGGGGTCCACATACAAGAGACTTCGATTTCGCGTCATCATATTGTCATCATTGAGGTAGCTCAGCGGGTATGAAGTAAGCTCTCAATCCGTAGGTCGTGAGTTCAAATTCTCGCGAGGGCATAATCTTTTTTATTTATTTTTTGTTTTTGTTTTTGAGTGCTTAATTTTTTTATACGATAGTACGGAACCCTTTGTGTGTGATTCCGACCCGCACTTGACCGATTTTTTCATTTTTAACGCAGCACATTGAGATTTCCTAAGTATATTCTCGTCGACTGTAATAGCCCTCGAACACACTGGGAGAGAGTTTGTTTGCGAGCGCCGCCGGACTCGAGATACACCCTCGACCCGGGTGTTTTCTTACCCATTGTAGTCATAGTGGGCTACTGAATTACAGCGTATATAAGTAATTAAGTTTTCTGTATGTCATTCTTGTGTTAGTACAATAAAGAAAATACAAATTACGAATTAATGTTTTTTTTTTATTTTTTATTTTTTGTGTGTATGTAATTAGATGCTGTATTCATGCCTGTTATTATTACTTATTATAGGTATTATGTTTATAAATTGTATGTGTATCATTTTCTTGTGTTTTATTTAATTTTTATGCAATTTTCATTTCAGATTATCCATCGACTGAGGGAATGTTTCATATAAAATGCACTTTTTTATTTAACAAATTCATATGAATTTATTAAGATGTAAGAATAAATAATATGCCAAACTAAAGGCTTATTATTGATGATTAATCGGTAAAGTCTCTAAAGGACATAGGCCGAACAAACTTACAATGGAGAACAATAGACGTCGGAGCGAGAGGTTTAAAACATATAAAGAATTATTTAAAAAACATAATATATTAAGTATTGATATTTTTAAGTACTGATCCCTACCCCTTCAAAATAACCATGTTTTTGAGAACGCCCTTTTTACACGATATTTTTGTTAAAGAAATAAACTTATTTATTGAAAAATCGTAGAACAAAATCCTTATTTTAAATACAAATAATAAAAATGTTTTAATATGTTTAATTATACAATATCGACCTCTGTGGCGCAGCGGTTGCGCATCTGCCTACCATGCAAAAGGTCGCGGGTTCGAATCCCGGCTAGGCATAAAAAAAAAACCTAGGTCTTGGATGATTACATGTTTGTGATGCCGCAGTTTCTGGTTCCCACGACACAGGGTATCCTAGTATGGGGCCAAAAGCAATGTTTGTATGTGCCTGTATGTAAGTAAATGTTTAAAATGAAAATTTATTATTCCAAAAATTCAATCCGGGTGTTTTTACACCCATTGGTAGTCTAAATAGAACACAAACTCATTGTACCCTTTTAGGGTTAAACATTTTTTTTGTAATATTAAATACTATAAATTTTTGTAATATTTAATACTTGAAATGAGAGATCTCCGTTGTACGTCCTACCAAACATCCCTGTTTTGCGGCGCAAAAACTTTTAAAACGTGTTGAATCGTAAAACCAACAACATACAGTCCAAGCCTGAGTCTAATGTAATGTACAAACGAAATTAAAAACACTGCATTCAACTCGCGCACATACTCAGACATTTAACAATTTTGTTTCACAGACTCACAGTTTTATTGACAATCGCTCGCTCTACATGACTCACCCATTTTACCCGGAACATTTTCACAGCTGATACTAAAGCTATTTTGGTCCCTAATCATCTCGCATACCTACTCCTACTACTACTATTATCCTACAAGAAAACGCCTTTACGTCCGTTACTCAACATTTATTTCGCATCTACGAATGTTTACTCACAGGTATAAGTTAAAATTACTGGCTGTGTCATTCATCAGTCGCGGTTGGTCTATAGGTGTATTGTGGTCTGGTATTACAAGTATTTTCCTACGCGGATAAATAAATAGCATACATTCATGACGTCACGCTGAATGAGGGATAAAAAACAGACGTCATTCATTCATGAAACGAAAGAGCCATTCGGAGTTTGAGCACCGTCGCGTACGCATCTCTTTGTGCTAATAAAACGGCGCGCGCTATTTTTACCGAATTCCCGGCCAGTGCGAAGGGCAGATTGTGTGTTCCGGAGGTCGATCGACTGTGAAGATGAGCGGAAACTTCCTCACGATTCCCGGCGATGATCCAATTCAAAGGCGCTCACGGGTAAGGCTTCTTTGGCTTTGCCTTCACCAGCCGAAGCCGTTGTTACATTATGGTAGGAAATCCACGCGAACGACGCGAACGATATTTTTGCTTTTATTTTTATACCTTTAGCTTTATTAGCTATCAATGTTTAAGGACCTGTATACCTAAATGTAAAGCGATGGAGTTGTTGGGAAACATCACGTGAAAGGTTGGAAAGTTATGTTTTTCTTTGTGAGTTCTATAGCGACTTTCCACGCATCTATGTAAAGTTTGTGCGTTTTTTTTAAATGCGTGTTAATGTATGCTATTGCTGTTTGCCCAATTATAATTGTTTATCTACTCGTTTTCCTTCCTCCACAAAATATTGTCCGGTGACAATTATGTGCAACATGCGTAGTCCTTTGTAATCCAATCCTCCTTAAAGGGCTGTTGAAGGATGTAATTTAAAAGATCGCCAATTAAATCAGTTTTGAATTTGCTAAATAATAGTTTTGAAGGCAAAATAGTAGTTTTGCCAGCAAATTTTTGCGCCCAAACAATTTTTAATCAAATCAACAATTAATCACCTAAAATCATCGAGAAAATAGAAATCATCTATCTTGTGCCAAATAGGTGTTTTTGTATTTATAATAGTTTTGTCCTGATAACTGTATAGTCAAACTAATTGAAAAAGATCATTATAATGTTATCGTGTTGCCCAAAATTAGAATCTAAGGGTAGAGGGTGTATTTTTTATATTAAATTTTGTTTTTAATTTGCATACGCTCGCTCCGGTTTTGCTTTTTCGAAGTTCAAACATAACCTAAACCCATTTTTTTCACAATAACCTACTCTAGCCATTTCGATTTATTTGATGACAGATCTACCATTCTGTGGACAAAGCTATTATTCATCGAATGAACTACGGTTTTATTGGCAATTCTCTTAATTTAGAGATATTTTTACATTAGTTTGATAATTCATACCTGGGTACATTATTTATTTAACTGGGACTGAAAATATTTCGTGGTGATAAATCTATTAATTAGATGACACAACTTGATGACAAAAATAAACTTTGATGACAAGAAATACTAATAGTTCCGGTTGTTAAATACACATAGAACTACAATAATTATGGATAACGATAAAACATAAAATCTACACCTCCTTTTTTAAATATTTAAAGACAACGTTTTTATATTTAGAAGAATAGAATAGAATAGAATAGAACATCAATTTATTTGCTGTTATAATACACAACACAGTTTTTAAATATACAAATTAAATGACCAAATTCCCCATGTGGTGTGTAACTGTGTACCGTAACAGCAAATGGGTTCCGACTCAGCATGTGCTACAGGACTTGCAGCAAGTCCTGCAACGCTGATATTCTGTCGGTACCTATCCCATGGATGTTGTTGAAATCGTGATTACTGGAAATAATGTGACATCGACTTTACTCTTAGCAAGGTTAATCTTAACGAAGCAATATTGAATCACTTTTCACTTTTCGTAATATTTTTTGCACTTTTCGTAATATTGAATCGGAAAATAAAAATAATACATATACTAACCTATTTCTTTGTCATCAGCTGTTTTGACTAATGCATTGAGTTACTTTCAATTATTTTTGTTACACGTTTAGATATGTTTTGCTTTGTTTTGTCTGTGTAGTGCGTACGTCATAGTTACAAGGTTTATAAGTTACATTGTCACTTTGTTGCCATTTACAGCATGCGCACTCTGTCGTCGGTCAACCTATTTTGATTTCCTGTGGAAAATATATTTTTTACTTCTCATGCTCGTAAAGTTTGTCTTTATGTTGGGTAGAGGCTGCATAAAATTGCATGCACTAGAGCATAAAATGAAATATTCGTCTAAATCTTAGACTCCGCTGGCCTTCCCCTTAGCTCGTAATGGCGTTTTTGCAATATTTCTGTTTAATTTCCCCACAATCGCAGTGAAAGCAGTGTTTAACTCGTACATAAAACCCATCTTACCCTCGCCGCCTCGGATAAAATTGAGCGTTTTATGCACTTGTTGTACAATCTACTTCTGTCTGTACAGCACTTCAGAATAAAATATATATCTTGTGCAAGTCTTGAATTCGTTATTCGTATCTGACTCATATCTGCAGCAACGTTGCAAATACAATTCATTATTTCCGATGTTTGCCGATATACAAAATATATTCGTCTAATTTGTAAGTAATCGGCGGCATTTTTTGGCACCTTCTCCAAAGACGAATTGACGATGTGCCTTATATTCTTGGTATACTATACTCAATCACTAATTTGAGTAGTGGACATAGTAGAATAAATTTCAGATTTCAATCAATGTTTTGGCAGACAAGTTTGGCAAATACAAACAAGGTGTGGCAAACGATAAGTTACTGACATTTTCATTCGGTCCAGAGCAAATTACCCGTTGAATATTTTTATCGTAATGATTTGGCAATGGGAGGTAAAAGATGCATCCATCTGCTTGCCTTAATGCAGACAAGATTAATTGAGCGACTGAAAGATTGGGTTTTGTAGTTGTGTGGTCGGATATCAGAATGCTGCTCAATTTGAGAGCTACTTAAATGTAATACTGGTGATGAAACTTCCTAGACAGAGCCAGTAGTAACACGACTTTGATTGTCCGTCAAGTTTTGAATTGTCAGCATTGTGCATCTTGGCGATACGGTGTGGTTCCCATTTGTAACCGACTTTGAAAAAAGAGAGGTTTTCAGTTCTAAAGTAAATTTTACTGAACCATCGTCGTCATCTTCTACATTAAATGAGGGCCAGGAATATGTGACGCGTTAATCTTTATTTCCATGTCATTTCTTTAACCAAGCGAAACAGGGGATACGTATATTATTATTATTATTATTAGCCTATGGCATCCCACTGCTAGGCAAAGGCCTCTCTTCCCCGGATACGTATATACAATTTATTAATGCATATTCCTTGATTGGAATTTAGTAAAAAAATACATCAAAACAGTCTACTATCGTGTTCAGTCACCGTGATCGTTTTCAGTGCATACTTTATTAGGTACTTACTAAATAAGCAAATCCCAAATGAATTACTAAAATACTGTATTTCTTACTATACTATCAACATCGACCTTATGTGTGTGTCCACTATTACATAAAGCGGGTGAAGGCAAAGGTCGACTTCGGCGGTCCGGCTGCAGCTAGTAAACTACATCAATGTGCGAATCAGTTGACCGCTATCTGTCGTAATAAAAATAAAGCTCTGAAGCACACAATAAGCTCCTCCATAATCATCTGATCATGTCGAAGATTAATTCGGAAGCCTTTGTGATTCAATGACTTTATTTGATACATTTGTGTTTATCCATACCATGTAAAAAAGCTCATACTGCACCGTATGCACCGCAAAAAGAAAGTCGTTCAAAACGACACATTTAAAAAAAGCGGTTGAAAATTTGGCCTGTTTAGATGGACAATAACATAAAAAAAATACAATGACGCTTGTTTCGCTCGGAGTATCTATTTCAAACAAAACTAAACTATAACTCCCTAATTAATAAAAAGTTACTCCCTGAGTAACTTGAAAAAAATAATAAGGGGGTACAATTAATGATAAATTAATTCATTTACTTTTTAATTTTATTGATTTACTTTTTCTTTATGTTTTTGGTTATGACTTTATTTGTCATTTAAATAGATAATTATGTCCTGTTAAAAATCGTTTTCATCTTGATTTTTTATAATGGACGCCATCATAAATTTCACAACATTGCTAAAGAAGTAATTAATCACTTAAGTAATCATTGTAATGTTAAGCAGGACACGATTGGCTTTCATTTGCTCCAAAGCTTACATTTTATGTATTTTTATTTTTATTTATTGTTTGTACATCTTAAATATACATACATAATTTCATAAAAAGTACTCTTAAACCACTGAGGTTTGTCTGAGCACAGAACATTCGTAGTTGCCAGTGCGCACTTTACATAGACAAATTACACTACTGCACATAACTAACCAAACACTAAAAATTATTATTTTAAGTAGGTAGACGTCGGCTTATTTGATTTGGGCTCAACTAATAAATGCTCATTATAAGTGAAGCGCAGGTGCATAATGCACAATCAAGTAGCAGGTGGTATTTCGCATTTTATAGCGTCTCTGGCCACTTCTTCATGCGAGTAAAGCCGCGAGTGAGCATGTGCGTAAGCACGGGAATATAATAGGAATTAGGATTTGTGTCTTGCGCAATATACGGTGGCTGGCTGGCTTGACGGCTGCGGGTCGGCGCGCAGTCGTCTCGCTCCCACCTCGGCCTACAAACAACTTGTTATGTGGGTCCTTCCGATGTGATTATGTGAAGCTGCTGATGTTTGAAACATGTAAAAATTGGGTTCATTTATTTATTTGTGTGTGGATTAGTTTAGTGATATGTAGACACATAAAAGCTCTGGTTTAGTGGTTTCAAGCTTGCTTGTCACACTTGACCTGCGGATCCAAATCTGGTGCTGACCACGTCAGGATCTGATGATGGGATCCTGGAGAAAACGAGCGAACTCTTTAAATATTATGGGCAGACCCCTATAGTGATTTTTGTGTTTTTCATAATAACTCATGCATTTACTCATGGTATGCATAATATTGTGATGCGGGACTGATGATGAAGACCACACGGCCATCAGAACTACTCAATACTAGGTACAAATGGCTGACGGGCAACGCATAGCCTAAAGCGGTGGACCTGGAGTCCTAGAGCCATGAAACTTTGTACAGGGGTTCCTTAAGTAGCGTAGGGTAGCACTGAGATGGGATTTGACGAAATAAATACCCCAAGGGGGGGGGAATAGGAGGTTACATAACCTTACTTTTTGTTTCAATTATTCTTAGATACATGCGGATGCTCATACAGAACGGTGATGGAGAGCCATGTGTCACGCAAAATTGAGTCTACCACCCCGTACGGGAATGATGAACGGGCGTGTTTGTATAATGCTACAGCAAAAATAAGTGCAAATTTAACAAGAAGATTATTTAGTTAACACTAACACTAACAGGCACTACACACCACATTTTCTTCCAATCACACACTCACCACACTCCCCATCTTCTCTCCCACTAACATAACTCACCTACACTACACACCAAACTATTAACAGCCTCCCTCAACCTAATTGTGCCTCTAAAATGTCTTTGTATAGCTTTTGCTATTCAATCTCATATTTTTACATGTCAGCAGTAATATTAATGTTTTTATTTTTACTTATCCTAAAACACAGGGTTCCCCCCTTTTTTAGGGAGTAGCGATACATCCCTTGTGTACTATACAAGTTTATAATATCAATGTCTTTCTGAAAATAAACGATTATGATTATGATTTAATATCAGTACACCTAACACTTAATTACTATTACTCATACTCATACTCATATATTTATTGCGTCATTGTGGTACACTTTTAAAAAATTATTAATTACTTACTATTTTAATTTGGTAGGTTAACAACAAATATAACTAAGTTATTATTCTGCAGGTTATGTTTGGAAGTGGACCCTTACTCGTGAAGCCACACCTTAGACCTAGTATCAAGGTAATAAAACAGTTTTCGGTTTCAGCGTCATAGCATGGAACATAGTTTATTCAATAAAATACATAACTAACTTCTGGTTCTACACCAAATGTTTTTTGGTTCGCATTTGTTGTTTGTTCTCTACTCCTTGTTATTTGCAAAGGAATCATACGAAAAACATTACCATATTAAATCAAAGGCACCTTTTGTTAGGAAGTGAGACATTTCATGCACGGACGGAATTACTTTTATTGAAATTCCTGAATCTAACGAATCCGAAGTGTTATTTTAATTAATTGAATGTGTTCTTAAATAGCTAGGTCAAAAAAACTGTATCTTGACTCCCTATTTATCTTTCCTAGAATTTAAGTACCGACTAGATATTTAAGTTTAATTGCATTCGTTATTATATTGTGGCATTGGAATGGTTCGATTTTATATTAAATAATTGTATTACGCATCCAACAAAATCCATTTATGTTCTGCATGTATTATATAGTATATTCTGTTGTGTAGTTGTGAATTAAAAATCTTTATTATATTATACTAACCAAACCTATTTGGTGCTGTGTGTCAACATTACATGCTCGTTATTTATTATAGTCCATGATCCTTAGGTTCATAAAAAGGGTTATCAAATTGATATCTTCACCGTTTACAATCGCAGTAAATGCCATTTCAACAAATCGCACTCAAAGGAATCGCAAATCCAGCACTAAAGACAAAAATAAACGTAAGCAAGCTTACGACTTTGCTAATGTAAATCGCTAATCGATTATACTTGGCACAGACACGAAAAATATCGTAAAAATAACCAGCATTCTTTCGACGCAAAAAACACGCGTTTTGTTTTGTTGCAGTTTAAACGTATGTGTGGAATGTCCGCTTTAATGTGTGTTATTTGACTACAGCTTTGTCGTCTTGTGATCTTCTATTACGTAAAATTTTAGGGTTAGAGTTATAGGTTTATAACTGTATTATTTCTATACCCCAAAAGACAAGAACAGTTTATAAAGTTTTGATGTTTTTTGTAGAGCTTATACTTACTGTAACTAATTATTCCAAAATGGTGTTAAAATCTACAAAAGCAGAAAGGTACTACATGGAATTTTACAGATTTCTGAGAATATAAAATTGCTCTAGGCACACAAAAACGTCGTACAAAAAAAACTGAAGATTTCCGTGTAAAATAAAATATAAAAAATTCAGTTTAAATTTAATATATCTAAAGATTCAGCTATACCACAATTTCCGCTTTTGACTTTTAATTCTAAAACATTATTTCAAACACGAGTCGAAAAGTCGGGTATACTTCGTTTACTACGATCTTACAAAAAATTACTTAGGTGTTAAACGGTGTTTGTGATGTCGCTGTTTCTGGTTCCCACGACACAAGGTATCCTAGTGTGGGACCAGAAGTAATATATGTGCCTGTATGTAAATGTTTTTTTTTTTTTAAGTACCTAAACTACAAGACGAACTAGCTTCTGCTGCCCACGCTAAATGGGAAAATGTGCGACGTTTGTTAACTTTCAGAACTGAGCGCGGTTTATGAAAGGGCCTGAGAAAAAACACTGATCACTTTACTGAATTACGTAGATACGACGTTACAGAAATACCTATTCTTCTATTGTTAAAAGTCTGCGGTCGTAATCCTTTAAGCGTTCGAAATCTGAGGATTATGGGTTTGAGATGCGGAGGAAATCTTCGAGTACACAAGTCGAATTTTCATCAGGATAATGTTCAGGATGTACATACCTACAGTTCTCGGCATAACCACAGTATAATATAACCATAACTATCACTGCATAGAAGGTATAAAACGGAGTCGCTTCCCGCTGTCTGTCCCTATGGCTTAGATCTTTAAAACCGCAACGGATTATGATGCGGTTTTTTTTAAATAGATTATTCAAGATATGTATAATACATGCTTATTACAATGCACCGTGCATTGCAACCGTGCGCAGCCGGGGCGGGTCGTATTATACAACAAAGTATTACGAGATTGGATTATTATTATTGCACTACGGGCCTCGTAAATGCTTGACCTTCTTTAGAAAAAAACCGAAACTAATAGCCTATTTTCTTATAGGTACCTACAATAATTGTGACTCCGCGTACCTCTCGTTGCAAGTGTAGGTCTTTATTCTCTGCCTGCTCCTCTTTCGCTAAAAACCCTTGGCACGCGAGAACTTCTCGCACTTGACCGTTTATTTATTTATTTACCACATTTTCAAGTCTTGTAAGTAAACAAAAGTTTTTGGGCTCACATGTTTTGGCAAAATGTATTTACTTGTTTTCAGTTTTGGACAGCCAGGACACAGGACAAAACGTATTTGGTAATTTTATTACCTCAAATAGTCGTAGTACCAACGATTCTAAAAATATCCAGCATTTCAAAATGAATCACATCAAAACATCTGACGGTTATCTTTGGTCTTCCGACTGATATTAATTTGACTTTGACGAAAGCAGCATTGGCGTATAGAGGGCGATATTGAGTAAATATGGCAGATTATAATTAACTTTTGGAGATTTATATTTGAGTGACTGCCAGCAACCTGTTCGGGGATTTACTTTATTAGTACACGACACGTGGAGTCTGGATGATGGGCGGATCTCTTTGTTAGTAATATTTGTTTCTGAACCTACATACCTATAAGTCTCCAACGCTCTTTTGGCACTTGGGTAACGTTTACAGGCGCTCTAGTTGCACGGAACTTTTAACACAGTTAACCTGTCATCAAGCGTTAGTTACACCTGTCAAATAACTTTGGAAAGATGTACCTATCATTCGGATTGTACATTCGGATTGGGTTTGCCAGTCATGGCAAGTATCTGAGCAAATAACAACAAAATCAACAATTTATTCGCAGAAACTTTTTAGTAATTTCAAGGGGATTGGATAGTCAAATACCTGTACCTAAATATTTCAAGTGATATTCCAGCTAAAGGAATCCAAATATTCTAAATTCCAACCACAATGAACCGAGTTGTTAATTTAACCGGTAGTCAAGCCTTAATCTGTAGTGTAAGTAGGCAACTATCAAGGTCTCTACAGTTTGTAAAATTCTAGAGGCGTCAAAACTAAATAAGTAAACGTTCCGTTTCCGTTCCAGTTTATTCGATTTTGTAAGGGCAATTCTCTTTCTCAAATTAGCACTCGAATAGTGGTCTGGTCGTTGAAATTTGGATAAAGTATAAAATAAATTGTTAAAAAAAAGTTTATAATAGCTCACACTGCAACGTAAGTCGTAACCCTTACGTCCGTCATCGCTGCGGCAGAAAATTTGCGAAAAAGTGTGTTTTTAGTATGTTAAGTTTTTAGATATATTGATTACCAATCTTAAGACACAAGTACAATACCAATATTCCTTGTAGATCTTCTGGAATAACTCGTTTTAGTTAAAAACAACTGTCAGGTTTTTATTTTTTTCATATAGTTCCTAATGATATTAATGTTTAGACATTATGTTTTCAAACATTAAGATTGTAGCCAAGGGTCTGTAAACCATATATTTTTTCTGGATTCAGGAAGGGTCTCATGCTGCTGGAATAACTTTTTAAAGATGGGAGAGGAGGAGAATTGTCCCGGGACTCTGGCTGTATAAGTTTGTGCGTCTGTCAACCAAATCTTTCATATTATGAAGTTTCAAGATTCAGTTCCCGTTTTCCGATTGAGCTGTTTTTTTTTCACTCATTTCTTATGCAAGCTTTGTTGTGATGCCTCTGGAATCGGACCAGGTTTCACTAGATTATTTTGCTGTATGCCAGGATCCTTATCTGTTTGCTTTATACTAGTCTTCTTATTTCCTTCCGAGTAGACTGAATTTGAAGTAAATGTTTTTCTTATTTTCTTCGCTTTTGACAGCCAGAGCATCTGAAACGGAAGGAAGCGAAGTAAACATAAACATTTCTAAATACGGTCTCACTAAAGACAGATATTATTCAACAGGCCGAATTCATGAAGAAAAGTTCTTTGAATCAGGAAAAAATATTAATTCTTACAAATTCTTAACCACATGCAAATAAAACGGGACGAAAGTGTTTCACTCACTGTCTTCCGCAATTTAACGGTGTAGAATCGTTAATGTGCAGATTTAAAGATTAGGCAGGTAAAGAACTCCGTGGTCTAGTGGGTTTCATACTTGCTGCTCACGCAGGAGATGCAAGTTCGAATCCCCTGCTGACCATGTACCAATCAGATAAATCATTCATCAAGTACGTTTTACGGATGTTCCAACGGTGTTGGAAAACATCGAAAACAACCTTCAATATTCCATAGCTGGTGGTGATGGGCTTGCCCCCTGTCACGCAAAATTGAGTATTGAATACAGAACATTTAAATCAAATGTTCTATTCATATTCATTTAAATTAAATGTTCTAACATTTAAATTAAATGTTCTATGGTATTGAATCACTGTCTTAAAGACATCGGCACAGTTGTGCCTCTGCCACCTCGTATGGGAAAAAGCGTGACGCTATTTTGTGTTTAATTGTTAACTAGGTAAAGTGCGAAAATTAGTAATTTTATTTATACAATATACTAACTTATAAATTTATGCATGTACATCACAATTACACACACACACACACACACCCTCTCACACACCCTCACACACACGTACACACCCTCACATAAATATACCTCAATAATTAATATTTTACAATACCTAGCCATTAGTATTATATACCTCTCTACTGTTGCAGTGCCCTATGGACAGGGTCCATAAATTGTATCTTGATTGAATCTTGAGCAAATGTGAATTTATGGAAGCAATAAACGTAATTCTAATTCTAAGTATGACTGCCTGGTGGTTCTGCCTAAATGTTTTCAAACTCAAGGTATGTGTGAAAAGTTTAGAAAAAGTGTAATAAATAATTTTACCTTTACAGAAGTCCTAAATTTGACCGACATCAGGCTAAATAAAATCGGGTTCAGGATTATACTAGACGAACTGCCAAAAATTTCCATCATGCATAAAACGAACCAAATCTGAAAATAGAAAAAAAATGCTTACACGGAAAAAAAATACTACTTGCAATTATTGAGAAAAAAATACGCGTCTGGTTTAAAAGCTACGTACGTGCATTTGGCTTTTTACAATGTGCATATTGTATAGAGCGTCATCTCTGTGTAACTTTTGATGTTATATTGTTAAAGCCTGAAGCAACAATAACATTTAGGCATAGTGATTGTATCCGGCTGGTTATTAACTTGGTGAATTCACTCACTTTTGAGATTTTCATTATTTCACGGACGTCTAAGACACAAGTAACGATACGCATGACGCAATATGGAGACCAGCAAACAATGAAGGACATCGTCAGAGCCACTGTAACAAAGAGACAACAACTGACTGACTTATTTCTTGCACTTCTAAAGGGCCTGATTCCACACGGACTAAGTTACGTGAAAGTGCAAAATTTCTGGTGATCCACAGTTTACAGCCCCGATTGAATTACCTAACAACACTTTCCTGTGCTGACTAGGTTTGCTGGTAGAAATCTCTTTCTAGAGATAAGCTCGCCCTTGCGTATAACACTTCTTTTTATTGTATTTTTAATGTATCTGTGCAATAATAATATCAATATATATGAATATTGCAATCAACTAACTTAAGAAATATAATCTTACCAGTCAATTTGTTTACTTTCCTCTTGTTGTTCGGTCGGTTAAACGCATTTATCATTCGATTGTTTTTCTCACTCATCCTCACTTTTAAGGCAATGCTCACATACGCATACACAATGGTACACACCGGTATTACATACAACACTACCACCAACACTACATATACTAGTTTACCATTTTCAGCAGGTACCCACCAGCAGAAAGAAGACTGCTCTAACTGAAATATTGTCGACGAACTTATTTCAAAGAACGCTGCAGTACATGCTATGGCCCAAATAAGCAGAATGATCTTGATCACTCTCTTGAAATCTGTCGTGCCGCTCAGCCACATTGGGTGGTATATCGCGATATATCTCTCCATCGCCAAAACAGTAATAGTCAGGATTCCATTGAAGCATAAACATGCCATTACTAAATATTGAATCTGGCATTCTAGGTTGCTTCGTTCGAAAGTTATTGAACTAACGAGATGAAAGAACTCGGCGCAAATTTCTAAAGTCTGGATCAAGTCTGAAGCTGCTAAGTTGAATAGATAGAAGTTTGTTGCAGTGTGCATGGTTTTGTCGACATACGTTACGTAGCATGTCAAGAGATTGGCTCCGATGCCAAAAACAATGATGACCAATAGCCAAATGGTCAAAAACATTTCCATTGACCGGTCACTTAACATTAGATCGTGAAATCGTTTCCAGCACTCAAGTTCGACGATTTTATCTGACGTGTTTGAAGTGGTATTGCACTGAAAGTTATCCATAATGGTGTAATTAGTTGGACGGTATTTTCACTCGACTGGTAACGTTTGCGTCAGGGCTTTATGGCCATCGCAGTTGTGACTGACAATATGTTGGTTTCTAGGGTACCGTAACCGAAGGGGACCCTATTACTAAGGCTCCGCTGTCCGTCTGTCCGTCCGTCCGTCATCGGGTCCTAGAGCACGAACCGTAATAGCTAGAACGTTGAAATTTTTATTAATTTTATATCTGTTGCCGCAACAACAACAAATACGAAAATATGAGATATATAACAAATTAAAGTAGGTCCCCATACAACAGACGTGTTTTTAATTTTCTTTATGTTTTTGTTTTATTGTTTTGAGTGCTTAGGTTGTGTTGTACGATGGTTTGGTACCCTTCTTGTGCGATTCCGACTCGCACTTCACCCTTTTTTTTGTTGTTTAACTCGCTAATTGGATTAGTGGTATTCCAAATTGATTACTTGGGGCCAATCCCACTACCACTTTATGAAATGTGTGATATTGATATTGACTGCGTAAGTGTTGTTTTACACTCATTGCCAATTATGTGCATAAGGGAAATTTTCATTGACTTACCAAACTTTGGGAAATGTACCCGTCTTTATTATCAACTCTATTTTCGACACGAGAGATGAAAGGCACAAAGGTGCCCATATCTAATAAAGGTGCCCATACTGAACCCGGAAAAGCCATTTTACCATTACGCCTACGCCATCCTATTTTGTGCTCCTTTTTTCCGCAAAAATCTCATCCAACCCAATAATTTTCACAAAGCTAAGTCTTTTATAATACAAGTCGCAGAGGCTTCGTTGCGCTCACTCGAGTCGACCAGTCGACACCACCCCAGTCGAGTCGTCAGAGATTTCAGTCGGTACATTAACTCGAGAAAATTCCGAATTCAACGAAACTTAAGTATGTTGTTTGGGATAATCAGTAGTACTACACCCAATTTTCCGAACAAATAAAGCTTGTGCAAACTTGAGGGGGAGGAAAAACCGCAAGTTTTTGGGAGTTTTTCCAGTTGCTCACGTTTTTCGAAAACAGTAAATAATTATTTCAAGTAAATCCCAATGTTTTGAACAAGCTAATACTTCTTCACAGATTATCTCTTATTTGTAGAAATAGATATTTCCAAGAGTAAAGGATCGGAGTAAAATTTTATTAACTGAAAATTTGTCTTATCTGGAAAAGATGTAAATTATAAAATAATCTGGAAAAAAATTGCAGGTGTATCGCAAACCCGTAAATAAAATCAAAATAACATAATACGGGTGTAACAAAAAGGGGTGTATAAGCCGAAATAAGTTTGTTAGGGACATCATTCTGAACAACTTTCACTATGGGACCGACTTGATCAGAGCAACTTTATTTTTCACTCCACCATACAGACAGATCAGCTGAGCGCTAGGCCCGAAATGTACTGAGTTAATAAAAATAAAGTTGTTCTGATCAAGTGGGTTCTAAAGTGAAAGTTGTTCAGAATGACGTCCCTAACAACCCTCTTTCGGTTTGTACACCCCTTTCTGTTACATCCTGTATAACCCAAGCTAACAGCATTGTTCAAAATAATGTCGTTTATCTGATCCTATCTAAAATCACATGTATTTATTAATGAAGTTTATCAATAAAGTAAAAAAGTAAATGTAGCCCATTAATGTCCCCACCGAGGGGCACAGGCCTTTACTCGGATCAATAAAATAGATTAATTAAATTGTATATTTTTGGGGTCACCTGTGTGACCCCATGCGAGCACGTGTAATATTCTTTGTGCGAGTGATTAAGGGGTTTAACGTCATAATTTTGACAATACTAATAATTATCGTGTAATTTAAATCACGGTCTATTTTTGTAGTGGATGTTGTTGCTTTCCGCTTATGAAACACACAATCCGTCATCATGTCGCTTCAAAATGAACCGGTATGATTCATTCGGATGTTGTTTTGGCAGCTTTTCGCATCAGCCGTGTAGTTAGGAACGGATGCAAAACTGTCAACTCAAAGTTGGACTGATACTCAAAGCACAGAAGAGATAATAGTACTGCTCAAAGGTAGCATGATACGTTAGGGAAGAAGAATCAAGTACTCCAGTTTGATTAGGTTCCAGGTGTTGCCAAATACAGGTTATTTGAGCAACACCTGTATTTGGCCATGAGTATAAATTAATGCCTCGCTTTTTTGTGATGTTTCTTGTATAGCATCACGACTTTTCTTGTTCAGAGTGGCAAAATTATTTGTGTTTGTCAATTATTGTACCCGTTCTGCTTTTTTGTCTCTCGTAGGTAACAATAAAGGGAGAAATATTAACAATTGATCGTTTTTTGACAGGAAGTAAATGAGATACTTTATGAAGTCTGTGTGCGTAGAATTTAATAAGATTTTTTACATGGACGTTAAGGATTTTTATATTTGAGGACAGCATACTCTGGAAAGACATGACATGTATGTTTTCAGACTTTACTTTGCAATTGTATGTAGTGTATACAGGGAGCACTTATCCAGTGCCATCCACTTATTGAGCGCATAGATACATTATCCTTTGAAACACAACTTACCAATTCATGGGCGGTGGGGGACGAGGTAGAGAGCTGTGATTGGTCAGCCGCTGCAAAACTGTCTGGCGCACACTGGTTCCGAATTCGAAAATCGTGGACATTCGGGTCAAAGTTGAGCTATCACGCTGGTTTTTTTTTTACTTACAGCTTTTAACAATAGAAACAACTTTTGTACATTAGCGTTTTTGCCAAAAAGTACCTTTTCATGGTGAAAAAAATTATTGTATATTTTTTTGTATGGGGAAAAAGTAAAAATCATGAAAATCTTTTAAATGGTAATACTGTTAGGCATGGCGGCAAGTAGGCATTATAGTCCACACAATTCTTGACATTTGATGCCTTGAAGTCATATTCATATGTCTGCCGCTTTGGCTTCCACAGCACTTTGAAATTTCCCATACTAAATGTAAGGGAAATGTAAACGACGTTATTTTTTAAATATTTATTTCGAAGTGGGTAGGTATTTGAAAGTGAATGCAGGGCAAGTAATGTAGCAGTGACATGATTTAAAAAAATGGCCAAGTGCAAGTTGGACTCGGGCGTTGATAGTTCCGCTCTAAAAAAAGCTGTTTTAAGCCGTAGGGCTATGGAGATGATCATGCCAAAGGATCTGAATATGAATAAATAAATTCAATTTCTTGGATTTCGAATACTCCAGCCAGGATGTGGGATATATTATGGATCTGAAGTTATTAAAAACTTCAATTTTCTCCAGTATTACCAGCCTAATGGTATTTTTATCAAACGATACAAATAGGTCAAACGATCAAAATTAGAAAGAGATAATTCTTGAGAAATGCATGCCTATTGAATATTGAATTTTATGTCCATTGAATAATATGTATTTGCGTAATTGATTTATTAATGAATTGAATATTTAAATTATGTTATAAATTAGATACTATAATTAATGAGTAGATCACACCGCAAACAAATCCCAGTGGTTTAAGTGGTGTTCTGATGTACCTTACCAAGTTAAAATTATTAGAAATGTCTGCAAATATCAGCTCCATGTATAAGCAGCTTGTGTACGCTTGCAGGCATATTGTACCACGAATAAAGGTGGACAAAAAGCTCAGCTGTCTCTCTGCAGTATTCCCGGAATCTATCAATTTTGATGGCGATCCCTGAGGATATGACTTGCAAGACGACAGCGAAGTGCTTGATGAGATTATAGTGCATAAAGATTTGTAAAATTACCGCAACTTACAATAATATAAATTAAAATGAACTAACCTTAGAGATCCTAGTCCAAATACAAGAATAATATTGATCGGAGTCCGTGTAGGTGAGCGAATTCGTCGTTCCAGGAAAAAACACCAGCCAAATCACAGTGCAAATATCGAAGTCCGAATCAATAAATGAAGTCGTTAAAAAGTTTACACAATATAACACCCGAGCGCACGACACAAAAGACAAGCGACGAATGATAGTAGTAAACTACGCTAGTACCGTATTCTTCAGTGTTGCCATCCTAATGACATTTTTATCGATCGATTACACTGGTACCGTATTCTTATTTATTTTATTTTATTTATTTATTTATATAATTACACAATAATTTTAACTTGGTAAGGTACATCAGAACACCACTTAAACCACTGGGATTTGTGTGCGGTGTGATCTACTCATTAATTATAGTATCTAATTTATAACATAATTTAAATATTCAATTCATTAATAAATCAATTACGCAAATACATATTATTCAATGGACATAAAATTCAATATTCAATAGGCATGCATTTCTCAAGAATTATCTCTTTCTAATTTTGATCGTTTGACCTATTTGTATCGTTTGATAAAAATACCATTAGGCTGAATACTGGAGAAAATTGAAGTTTTTAATAACTTCAGATCCATAATATATCCCACATCCTGGCTGGAGTATTCGAAATCCAAGAAATTGAATTTATTTATTCATATTCAGTTCCTTTGGCATGATCATCTCCATAGCCCTACGGCTTAAAACAGCTTTTTTTAGAGCGGAACTCTCAACGCCCGAGTCCAACTTGCACTTGGCCATTTTTTAAATCATGTCAGTGCTACATTACTTGCCCTGCATTCACTTTCAAATACCTACCCACTTCGAAATAAATATTAAAAAAATAACGTCGTTTAAATTTCCCTTACATTTAGTATGGGAAATTTCAAAGTGCTGTGGAAGCCAAAGCGGCAGACATATGAATATGACTTCAAGGCATCAAATATCAAGAATTGTGTGGACTATAATGCCTACTTGCCGCCATGCCTAACAGTATTTCCATTTAAAAGATTTTAATGTTTTTTACTTTTTCCCCATACAAAAAAATATACAATAATTTTTTTCACCATGAAAAGGTACTTTTTGGCAAAAACGCTAAAGTACAAAAGTTGTTTCTATTGTTAAAAGCTGTAAGTAAAAAAAAAACCAGCGTGATAGCTCAACTTTGACCCGAATGTCCACGATTTTCGAATTCGGAACCAGTGTGTGGCGGCCCGTGATCGTACATAGGTTGCGTATGCGAACGTCGTTTGTTGAATACAAATACAACAAACGTTTGGCGAGCCGCATTCCCCCGCAGGCGCAGTCAATTGGATATATCTCTGTCTCTGAGTGTATATGTCACCGAAATAATTGTCAAAGCCTTTATTTGTTAGAAAATAAACTGACGATAAATTGTTAACTGTAATGTACCGTACTTCGTACAATATAACGCGTTATTAGATAAACTGAAATGATGAATGTCTGGGCGAAGTGGAGGGTCAGGGTAGGTGAAGGGTAAAGGGAGCGAGCGAAGCGAACCTCCCCTTCGTGTTAGGTTGACTTGTAAGAACAAAAAAAAACATAAATGCTACCCTGTCGATTTCGTTTACAATTTATCGTCAGTTTTTTTTTAAATCAAATTACATTACGTTATTATATTACAATTACAAAATATTCATTAGAAATAAAATCAATAAAAAATCGTCAGTTACGAATTAAAATTCGTTAGACGGCTATGACAATTTTATGGTACCAAATATATTTTCTCCGTATATTAAATATATTTGGTGAAGGCGGCAAATATTGACGTGTTGTGTGTGTGTGTGCATTTTTTAGGGTTCTGTACCCGAAGGGTGCCAAACGGGACCTTATGACCAAGCCTCCGCTGCCCGTCCGTCACTTGAATATCTGGTTGTGTTACTGCGAAACAAAGGATTATTGACGCATCTGAAAAAATAAGAAGGCAGCTCACACCCAGAGCAGTCAAAAATGAATTGAGAACTAGATTACGAAATTGTATTAGGAACATGGGTGGTCATGTTGAACATGAATTGTAAAGATAATACCCCCCCCCCCCCGACTTATTGTATCTTAACAAAACATATCTAAGAACCACCGCAGAGATGTCTACTTTTATTTTCAGAAAACCGCATCAAAATTCGTCCCCTGTTTGGCTTCTAGAGTGCCACGGACAGGTATACAGACAGACAGACCGACAGACTGACAGACGCTTCAAACTTATAACACCCCCTTTTGGACTTCGGGCGTAAAAATAAAATAATTTTGCCCTTACAACATCTTAAAACCCTTTGTTTAAATCACCGGTCATCTTAGAGTCCGCTACCTTATCTACTTTGTCGCCCAATTTTCCCAAGAATAATAAACATTTTATTTGACTATTGTACCTCATTGAATAGCTAGAGAACTGGAGATGTTTTTGGTTTTGTTTGCACAAACAGATACTAGTATTATTTTTTGGTGACACTGCTTCAAAGTCAACCCATTAAGTAAACATGCGATATTCGGTTTTCACCATAAGCCTGTATTATAGTTTTTTTTTTCGCTGTGGTGGTGGGTTCTTTTTTGTTTTTAAATATTAAATTAACTCTGTTTTTACGCAATACCAGCAAAATACCTGGACTTAATCTCCTAAAAAAGTGAAAAGTGGGATTTTTCCTCGAAAATCTTTAAAGGTCCCTAACTGGAAAACGGTAAATTTTGGGGTAGGGTGTTTCGTAGTAACAATGGTTGGTTTTGATCCGTGCTAGCATCTCCCAACGTATGTAGATCGACTTACCAGTCACCCTGTATATTTATTCTATTCTTGTTCATTTTAACCTTTTTCGGGCTCGCTGTAATGAATGGGTGCTATATTTTGCCTCTTACCGCACTCGACGCTCCCGGAGGCCGTGTTGTTCTATGCTCCCAGAGGCCGTGTTGCTCTATGCTCCCAGCGAGCGGAGTTGTATTCTCTGACGTTGGTTCTCGTCGGCAAATGTAAATCACGAACGACACGGGGAAGTTGTAAAAAACATTAAATAATGAATACGGGATTGATTGGGCGAATTTAAAATAAAGTTTCACACATTGAAGGGCACATATTATTTCCTTTCTACGATTAATTAATATCTGACTTTTGCTTTTATCAATGATATTTTTTCTCAAAATATTACAAGTCTTGTCTGTATTCGTTCAGATCAATATGTTTTTTTACGTCTGCAACCCTTTTTTACAGCAACTTTGGAGATAAATATGAACATTAAATTAATATGTTTTCAAGAGGCTGATTCTATACAGTTTAGATTAATATTGAACTGTAAAGTCAATCAGAATATTGAATTGATATTATGATTTCAGCGTACCAACTATCGCCGTATTTTATCAGGTGTGCGTTAGGATTTTGGCCTGTAGTCAATTTATTCATAGCAAGCAAGGTATTGAGCATAGAACTCAAACTAACTACTACTTAAGAACTTTAGAATGTATGATATTATGAATATTGATACGCTGTCCTCATAACTTTAGATTTCACCTATATGTTGACTTGAAATAGTTCATCAGAAACCCAAATATTTACATAATTATCTCCTCGCCCTCTATCCTCAAAATCTTCTCATCACATACGACGTCCATTTTCGTTATACTACGTGTAGAAATCCACTGAAATCCACTGATGTGGTCTACTTTACTTACTTACAAGCAATGTAGTAAAATGTAGAAAAAAAAGTGAATGTAATTGTAATTTGGTACAATGCGATATCGATATATTAAGTGTATATATCGATATGTAGATCTGCCTGCTCTAAAATCCGTTGCCTGCCTGCGATGCGTGTCGCTAAATGTTCATCCAGCATAATGACTATTTTGTTGTTCACAGAGTTCGTCACTCACAGACCTGATATCGGCATTCGACACAAAGAACAAGGCACACACAGACAAGCAGAAGGTAACTGCATTCAGCGGACAGTTCGACAAGAATTTCAAACCTACATTCTCAAAAGATGAGTATGGCAAGTAAGTATTTTTTTGCTCGTTAGTTACCTCAGATACAAATCCAATCTACCTAACTGTTTTTTTTCTCTGAAAAGGATAGTTAAAACTTTTTTATCGAAAACCTCTTGAGCAACTTTTCGGAAAGTCAGTATTTTAGTTGGAGATTCAGTTTGATTTTCGGAACCAAAATTATTTTACTTGCTTTTGTTTTCATTAACTTTTAAGCCTATTCCTAATCCTCTTATAGTAAGCTCAAGGTGAAATTTTAGCGACGTCTATCGAGTTGCAGCCTTTAGCCTTTAAATAATTATTTCAGTGTGTTTTACTGAACCCTCCAGCAGCGTTTAGACGCCCAGTCAGTTATTATGTTACAAATAAAGCAATTGTTAATTAACATGGCTAATTCCCTTTATTGATCATTTAAGAAGCTATCCGATTTCCCCAACAGACCGATTCCCGGCTCGATGACAGAGATGCGAGGGGCCGAGGCTCAGGCGCGAGTCTTCACCGAGATGAAGGAACTATGCGAGATCATCAACGACTATGGAAAGGTTCCATGCCAGAGTTTACTGCCGCCAGAACTGAAAAGTGCGACAAAGTATATACTGTTTGGGGAGCTATTTACGGTAATTAAACATTTAATTTTATTGTAGACTATAAATTATAGCAGACAGACTTATAAGTGTGAGGCCCCAAGATGAATACGCTTAATAAGTAGCTTCATATATTTGACAGATTGTTTGGTTCTAATTTCTGAATACGTAACCTATGTTTATGACAATGACGGACTCACTGACAGTTACTTACAAAAACTGGAAAAGGTCAAATTTTGAATGAATTTTTAAGTTTTTAACTGTGATCCGGAGGGCTATTGAGGTGGCAAACTTGGATTTGTCATACATAACCCATTTAACCACTACCAACTAATAAAAATAACCCCCCCCCCCCCCCCCCCGAATGACGGCCCCATTCAAACCTGTTGACGTGACCAAGTCAGCTGACCTTAAGTTGCTCATAATTATTAAAATATCTAAGTTTTATAAACATCTGAACGTCCCTGCGTTGCTTTCATCATTATTATTAGGTATTAAAAAAACTGCGTCCTAGCAAATTCTCAATAATTTTACAGTATTTTTGCCATGCGGAAGGAAGTTTAGGAAAAAAGAAAATTAAGGAAATCCCGGTCATTTTGCTAGAACGGAAATTCATCGGGTCATTCCGTGCATATTTTTTTTAATAACGGTTCATCTCGTTCGTCCTTCTCGGTTCCTTTGTTTTCACTTATCGGGCTCGTGATAGACCCTTCTCGAGGTCAAATTCCCCCGATCGACCTCGGGCAGCAAAGTTAGCTACGTTTGTAGGAAACGATCAGATTGTGTACAGCTTGTTGATTGTTGGGACCGACCCGACGACAGATGACGCCAAGGTTGGTGACTCACACATTACTGGGATTCCGACGTTCTGGCGGAATAGGCGATTTTCTGACAGCTAAAAATAGTTCTGAAAGCTGCCAACAGATGTCGTAAGCGAGACATGGGGTTGGCTTTTATATCGTTCATCCATAATTTGATTATAAATAGGTGTTTAATGGATAGCTGGTGGTCACTTTCCTCACCAAAGTGCTTTTCTTTTTGCGAGGAAATGCGTAGTTTTTCCGGAAAATCAAGTTGCCAAAATATTTGTCACTAAAACGCAAAAATCGGCTTTTTTATACGTCGAAAAGACCATACACAATCTAGCATTGTCAGCAAATTACGTTTCGTTCACCAAAATTTTTCAATTTTCATTTTCGATTTCCAGAAAAACTAGGTACGCATTTCTTTGCAGAAGAAAAGCACTTTGGTATGAAATGTGACTGCCAGCTATCCATTAAACACCTTTTTATAATCAAATTAAGGATGAACGATATAAAAGCCAACCCCATGTGTCGGGGGAAAAGGGGGGGAAAGGAAGGGAGGAGGGGTTGACACTGGGCAGAATCGTGTTCAGCGGGGTCTAATAAGTCTAAAAAAACCCCCAAAATATTTCACTAAATGCCGTTAGCCGTTGAAAGTAGAAGCAATTTATAAAGTTGCCGCCTAACTTATGTATTGGAGAGAATCTCATAGATAGGATTGTCATTTTTTCGTGCAACACAGAGATAGTCAACAATCTGCGCTCGAGTTACAGACGAAATCCCCTTTTGGCCTCCCCTACTATCACCCAATCACAAGATGATTTCGACTTCAGTATTGCGGGAAAAAATATCGGTATCAGTTTTCGCAGATTCAATTTCCGAATTATACATATTTCCTTCTACTCTACGTACGCATAGTATGGCGGATAAAATTGCTCCTTAAAGGGTATTGAATTCGTTTTTTGGCCCGAGCCGACTGATTCGTGTTGAAAAATCATTTAGGACAAATGACGGATATTTAAATTTTATGTCAAGTACTAATGAGTGACATTAGAGAGACAGAGAAAAAAGAATGTGTATATCGGAAAGATCTATTGTAATTTGAAAACCTTCCTAGTATAGTTATGAAGGACAAAGGACAATTAGCACATTATATTCTCACGGTCGCCGTCGTAACACAGCACACAAACACACATACCACTTTTCAGTAAAATTTAAGCGAAGTTCAAAGGCGCATTTCAATGTCTCTGCCAAGAGTTTGCTTCCGCGCTGGTGACGTCACACATTCCGAGACGCGAAATCCCGTCCGTTCCCGACACGCGTGCGCGAAGATGCGCCAACGTTTATATTTACCTCCCCGGTCAAGGAACCTGCGTCGGTGGCGAGCGTTCAGCTGTTTACCGTTCCATTGACAGTTTTCTACGCTTATCTCTGCTACATCTACAAACAGCACGCGCAGTGAACCGAAAAATTGGCTGTCGGTTGTTATCGCAAGCTTTAGGGGATGAGGGTTTTTATTAACGTCAGTCTGACGCGAGTTATTATCGATGTAAACAAAAAGATGCGTGTACGCTGCAAGCCGAATATGGCAATGGGAAAATTTCTAGATCCCAGATGATTTAGGAACTAAAACAAAGCGATATACGTCGTTTCGCTTCTCCCTTTGGACTCTTAGGTCTATCTCAGTTCCATAGAAAAAATATATCACTCTCAGCTTTGAGAGTGTCTGAGATATGTATGGCATAATGACCGCTTGGCCATATAAATTATGTTATTTTCATTCACTTGAGATTGTTACAGCTGAGAGCGGTTTATTTTATTACAGGACTCTCTCCCACAATTTGGATCTAAATTATTTATTTGAGTTTATCTTCTTTGTTAAAAAAAGGCTTGTTTATAGATATTTTTGATCTCGATTCATATTTATTTCGATCGTAAACGGGTCAAGATATCTCGGTTGGTCGCAAGGCGGATCGAGAGATAATTTTTTGTTGGATTTATTCGATATCTCGAATGGATATTGCGGCCAAGGAGATGATCTCGATGCTTCAGAATAGACCTCCTGACCTTTTCTACGAAATGTCCAACTTTTGCTTGTATTGATAAGTCCTGTCAGGCTATGACATGTGTTGTTTAGAAAACAATAGTTTGTAAGTATAAACAATAGAAGATGATATTTAATATTTCTTTCTTATTTTCAGATATACACAGTAATCAATGACAAGCTCGTCGGACTTCTAATTCGTACAAGAAAGCACCAGCTCACACAATTCGAGGGAGAATGTCTTTTCCAGGTAATTATTTATTAACATTAGAGGATTGAGTACCCTTCCCCTTACCTATAATCTCCGTCTCCTAACCAACATAGTTTTCTGGAAGAAATCTCTTATTAGAGATAAGCTTGTCTTTGTACATATTTTTCTATCTTAACCGGCTGGCTGGAGCCATTTTTTTTATTTTTTTTGTAAAAAAAAAAAAATACATTAAAATTAGTTTGACAGTGGGTACCAACGTCAAAAATTAGACATTCATTGACGTCTTGGTACCCACTGTCAAAATAATTTTAATGTCATTTTTTTTTTTTATAATTTTAATGTCAATATTGTTCCAAGGACTGGATTGTCCTTACGCTACCCAGCGTGTTAAGCTATTTTTACTGTCATGTATAGTACAATAAAGAAATTACCAAATCACGAGTAAGACAGAAATGTGGAGTATTATGGAGCCCAATACAAAATATACATACAGACCGGTGGGACTCGCCAAAATAATGTCGTTATTATAATGAGTAATACTAATATACATTTTAAGAAAATAACCCATTTACTAACACTATGGACTCTAATAATGTCTGAAATAAATTATTAGGTACAGAGTACTACTTATCAAATAACTTGTCTAAAGTCCATGCATCCTTTAGTGCTTCAAAGAGATCTTTTTTCTCTCGCATCAATCAATCTGCTAGGGTAACTTTCATGTATTGGTTTGCCACTGTTACACTGATAACTAATTTTGATTTTACGAAAACACAACTCGCAACGATCAAAAACCTCAAAAAGCATCATTGAAGCCATCTTGAAAACAAAACTAAAACGCCACGGGTCACAGTTAAATGTTACAGCCATTTTATTGAACGTTTCACACACTTTATTGATTAAACACAAAACTAGACATGTGGTTGAGTGATGTTGTTCAATAAACGAGCTAGCGGTGCCATTAATCATAGTTTTTCGCATTTATGAGCGAGCGACAGGCTTCTCCAATTATAGTTGGCTGTGCCGTGTCAAGGGACAAGAAAGTACTTGAAACTAGCATGAAATTAATTTAGTAATATTGCTTCTCAGAAACGCGACGACGACGTCCCAGTGTTCCTTATGCAGCCAATCGCTGAGATCCGAGACTTCTGCAAGAACCGAGTGGAGCAAGCCCGGAGATCTGTGTCGCCGATGCCATCGAACTATTGATACAAAGTGCCATTTGTTTCTCTTTGTTGGGTGTTTAAATACGCTCTGAACCTTCCCTGCATCTGTCTTTTATAAAGAACATAGCAATGAGCAAATTCTAATGATATTTTACTAAATGCTACCTGCCTGGTGTAAGAGAAAGGTGTAGGGAAATATTTTAGTTGTTTTCATAATGAAAGATGTTCAGAATCTTATTCCTAACAAACCCGTAACTGGTACGCCCGACACATCTTATTTAACAATAGTTCGCCATTGTTCGGTCGTTCCAGCGGTGTGCTTCTGAGAGTGAAGGGGATGACTACACCTTTCTGTTACACCCCTGTAAACTAGCGGCAGGATATTGGCCGGTTTGACTTCGTCCGCTCATCAAGTTTCTTTTTAGGGTTCCGTACCCGAAGGGTGCCAAACGGGACCTTATTACCGAGACTTCGCTGTCTGTCCGTCCGTCTGTCCGTCCGTCTGTCACCAGGCTGTATCTCATGAACCGTGGTAGCTAGACTGTTGAAATTTTCACAAATGATGTATTGCTGTTGCCGCTATAACAAAAAATACTTAAAATCAAAAGATATTTAATATTAAGGGGGGCTCCCATACAACAAACGTGATTTTTTTTGCTCAATTTTGCTCGATATTGATAATGGTAGCAGGTAGACGCAATGTTCACATTATATTGAGTATATTATTTACTTAAAAAATAAATAATTAAATTGAAATAAAACTAATATTTAGGGGGGCTCCAATAGTTATTTTTTGCGGTTTTTTATAGATAATGGTACGGAACCCTTCGTGCGCGAGTCCGACTCGCACTTGGCCGGTTATTAATCCATACCTACAATGAAGGAGCTTATTGCCGTAGTTTACTGTGGTAATTTTTGTGCCACTTGTTAGTAAATTGTGATTACAATTTGTTCTTTGCTATTTTGTAAATGATAGATGTTAGGAGGCTAAAGATATTGGAACATGCGGCCATAAATGAAGAAAGTATAATTATTTTATTCTAGTAGATATTGAATCATGGTCATGATTATATTATTATGCTAAGAACGAATGTCAGAAATGAAGCATTTCTTTCTTTTGACCTATGATATTGGGCATTCGATACCTTAATGTTAGTAGTGCCATAGAATATTATTCTGTTAATTTTCATAGAAACGACCCGAGGGGTGAACTAAAAGGTTTCAAATATGACACATTCGTCAGTCGTCTTACAATGCAAAAATCCTTTGACAATTCAATTAGGATTTATCAAGAATGCTTGAGCTAAACCAGTTATCATTCAAGGAAGAAAGTGAATGTTTCGGATTGAAATATTAAAACAACGGTGTATAAGTTAACTTGTGTGATTATTATGAATGGAGCGCAATTCAGCGCGGTTCGTCATTGTTCAGTTATTCGTACGTTCTGTATTGCGAATAGCTCAAAAGCAACAAGCTTCGCAAATAATTCAGGAACGCACCAGGGCCCTAATGCTGCTCTGAGAATTTCACTTATATTTCATTACTATTCCATTGCAAACACCCAATCAAGGAGGATAATAATTTAGGAGAATACCAAATGACGCCATTTTGGGTGTTTGCAATGGAATAGTAAGGAAATAGTAAGGAAATTCTCAGAGCAGCATTAGGCCCCAGTTGTAATACTAAATGTGTGAGCTGAGTTTGTGTCAATGTTTTATGAAATTACAGCAATAAAAGATAAACATAGTAAGGGACCTTTTAATGTGTTGCTGCTTGAATCAAATTAATAAAATCGATGAATGGGTGGTTGAAACAAATGATTTGTTAAAACAATAAAGATAATTCTAGTGAGTCTGTTGTCATTTCATGTCTGGGGATGGAGTGGATGAGATGCGAAAAAGATATGCGACTTAAGGTTCATAACATAAAGCCTTAAATTTTATCGGCTCTCAGCTCTGAGAGCTTTATTAATACGGGTCTTATGTCCGATTTCACCGACAATTCCTCTAACTTTATTTCCCCACAGTTAGCTCTTTTTCTTATTTATCTAGAGATTGTTTCGGAAACCGGTCTCTTAAATTTAGGAGACACCTTAGTAGCCCAGTTGATCCGGTGACCCTTACAGGCCAAAGCGCAACAGCCAGTAAGTGGCTTCTGAACGGTAAGTCCCTAAAAGAGGGATTATTGGTTAAATCGACCATTTAGAGTAATTTAGACACGGTTTTAGGGTTCCGATCCTTAAAAGGAAAAAAGGAACCCTTATAGGATCACTTTGTTGTCCGTCTGTCTGTCTGTCTGTCTGTCTGTCTGTCTGTCTGTCTGTCTGTCCGTCTGTCACGACCCCTTTTCTCAGGAACGCGTAGAGGTATCATGTGGAAATTAATATCGATTACTAAGGTCTATGGTCCCTTATAGCTGTGAAAAAATTAAACTTCTAGGTCCACGTAATCAAAAGATACTGCGATATTATATCATCATTTTGCTGATTTAGCATGAACTCGCGTGGAACTCGCAAGGGAATCAAAACCTATGGGGTACTTCCGGTTGGCCTAGGGTCATGAAATTTGGAATGAAGGAAGGTCTTATAGCACAAGTAAAGGGAAAAATCTGAAAACTGTAAATTTCTTCTGTCTGTCTGTCTGTTAAGACTTTTTCTCAGAAACGCATGGAGGTATGAAGTTGAAATTAATATTGATTACTCAGTCTTTGATCTCTTAAAGTTGTGAAAAAATTAAATTTATAGATCAACGCAATCAAAAGATACCGCATATGTCTCAATTTTGCTGAAATTGCTTGATATTAGCAAGGGAATCAAAACCTAGAAGGTACTTCCCGTTGACCTAGAATCATGAAATTTGGCACGAAGCAAGGTCTTATAGCCCAAGTAAAGGGAAAAATCTGAAAACTGCAAATTTCTGTCTTTCTAAAAAATTTTCAATTTGGTTAACATGGATGACATCACAGTTTAGTTTTTTACGTGGAAACCTAATTACGTGTTACGCTCTCCAAGTGTGATCGGAACCCTTGGTGCGCGAGTCCTACTCGCACTTGGCCGGTTATTTTTATTTTTCCTTTTCTCGGCACGAAATAAAAAAAATGATATGATTTTGTCTAGCCCGTATCCTTTTTAGCCCAGTACCAGCTATTGATATAACATGTCAAGTTGTATTTATATTCTGTGTGATGTTACCATTAAATAATATGCACCCACGCTACAATTCTTGCGATAAATCTATTACTGATATTATGAAATATAAATTAAAATAAAAAAACAAATAATTTATACTTGTTCAATAGGTATATATCTGTTTGTTAGGTACTAAATAAGTACCCACCATTATTATCTTCATACTTGTACATCAGTTAGCTTAAAAAATATGACGACTATTTATTTTGTATAAATACAGAACTGAAGTCGTGGGCGAAAAATGTGTATAAATTTTCTGGCAAAATCGTATAATGTATTAACTCTATTCTAGTCAGTCTAGCTAGTCCATATTTTAAATACTGTACATTGTTAATATAACATTAAAGATATATTATTTTTCAAATGTTTATTTTTTTTTAATTATCACTTATACAGGAAAACCCTAAAAATTGGTACCTAAACACCAAGTCATCGTATACAGGGAGTAACAGAAAGGCGTTTACCAATTTTTAGGGTTCCGTTAGAGAAACAAGGAACCCTTAAAGTTTCGTCAAGTCTGTCTGTCTGTCCGTCCGTCTGTCACAGCAACTTTATTCCAAAACTATAATTAGAACTACACAGTAAAAACTTGGTATGTAGATGTATTCCGTGGACCGCTTTACGACTGTTATCCAAAAATAAAAATAAAAAATAAGCATTAAGGGCATACATGGAACTGACACCAAAATTGTTATTTTTTCTTTAAACCTTTATGTGTGGGGTGTCTATAAATAGGTCTTTAAAAATAACGTGAGGTTCCTAAAACCAATTTTCCTGAAAGTCAATCGTTAAAGAGACAGACCCTTCCAAAGTGGAAAATAGCCCCCCCCCCCCCTCTTACTTTTAAAGTAAGATAATGAAAAATAAAAATAAAATATGCTTTGTACCTCAATACAAACTTTCAACGAAAATTGTGAACAAAATATAACTAGCAGTTTTTAAGATATAAATAGGATATACCGGTACATCCTAGGATTTACTGTATTTCGGGCTTTTACAGTAACATATGCACTCACGAAGGATTATTTAAATCATAATTAAAGTTAAAGCTTTAATTTGTCTCTAAATTTATTTATTTATTAACTTCTTAATTAATACAAACACACGCAATTCTACCATATCAAATAAAAAAAAAATGACAATCTTTGATACTGGGTCTCAACAATAAACATAGTGATTTTATTAGAAATCAGTTCAGAATGCAGGTAATGAGCGTACATACCTACTCTATGTCTGCATTATCATCAGTGATCGGAGTAGGTAGAGTGATTTGGGGTGAGTGACTTCAAACGTATATATTAACATGGATATGCCTCAGAGATTCCGGGCTTTTTAAATGATATGTTTTTTTTTTCGGAATTTCATAATGATTACATGGAACTAGGTAAAAAGTGCGAACCGAAACGAATCAATATGAGCAAGATTTATAAAATAAAAGCAGCACCATCGGCATCGGCAAAATGCAAAGTTTGCGACTTCGCGACCAATCAGAGTACAGTCTCCAAGATGTGTCATCGTTAACCTGTATGTGTGAAAAATGATTTTTTTTTTTTTTTTTTTCAAGCTACTAAAACACAATTTTAATTCTAATTCGTTTAATCCCGAACTTTCCGGCATATCCATGTTACGACTTTCATGACGAAAGTACCAAAAATCACTCTACCTATTCCGATCACTGATTATCATACGCCCTAGTATAATACACAATTGCTTTCTTAATTTATTTTTTCTAGTTTAAAAGTCAATAATTTTAAATTCAGATCAGCTGCTAATCGTGAACCTAAATGACTCCATTTCATTGTCTTTGGACGCCATTTGGTGTTGGTTTGTGGGTATTGTGAATGTTTCGCAGCTTTTCGAAGGTTTCAGTAGGGCGCTATTGAGCTCTAGAAGTGGTTGGCTCCACTGGCAGGGATCTGAACAGGGGCAGGTCTCGCCGCCGAATGAGGTCTCCTCAAAACGCACCTCACGGTTTGGTGGCACCTGTAGGTAGATAAGCATACATACAGACCATTTCTCACACTTAGACTACTAACCTAACAACTTAAACTTCACATTGTAGTTATTAATCATTTCATTACTCCAAGGTAATGTGGGGCTTTCTGTAATCAAAACAAAAGCCTCCAGTGAAGCAGCACCGTTAGACTTATTAAAACCGATCAACGGAAATCTATTTAATATCTAAGGTAAAAGGCACTTGAAGTCAAATGACGTATTCCATTAACAGATAATTAATTGAAAGGAGATCATACAAGCTTGGGCCCAAAATCGAAAGTGCCGGCCACTTAAAAAAATACTCCAAATGATTGATCACATTGGTGTGGTAAATTTTTTGCATAACGTCATCATCGTAATGTCAACATTTAAGGTGATACAGCTACTTGAAAATCATGATTTTCACCCAATGAAAGTAAGATTTTTGATATAAAAATTTCACAGAGATCATTAAATGATACTTTTCTTAATCGCCGCAGTATTTAACTGGGTCATTGTCGTAACCCTAAAAAAAAGTGTTACGGGCGTGTTTAAAAGTGAAAACAAATTACAGAATAAAAACTATGTTAATCTTATAGTTAATGTATTCCATATCTATATTACTTATTCGTTATTAAAACCATAATAATAATAAAACTATATTTACAGAACAATTTCAACCTAAAAGTCCACTTCGGTGGTCTGTTACCGATCACTCTCCTTGTATAAAAGTAAACGCATAAAAAAAATTAATTGGTTGTGCTACCTCACATTATGATTTTTCTAAAGTAGACTTTTGATTTCTTCCAATGTATAAAGGACAATAATTAAGGATTCATATAAATACACTTTTTGCACATTCAAACATTGTTACGAAAACAAACGTCTACTTGGTGGACTTTTTTTAATCGAACCAATTATTTAGTAAACAATGACATTTCCGGACCATAGTAGTAATTTACGAAAGCACCCAATACTGCATTGCTCTCACTCAGCGCCATCTTGCCGTGAGACGAGCGCGCAAAAAGTTGAAGCTAATCTTTGAAAAACAATGGGCATTGTCAAAGTTCAGTGCATCTTTTCGGTTCCATTCGTGTTTTGGTAAGTAAAACCTTGAAAATTGGTTGCCATTCATTATTTTATAAACAATTAGGTCCTTAATCATTTTAGTCTTTGAATTTGACATAAACCTCAAAATGTTGCGTGATAAATGATATTTCCTGTGAAAAGTCTATTCGGTGGACGTCTTTTCGGTGGTATTTAAGTACACCGAAAAGATGAATGTCCACCGAATGGATCACTTAGTGAAATGTCTTTGTTTTTGGGCAACTTGGGTATGAATGAATGTGACTTAATCCAAAGTAAGTATATTCAACTGCAAAATAGACACGCTGCAAATTGGCTATACATATTGAATTATGCATTTTTCAATGCAAACAAGTAAGTAATAAGAGTATCGATGTTATAAAAATTGACGATGCGAGAGCGAAAGACATTGAAAGACTGATTCAAAACTACAAAATCTGCCCTTTCCACGGTACCATGCAAGTGCATCAAGTAACATAAGACAAGAGAGAACCAAAAATCCTCCAATTCCGAAGACTGAGCTGCACTACTTGTTGCCCCAGGAGCTACGTGCGTTTATAATTTGGGCCACATAACACTTGACCTACAACCACGTAACGAGATACCTGATCCCTCACCAACTTCGAGTTCTATTCCCAGTCCCTTGCTGAGCATAGCAA
Organism: Argyresthia albistria; assembly: GCA_963457715.1. Classification (NCBI taxonomy): domain Eukaryota; kingdom Metazoa; phylum Arthropoda; class Insecta; order Lepidoptera; family Argyresthiidae; genus Argyresthia; species Argyresthia albistria. The sequence goes on from OY735260.1 coordinate 7,717,125, forward strand.
GTCCGCTGCTTATTTCTAACTGGAGCCCAATAGTTAGCCAATTGCTAGATCCAACAGATAACCAGAAATAGAGAACAATGTCTAGTCCATCGATTTTTGAGCCCCAAATTAATGACTCTGAAGAACCGATTGCAGTACTTCCTCCCATTTCAGACTAAAATCACTCTTGCTCATTCACTTTTACTCCCTTTAATCGACTATGCGGATGTTTGCTGTGTCAGTGCGAACGAAGAACAACTGAACAAACTCGAACGACTTCAGAACCTCTGAATTCGGTTTATCTTCGGGCTACACAAGTATGACCATGTCTCTCAGTGTCGCAAGCAGCTAGGATGGCTTCCGATTCGTCTTCGCCGTAATATGCACATTCTCTCTTTTCTGTTTAATATTTTGAAAAATCCCCGGTATCCCGTTTATTTTCGTGAACGTTTTGAGTTTCTCTTCCCCAGGGATAGCAACAGGAAATCCACGATGTCTCTTCTCTCGACTCCTCGGCATTACACTACTGCCTATATTCACTCGTTCAGGTTGAGGGCAATCCGATTGTGGAACGCACTTCCCTGCGCTATAAGGAACAGTCCCACAATTTATACGAAAAGAGTAAAAAATCATTTCTTTTCTCTTTCATAATAGGTAGGTATCATTATTAGATATAGTTTTATGTACCTATGTATGTGTATGTATGCATGCTAAGTTATTCTTATTTATACTATGTATTACTTTATTTATTATTTTATTATCTATGTTTATAAAAAATAATTTGTCTTTGTCCACCGAAAAGACATAGTCCTTTCGGTGGACAAAGACAAAATATTTTTTTCTTTATAAATGTTCCTTGCCAACCATAACTGTGTTCTGTTGATTTGTTTGTAAGAAGAGGTTCTATGTTATATGCAAAAGAATTTAATTATTATTTTTTATTTCATGTTGTAATTGCATTTTTAGTCCATTCGGTGGACAGCCTTGTCTTTTCGGTGGAACAAGAAAATGGTTTTTGATATATAACTTATTTAAATCTTAAGTTTGATCTCTGGTTGCATCTTGTTTATCTTTAAATGCATGTATGTTTACTAAATAAATGTCGAATTTCATAAAAACTTAAATTTTTATTTTTGCTTAAATTTGGATCAAGCTTTGACAATGACCCAACTAATCACGCCATTCACAGCGCTATAGTTGGAATGTTTCGGGCAAATTTTTATTTTATTTTTATATAAATCGATGAAAAAAATATACCTACTAAATATTATCGCCTAATCAATCCCAAACATTCAGTTTTTAATCATAAACATCGGGTATATTTATTTGGATCAAGTTACAAACATTAAATTTTTCAACGAAAGGTATGGGAAAATCGGAAACTTCAATGTCTTACCACATCTAAAGTAAGAAGTAGGTAAGTAGTTTGTCCTACGGTGTTGGTCCCATAGTAACATTATTGTTACGGACAATGATAGTGATCGATTAAAATCTCTTTTTTTTTGGCTGGCACTTTAGGTTTTGGGCCCAAAATGAATGGTCAACCTTGGCTTTAGGTTTTTAATATTTACAGAAAAGTCACGTCATTAGTGCTTCATCATTAACAGGTACCTATTGATGACGGACGAGCGACGTCTTCTGTTTGTCACGAAAAAAATATTAATAATTTAAATCATAATTTTAGGTATTTTTTTATGTGCAAATTCCGATAAAACCATAAAATATTCATACAGAATTTACCAGCAGTGTGTAAGGAAAAAATATTATTAAGACAAAATTGGGTAATGTACCTACTAAGAAACATTCGTTCTTTAAACATCTTTATAGCCTTAGGCACAGAGAAGTGATTATTCAATGAAGGTAACGTAACTCAGTAATGTACGAGTCAAGCGGAAAATACACTGATGGAAACTCACAGTTTGGGGGTGAACGGTGGCGTTAGTGGGTAGTTTACTTTTCAATGTTCCTGGAGCCGAGATACCTGGGAAGCAAAAAGGAAACTGTATAACGGAATTGAAGTAATGATGAGGCTTCAGCCATATAAACACATTAACTTGTGATATCCATTTAAAAAAACCTCACAAACACTTTGAATTAGCCCTATCATGCGGAAATATTTATCACTTATAACAATAGCAACTAAGATTTATTTGTTACACTAATCTGCACTAGAAAAACAAGGTTTGGATGATGACCGCGCGAAAACAAAAAGGCTCGTTTCATTTTGCTGCGTCCACGCGTTCTCGATATAAAAGGTTTTGATAGACGGACGGACGGACGGACGGACGGACAACGAAGTGATCGGGTTCCTTTTTTCCTTTTAAGGATGGGAACCCTAAAAAGAAGAAAAAAATTTTGTTAAAGTGAAAATCATTGTTGCATTCTTGGGTAAAAAATGCACGTGTAAAAATTCAATAGGCTTATTTTTCACAATACTGAGGCGTGGTTCACACGGCATAGTCCTGCACGTTTTTTTGCAGTATACTTCTTAACGGATAAACAGTGGCCTAGGTTCACACGACGTATACTGCAAAAAAACGTGCAGGACAATGCCGTGTGAACCAAGGCCACTGTTTATCCGTTAAGACGTATACTGCAAAAAAACGTGCAGGACTATGCCGTGTGAATCCAGCCTTACTAATCTCGAGAACGAAGCACTGGTTCAAGTATTGATAAGACCACGCTACGCTCTCAGCGCTACGCCGCCAGTGATGCGACGATGGTAATGTTACGGAAATATTGCTACGCAAGCTTGCTTACAAGACGATGTATGTACTTCTACTATAAGTATCTCGAAAAATATGAATAAAGATTGATTGGAACTATTTCTTAACTGCCAGCGCGCATAGGGAAATAGAACGTAGAATTGACGCAATATGGAAACGCACAATACACATAATAATTATTATAATCTAAGTCAGAATATATAATCTGGGTCAAATCAGAATCACAAGCCCTTTTTTGCTGTATTTTGGTTCTCACGACACAGGGTATCCTAGTGTGGAGACAGAGGCAATTTAATGTATATTTGAGATTCACCATTCTCTCAATCTCGTCAATTTTATTAGCATCGAAAGATTTAACTTCTGGTTTCTTTGAAGTAAACAAAATAAAACAATATTTCTACTTAAAGCGTAAAATCTTACCAACTATTTCTTTATACAGTAAATAAGCCTTTTAATTATGTAGCCTGCGCAATTTCTTTGGTTACAGTTTCCATCCTTGCATGACCTTTTTGTGACAATTGGCCGACTATTTCATTCTATCGCCATGAAAATGCAATCAAAAAATATCTCTGTTCTGTTCACAGCGACATACTAGGTATACTCAGAATAGTATGTACATTTTTTGTAATATTTACAAATGTGTGTAATGTACCTATCTGACCGAAGAAGCAAAAGGAAAACTTAGTTTTTACCGGAGTTTGAAAATTGTATCTCGATTTTTAACCTTTACCACGTTTCTTATTTAGGGTATATCTCAAGCAGAGTCCTTTTGAACAGGTAAATCATATTACTTTGACGGATATCGGACGGACCCTTAAAGTGTTGAACGTTAAAATGTTTAATAACAGTGTTTAATTCATCATACCTGGTAGTTCTGGAGACGTGATTCGTATACGCAGGACCTTCCTCAGCGTCCGCGCGAAAAAGGTCTTTATGTCGAGGGCATAAGAGCCATAGACTAGTGGATCCATGCAGGAGTTGGAGACTGCCATGATGAAGAATAAGTCCTGGACGCGAGGCGAGAGGTTTTCGGCTGACTCCCGGTCTATCATGTACCTGGGGATGATAAACATAAACATTAAACACACTTTGTATACTTTATACTTATACTTTATACTTTATTGTACAAAAACAGAATACAGACACTTAATAAAGAAAAAAAAATGTACAAAGGCGAGCTTATCCCTAATAAGTATGTACATATCTTGTATGTACATATCTTTATAGTAAATCTGTGACAACCTTGTAAAAACAGTAGGCCTCGCGAACCCTTTTATCCATTCAATAAACGACTTTTCCTGATCTCCTGGCTCTGTAAAGTCATTTCAAGTTTTGAAACCAACCTACCTATTTTGGAGAGAGAGAAGACCCATCCGCACCCCTCCTCACCTAACTCCCAAACTCCACCCACAACCCCCATCGTAGGCTGTCCTATTCCCCCTCCTCATCGAATAAAAATGAAATCTTTCCATATAATTCTACAGAAAACTTCCCCTTCCCTGAGAAATCCCCCCCCCCACTCTCCCTTTTCAGTTTTTAGGATTCCGTACCAGAAGGGTGCCAAACGGGACCCTATTACTGAGACTTCGCTGTCTGTCCGTCCGTCCGTCCCTCCGTCCGTCTGTCTGTCACCAGGCTGTATCTCATGAACCGTGGTAGCTAGACAGTTGAAATTTTCACAGATGATGTATTTCTGTTGCCGCTATAACAAAAAATACTAAAAATCAAAAGAAATTTAATATTAAGGATGGCTCCCATACAACAAACGTGATTTTTTTGCTCGATATTGATAATGGTACGCTTAAAATGTTCACAATATATTGAGTATATTATTTACTAAAAAAAATAATAATTAAATTAAAATTAAATTAATATTTAGGGGGGGCTCCCATACAATATTTTTTTTGCATTTTTATAAACGAACGTTTTTTGTACGGAACCCTTCGTGCGCGAGTCCGACTCGCACTTGGCCGGTTTTATTTTAAACCGACTTCACAAAAGGAGGAGGTTTACAATTTGTCGGGATATATTTTTTTTTCGCAACATTTTGTAGAACGAGGTTTGTCTGCCTCGCAAAGATTTAAATCTTTCGATAAATAACCCTAGAGAAAACTTTCCCCCTTTCCCCCATACCTTCCCCCCAAACAAAAGTCGTGTTCGGCTAATATTTTCAAATACATAACAAGGAACTTGTGTGCCAATTTTCATCAAATGTAGGCGAGAACAGACTGACAGAGCGACAAACGCGATTTTGGCCAATTTCAAAAACTGGACGCTAGCATCTGTGAAAATGTGTTGAACATATTACCATTTAGTACGCTCAACTAGTTTAGAGAATGTTGTACTTAACCCTTAACTGGTATCGGGGGTCGAAAGTTACCCGAGCAAATAAAAAAATTCATCATAGCTCTACTGTCGTACAATAAAGTAACCTTTTTAAATAATCATGGCAGAAGAGATAGTCATTAAATTAAAAAAAAAAAAAAACAAAATGTCATTGGTAACATTCTGAGTTAATTTATGGTGGTTAGATTAGAAGTTGATTATTTAAATTGAAGAGAAATCCATATAAACCGGTTTATTTTAGATTTACAAGCATAAATACTTGTGGGATACTAGCTAAGGGTTAAGATCCTAATCTTTACAGGAATAGAAGTACCCGCATCTGACATAACTCATAATGTCTCTATTGTACATAAACAATTACATAGGACAAAAAATATACAAAGGCGAGCTTATCTCTATTTAGAGTTCTCTTCCAGCAAACCAAGTAAGGATAAGACAGGTTGGCTGAGTAGGACTGAATATTAATAACAATGACATGACATGACCTGGGAAACAAAACCAAAAGCTAGGTGCCCCGGGCTGAACGTGCATTTGACAATAATAGAAATCATGAAAATACATTTTTCAGTAACAACGCTTTCGATCAATACATCTGAAAATTCATAAAAAATTACATCAATTCGGCTCTCACCCATTATTCTCGTCTAAATTATACATTTCATGTGAAAAATGACTCTTGTTATCGACAAGCAATTATGTTACACCCTGAATTTGATACCATGCATATAAGTTATGCTGCCAATTTTAGAATACCGGATTTTCATAGCATATGAAAACCATATGCTATCAAAATCCGGTATTCTAAAGATGCAGCATAACGAATATTCGGCTTAACCTAAAATGCGTGTGACAAAAATGAGAGATCGACGATACGTGCTGATTTGTTGAGTTGAAGGACGAGTGGTGTTGTGTAATAAAATATGGTCTCCATTCGGCGACATTCTTTAGAATATAATGGAAAAGAGATTGTTTCTGTAAATTGCGCATCTCGTAATTCATGCCTTAGGCCATTTGCCAATACGACTTCTCAGAGATATTAGTTGCCCTTCTACAAGAAATTATACTGCGTTTCGATAACAAAATATTTTCTTTGGCAGAATTGATGGATTTAAGAAGTGGAGCAATCTGGATTTAAGATGCATCTAAAAGAGGGAAGATGGAAAATTTGGCATTTTGGGTTAGGTTAGGTTCGGTAAAAAAATACTGAACTTATTACCTACCTGCCTGCCATATTAAAATTACAGCTTCATAGGTCAAGTATATTTTTTTGTTCTTACAAGCTTACCACCTGCCCCTCATTCATAACATCACAAATCTGGAAATCTTGTAATTACGAAACACCGTGTTGCGTTTTTCTGTCGTGTAGGATTGCCACTCAGATTATATCAAATTTTAATTCAGGATTAACAGGCAGTAGTATGATTCTCGCGCATTCGATAAACGATATCTACACATATCGAGTGATTTTGTATGGGAATCTGTATAGGTAAATATATCGGCGTGGAACCCTTCATGTGAACCCTTATATGTAGGTCTCGATATCCGTATATGGAAGGTGCGAGAATCATGCCACAGGGGTATGATTCTCGCGCCTTCGATATACTGATATCGAGACCTATATTGACAGATTCCCATACATACTCGATATGTGTAGATATCGTATATCGAATGCGCGAGAATCATGCTCCGGAGCTTGACAGGCAGCGGTAGATACATCCCACGCTTGCTCTCTCGTTGACCCAATAACACGATAAGTCATTCATAGACAACTAACTATAACTTACCACAAAGTCATGATAGCATAAGGAAGCCAGCAGCAGGCGAACACCGTTACAATGGTAACCGTCATACGCAGCGTTCTGCGTCTCGCTCTCGCTAAAGGCCTCTCGTCCGACCTCCTCAACTGAATTCGGCCGTTATCTGATGAGCGTTTGTCTGGAATAGAGGGTGTAGGTACATTTACTCGTGTACGGATAAAATACTTGCTTCCCATACACTTGTGCTCGAGGCTGTGCTTTCCAAGCAAAAAGCTCACCTTTGCGTATAATATTTCTTGTAAATGTATTTTTTATGTTACTATGAGTATGAGTATGTCCCAGATCGAGTCCCGGAGGGGCCGAGGGAGGAAAAGAAGAAAAAAAAACAGGACACATCCAGTGTTTGTGACGTCGCTGTTTCGAGTCCCCACGACACGGGGTATCCCAGTGTAGGACCAAAAGGAATGTAGATACGTTCCTCAATGTAAATATTATTTTAATGTTATTACGTTATTCTCATTTTGCACCGGTTTCTCTAATTATTTTAAATAGGTACCTACGCAAGCTAGATTAGAGTTTAATTTAATCAAACACATTAACAAGCTATCGACTAATTAAGTGGCTTACGACTCAGCCTCATAATAGGATTAAATTTCTAATAAATTGCTTTGGGACCACTCGACCTGAATATTCCCTTTTATAAAGATAGTAAGGAGAAAACTGACTAAACGTCACCGCCAATCTGCCTCTGCCACTCCGTATGGAAAGAAGTGTGATATTTGTTTGTTACCAAAAAACTGTTGAGGAAATGGAGGAAATGTATGATGGTGTTTTCTTTTTAACCAGAGACTATAAATCGTGCGCCTACGGGGCAATGCGGCTCGCCAAACGTTTGTTGTATCCAACAAACATTCGCATACGCAACCTATGTACGATGACGGCCAATTGCTATGGTTTAAAATAATGCCGAGGCATTCCGCGGAATGTCCGAATTTATGTCTTATTTCTATATCGGTACGTTTGAATGTCCATTGGTAAAAACTTGCCATGCCGTCCCGGTCTGCGAAGGCCTTTATGAGACTCACCGAAGGGCTCCATCGAGAAATACCTGCGCCACCACCGCGCTGCCTGAGTCCAGCTCCATGCTGAGCGGCCGCCCGCGCACATAAACCTCCACCACCATCGGCGAGATCATCTAGACATCTTATATTATCTTATCATCGTCCTTAATCAAAATCATCGTCCTTATCATCACACACGTCGATAGCCTCGTTATTAATTATGTAATCATTACCACGCCTACCACCACGCCTCTCATTTACATTTGCGCTGGCACTTTTTAATGCACAGACTTCCTTTATGGCCTTTGGCACCACAGATATCACAATTTAAGTGACGATACGCACACCCTGAAGAATCTTGAAACCTGCCCGCACACACGGTACACCTGGACGGTCCGGCGGCGGCGGCGGCGGCAGCGAGCGGCTGGTGCGGGCCGAGCCGCGCTCGCGTACACAAGCGTGCACTTCCATTGCACTCTCGACTGCACCTGCCACTTCCAGCGCCTGACCCAGCTTCATAACCTCCGCGTCCTCACGAAATAACCGCTCCCTCTTCTTGACTTAATCCAATCCGAGCACGAAACGATCCGTGAGGCACATGTCCAGTGCAGATCCAAACCAGCAATGGGCTGCAAGTCCTCGCAGGCAAGCAGAATACTCCACTAATGACTTGTGAGCTTGCTTTGTTGCCGCGTAGAACTTCTGACGTTCCGCAAATGGGTTACACTTCTTGGGCTCACAATGCGTTCCACTTGGACTCCGGAGTACCTGGATGCAGCAGATCCCTGATCAGACGATATTGATCCTGTGTCATGCTATTCAACAGGATAGCCCACCTCTTTTTCCCGCTGACATCAGATGTTTGTTCCGTCAATACCATTAGCCGTGAAGAAATTTTCCATCTGTATCTTGTAACATTCCACTCGTCCGTTTTGCAATCAAATACGGGCACATTTCCAAAAATAGACATTTTATATTTGTCACACGCGTGGTTTTCGAACAATTTTCTAAAATAATCCTCGTCGTCACTGTGATATCCATATTTGGAATGAAATACGATAGATACGTGTTGTGCATTCGCCGTTTATTATAGACTGAATGTTACAATACAAATACCCACACATTTTGGTACACCTCGAGCTCCGAGCTCCGGGCATATTGGTATTGGTATGTTATGTAACAATCCAAGACCTGGGGTAGTAATTTTTCCTGCCCAGCCGGGATTCGAACCCAGGAACCCTTGCTGGGGAAGCACATCCTCGAGCGCAATACCACAGAGGTCATCAAATATACGAAAAATCACATAAATATATACGAAATATATGTATACGAAATATACATAATTATAAGTGGTCAGATAATAAATCAATAATATTCATAATTTACCCGACATCTCCTTAGAATTCTTTGAGATTTCGTAGAAGATGCATGCATAGCAGACCGTGATGATCAATAGAGGGACGAAGTACATAGCGCAGAGGCAGAACACGTTGTAAGCCAACTCATGGTTTTGATTGGAAAAGGCGCCAAAGGAGACACACTGCTGAAACTCGGTCACTCTCGGGTGCCGCATCACACGGAAGACCAGGCTCTGAAACAAGGGATTAGATCCTAATTAGCTCTTTTCGCCTTCACGTATGCAGCGAGATGTTTTAACTGACAATTTTTGAGTAATACTATTATAATAATTATAGGATCTGTGGTAATAAGGTATTCTATAGCCAGCATTCAGATCTAATGACTGTGAAAGAGCCAAAATGACGTCAACAAGTCAACATCCATAGTAAAACAATTGTGACATAATTCTGACGCTTTGACCATGTAGATATTTCTGGTTGTTGTGCAACGTGCCTAGCTACCTAATTAAATCTACACAAGTAAATCCCGCAACAAGCTTTGTTATCGTATAAATTGTGTAATGTAATAAAATGACGCATTGGACTGAATTGAAATTTTATTTTCTTCTTTTTAGGGCATTAAATAAAAGTTTTAATTAAAAATGTTTTTTTACTTTTAATTTATTGTCAACAGCTCGACACGAGATCATCATGAAATTAAAAGGGTCATGGCACTACTTATGTTAACAGATTACTTATTTCAGTTTTCTTCTTTAGAATGGCACTCCAGAATCTCACCACACGGTGGACCAGTTCTCAAAGGGAAAATCTAAGTAATTAGGGATTTTGTTTGGCAAAGTCAGTCAGTTTGTTAGTCATCATTCATCAATGTTGACGCCCAGAGAATTTCGTACTTCTCAGAACAAGGAATTTATTAGTAGACGATCATTAATATAAACCCCGAGCGGCAGTACGGGACAGACTGCTGCTTCTCTATACCTCTCTACTGTTGTAGTACCCGATGGACAGGGTCCATAAATTGTACCTTAATCTAAGAACAAATGTGAATTTATGGAAGCAATAACGTAACTTGAAACTTGAAACTAGTCCGGATTAGTCAACAGCAAAACGGGTCCTTATAAAAAATAAAAATAAAAACAACAACAAAAACAAACAAACAAAAAACGTCAAAACAAAAACTCACGTGCATGGGTAAAAATAGCAACTTCATTTCGTGGGGGTTGAAATTTTCGACAGAAACACGTTTAAAAAAAAGTTCGATATCAGCTCACACTGCAGCACGGCTCGTGGCGGAACAGTGAAAAAAAGTATTCTGTTAATAAATAATAACACAATCTAAAAGTAAAAAGTATTTTAAAGTGATTCTAATTAGGCAGCGAGTCGATATGTTCGATCGATTAACTTCATTTCCGTTACAAGCGAGACCGATTAACAGCCTAAGTCTAGTCACAAGAAGTTCTCAAAATGCCCATCTTTAAAAAGTTATTCCAGCAGTTTGGGATACTTTCTGAATCCACAAAAAAATATGTATTATAAAACAGTCCCTTGGCTAAAAATTTTGTGTTTGAAAACATCATAATGTCATTAAAAACTATATGAAAAAAATAATAACCTAATAGTTGTTTTTAACCTAAAACGAGTTATTCCAGAAGTTCTACAAGAAACGCTGATATAATTCTTATGTGTAAAAATTGGTAATCAAAATATCTAAAAATTTAGTGTTTAACATTTTAGAAATCATCAGCGGTTTTTGTGTAATTTGGAAAAAACACACTTTTTTGCACTTTCGCACTTTTCGCGCGGTCGTAAGTGTCGCGCTGCTGTTTACGCCATTATTTGCTTTATTTTATAAATTTTCTTTTATGATTTGTGTAAATTTCCACCACCACAAACCCAGTTGCTAATTTTAGCGTTACCAGGCGCCTAGAATTTTTTGAGAATTAAACACCGCGTACCCACGGATTAAAAAAAATATATATCAGAAACCACCCGGTCCCGATCCGATACAGTTTGAACCGAGGTGGGTCGTCAGACCCGCAACTTTTGATAATACCCGCCTGGCGGGGCGGGTTCTTGTTATTCTACACCAGAGACTATAAATCTAATTGACTGCGCCTGCGGGGGAATGCGGCTCGCCAAACGTCTGTTGTATTCAACAAACGTTCGCATACGCAACATATGTACGATGACGGGCCGCCAGACAGTTTCGCAGCGGCTGACCAATCACAGCTCTCTTACCTCGTCCCCCGCCGCCCCGCCCGTAAATTGGTGAGTTGTGTTTCAAAGGAAAATGTATCTATGCGCTCTCCACTGGATAAATGCTTCCTGTTCTACACTCTACATACTATCAAGTAGCGATAGTCGGAGCGTAGGTAATGTGTAATTCCAAAACACCGAACGTCCGATCATGTACTTAGGATAAACGCTAACTTAGAACTAACGAAAATAATTCTGTACCAACATTATGCGACCTACACAGCAGCTCTTGTATGGTACCTACATTCATACCATTAGCATATCAATAGAACATTGACAACAAACACACATTTGCAAGCACATACATAGAAGGTATATCACCTTTTACTATCAGTGTCTAAAGTGAACAAATTCGATATTAATATACACAGAAGTCAGGAGCAAAAAAAGCATTTCCGAGGAATGTTGTGTGACACATAACTCCAAACTCCCGCCTCTTACAAATAATGTAAGGACCGAAAGCGCCGTTCGAATAAAATCCTCTCCATTTTGGCTTCTCATCAGCATTCGTGTTTTTTCATCGCTACAGCATTAATCACAATCACAACACTGACTCGGCACAACTAGACTCATTGTGGCGCCATACATTTTCTGCGCCATTCATACATAGAATCGGGGAGGCAGTTTCCCGCGTCCGTCTGAAGGAAATACTTGGTAACTAAGGGCTGTAGGTACACGTCCTTCCCGGGTAGTGCTAACGAGAAACAATAATCGGTTAAGTGCGGGTCGGTATCGCACACGAAGGGTACCGTACCATCGTACAACAAATCAAAAGCACTCAAAACAATAAAAAAATAAACAAAAAGAAAATTTAAAAAGTTTATGCCTTCACGAGATTTGAACCGACGACCTCGGGATTGAGAGTCTACATCATACCGCACCGGCTAACCACAACCATGTGGGTTGACCCGAAATATGCTATCATATTTAAATGTGTAGTATATTGTGTCTATGACATGGTTGCTATGACAATAAATAAACAGTTTCAGTCAAGATCTCCATTTTGAAATGCGTAAGTGTATCTAAACACATCTCTTGTATCGGGGCCCCCTTTAATTTGCATTATCTCTCGTATTTCAGTATTTGTGGTTGGTACGGCAACAGATATACACATTCTGTGAAAATTTCAGCTTTCTAGCTATTACGGTTCGTGCAGACGGACCCGGTGACAGACAGGACGGACGGACGGACGGACGGACGGACGGACAGACGGACAGCGAAGTCTCAGTAATAGGGTCCCGTTTGGCACCCTTCGGGTACGGTACCCTAAAAATCAAGACTAACAGAACCTGAGAGAACCTGTCCAAATACCTCAGCCAAATACAGTGAAATCTACGAAACACGTGATAAGAATGCAGTAAAGTCATCACTGTCCGGCGGCCTAGCCACGCCCCGTAACCAATCAAATCGTTTCCAATCCAATTATCAAGCCAAGTTCACAGTGACCAGTTGAAGGCAAACTTTCGAACGTGAAGGTTGTGTCCTGTCCTGTGAGTGTGTGTTAACATATTTAAATTTAAATTTCACTGCATTCTTATCACGAATAGACTGTAAGTTTTTAGACCGCCATTAAAGAAATTGAATTGAATTTGAATTGATACAAACATAAAATCAGTTAACACGAAAGTAAAAAAGTATTCGCCCTTTGAGATATACCTAACGAAAGTGATTTTATGAGGGAAAAATCAGATCCAGAGGGAAAAGGGCTTGAGCAGAAATTCAACGTAGATATATGATGTGATTTAGCTGAAAATGTACTTTTTCGCGCTGTCGAATACCTATTCCTGCTAGAGACTCGGGGACAATGATTTGAGCGACAAACAATAATAATAAAATATTCACAATTCACAATTCTTTATTGCACACAATAATTTAAACAGTTACATTAAAAGAAAACACATGTACAAAGGCGAGCTTATCTCTAAAAAGAGATCTCTTCCAGCAAACCAGGCGTGAAAGGAAAAATTATATAATGAAAGGGTAGGCAGTGCACAATAACAAGTTTAAATAAAATATAAACGAACAAATACTAAATACAGAAGAACTACTACTACTTATAGTAATATGTAAAATATGTATTTTCATTTGAGACCTCAATGACAGGTTTATGAAACTTTTATTATTCTCTTGTCTTGACCTACTTCCATGCCCTAGCATTATTTTATTCTTGTCCGTCCTACTGTCCCCAATTATATTTATAATATGTCTATTCATCTTGATGGTGCAACACATTAGTTGTAAATAAAATATTATTCAATAACAAATAAACCTGCGATTTTAATTATGTAGGTTTCACCTCCATGGCAAACATTAAACCCTCGAACTTAGTCTGATTTCCTTTGTGGTAGAAGATAACAAAGTATTTAAATATTTGCTCTGAAATGATAGGTTTTCTGCCTTTCTGTTTTTTTATAACACTACTACATGATTATTCAACACCCCTTCGTGTTTGTGTCCGATATAGATGATCGATCCTAAAAGCTTGCATCTACGGGAACCCATGCGGCAACTTGGCGGTATGCCATAAAGTATTCTATCACATTTTACGACTTGAGATTTGTGAAATAATATAATAATATTGTTTACGCGCGTAGGATAACTAACTACACCTGGAATAACCCACCTAAATATCTGGAATACGATTTCGCTCACTTGCTCTACTTGAGATGATAAGCACTGTATCTGAGGGTAAGGTCCATCCCACAGATTGATAGGCCAAGATAAATTCATCTGTTATAGTAAATCAATCAATCAATATATTTATTGCCATAAAGGTCTTAATAATTAGGTATAGTAATTGTTCATGTCATTTTACCCTGAGGTGTAGCAATATACTTGACCAGTATATTGCTATAAAAGACCAGTGTTTGTGGAAGTCAGCTTTTAGTATCCTAATCCGTAGAGATGACATATTCCATTTATTTTATGTGTTGCCGTAAAAAGTATACAAATGCCTTATAATAACTCAAGGGGGCTTACAAGAATGAAGTCGTTACGTTAGGAGAAGAATTGCGCAATAAATCTGAAGATGATTGCAGCCGGATATTCGAAGACGAATGACGATACGTTTTTGACCAGCCCATTTCTGCGTAGGTAGCCAGTTTTTCTGGTATTCTTATTCTACTTATAATGGCAGGGGCCCGATTCTTAAAGGGCATCACTTTGTCGTCCTCCGTCTTTAAAGTTTTAGACTGTTTTCCGTCAAAACAAGGGTGGGGAGGGTACCTATTTTACCATACTATACTATAGAGTAAATCATATACCTATGTACCTACTTCCCGTTGAATAGAATCATGTGGCACGAAGCAAATCTACAAAACGGTAAAGTAGGTACCTATAGTTTGTTCACAAAAAATGAGATAATATGTGCTATCTATACAATGTTTATGATATTTCCCTTCCCAGTGGCATAGCCGTGGGATACCCTGTATTAGGGTCACATGACCTGATCGATATGCTTACTTGGTTGATTTTATCCCTCAATATTATAAGTTGCCTCAATAAGTTCGTGCGAAACCCTCAGCATACGAGTCCTTTTCCCACTTTATCGTATATTTGTTGAAACAAGCGGGTTAGGTCAGGGGGGCAATTCTGGCGCTAGCGAGATCATGTCCATGGTCGAAATATCAATTTTGAGATACCGGAATCTCTATCAAAAGCAAGAAAAAGCTATGTATTCTTACGACTAGCCTTTCGACCAACCGAGATAACTCGCCCCTTTTTTGATCGAAATAAATATAAATCGAGATCGTTTTCAACGGATTTAGTCGGTATCAAAACCGATATTTCGACTGGGGAGATGATCTCGATAGCGCGAGAATCGGAGGCCAGATCCATGTCAGATCCCTATTTGTAGCGCGGTTTCCTTTAATTCTGTTAATATGGAAGGGTCCATTGTTTAGGAAACTGCACACTATTATTGGCATATACATCAGACCCGGTAAAATTATTTACTCTACTGAGATCAGCACGTATAACAAACAACAAAACGGAGTTTGGGACAAAACCACAGAAGAGATAAACGTACAGAACGGCCACTCCCTTCCCCGCGCTGATTCAGATACCGCAACCCACCCCTGGCGCCGGAGGGCGTACCACAGCCTCTTTGTATAGGCGCTGAACGCACACGTTCACAAACGAACGAGTTTACGCACACATTTGCACATGCACAAACGTCATTTGGCTATGTGGCAGCACAGATACTCTAATATTAACAGGTGATTATTTTACTAGCGTTCTATGGAGTGTCCGAGGTGTGACAAAACGGAGGTTCAGAAAATGTTATTGTGATTTTGTTTTCCTACATACATAGGTACGTAAAAACTATTCGGGAAGAGGAAGTAAAACCTAATATATAATACGTATCAAGCTGGACGTACATTAACCGACACGCAACGCAGGCAGACATTGGTTTTGATTGCTGTCTATGAATTCATAGGGATCTGTCATTGCTGGTGCCAGGTGAGGAGGTAGGGATGGAGAACGCGATTCTATATGAATTCAATATCTGTGGGGACTGAGCTTTGCTCGGCGGTTGGTTGGTTGGTACTATTAGTATAATATTATAACTAACTGTGGTACTAACACGATGAATAAAAGATTATTCATCAGACTCATATTCATCAGACTGCATATTTTCACCGATCATATGCTATTCTGTTTTTAAACAGCCTATGCAAACGAGAAGCAAACACGCACGCAAGCATTTATTCATCAGTTTTATGCCAATATTCTTCTTTCAGTAAATACACGAAGGCTGAAAGATTGTTGTGCCTAAAACTCACGAGGAAAACAAAGTGTGTGTTTGCTTACTAGCAAGCAAGAATGCTGAATAGCAGATGATGAATTTGGATGCGACCTTATTTGAACAAACCTTTTTTGTGTGAATTCTCCAAACACGCGCCAAATAGTGTCACGTGATGTTAGGTCACAACTGAGGGTCACAATGAGTATTTCTGTATATAATACTACTCTTCCAACTCAGTCTTCCAACGAGCTTTTGCCGTGTGAGTGACGTTTACAGGGGGGCGTCACTTCTACGCCACCTCATGCAATAATCCTGTCAAAAATCATCAGTTTCACCTGTCACCGCACGCCAAAAGATCGTTGGACAGCTGTAACTAACTTTTTGATCGTCATGGAATTAATGCCTTATGTTTATTGAACTAAAGTGAAATTACCGATCCCAGTGCACGGAAATGAGAAAATCGTGAAAACCCGGAAAAACTCAATTTTCCAGTTGTACATAAATTACTATACTACTTTAGACAGAAATTATCTCAGAAGCCAAGCACTATTAACGACAGCTTTTCAAATAATATTTTGTCGTTAGTAATTCAATTCTCAATCGATGGACAATGACATGGAAAAGTCAAGGGTTGAAAGGGGTTCAAACAATTTTGTATGGTGCCTGGGATACTTGAAACTTGTTAGCTAAATATATAAATAAATGACTGAATTACATGTTCAAACTGAATTATCTCAGAAGGCCTACTGAGAATACTATTTAAGACATTTTACATTTTAGAGAATTTCAACCAGAAAGGTTCGAGCTTTTTTTCAAGTGGGATACTTAAGGCTTTTAACGTACAAAAGTATTTGAACCACTTTGAGAGGCACGTGGGCACACCAAAGAATTCATTCCACACAATATTTTGCCACAAAAAAACATCTAAAACGGGAGTGGAGGAGGCTGGCTGGAGCGAGTTTCCCTGGGGGGAAGTGGGCCGTAGCATTTATGGACGGAATTCAAGGTTAATATAAGAGCTGGCGAGGTCTATGTCCCAGAACTGCTATTATTACACACATACTAGAAACTCCCCTTTTCATGATTTTATATCAAATACCAATTACGAAATAGGGCAATCAATAAAAATTAATAGGATAAAGTAAAACTAAGAATAACAAATAATAACAAAAATGTGGGAAAATGGCAACATTTATGTGGGGTGAGTGAGTGTTCCTGCTTAGCCCTACGACCAAGGTCTTGGGATCGGGTATCGGGGCTGGCTGCCCACTAAGCAGGGTGAGTTACAGTAGGATTGGTGTGTGAGGTCGGTTAAAATAGCACATGATGACAAACGGCACATTTCGGAGCGTATCGGTTTTATTCGTAGTTAGTTTTTTTGTTTCATATTAATAAATAAGCTATAGGTCCCGGCTACTAGTGCTACTCGGTGTTAGTAGTTGTAAATCTATCTTAGATGCCCTAATAGGGCAGCTTGATAACTGGCAGTCTGACGGTCGGGTTGGAGTGCCGACATCCCTCCATAACTGACAGTCTGACGGTCGGGTTGGAGTGCCGACATCCCTCCATAAATTCGCACTGAGATTGGTCTACATATTATTATTTAATATGTCATTTCTTTTATTGCATTCCATAAAAACAATAAGGTCTTATAAAATTGTGGTATTACATTAAGGACCCTGTTGGGCACAAGCAATATTCTATCTAATATAAGTATTATATCGAATTTGCTCTACTTTATTTTATTGTACAGTAAGAACATACTACTACTTTTAAACTTAGAAAAATAGTATAATCCCCTTACAAAAAAAAAGTTGTGCTAGTGTGTCGGGACAAGCTATTTATTATCAGCTTTATAGTGTTTAACTTACCTGCGGTATGCTGCACAGAACTGCTACGGTCCACGCAAGTGAGAGCATGGTTTTGCTTCTTTTTCTTGCTATTGGCAAGCGAAGGGGATAGAGGACAGCAAAGAACCTGAAACAATGGATATTGTTTACTTCATTGAACATGGTTTTGACTGAAATTCAACGCTGCAGCCCTGTTGTAGCCTTATGCTGAGTAGGAGCCATTTCACTGGCGAGGCATGCGTACATCATCTTTCTCTTTTTAAGTGTTTTCTTCTTTAATTTAATGTCTTTTTCCTGCCTCTAAATTATCTTGTTGATGTACTATGTTTTGTTCAGTGAATAAACGTATGTCTATGTCTATGACTATGAACTGCAGGATTACTCAAGGATCACACGGCGGCTTTCAGTAAGATATAGGAGGGTATTTGGTAGATCGATGCAAAGACTATCGAAGGTAGTACAAAATATCTAGAACCATTTAAGACCTACGGAGACCGGGATGGCATGGAATGTTTTTACCAATGGACATTCCAACGTATCCATAAAGAAATAAGACATAAATTGATATACTTTCAAATAATGCCGAAGCATCCTAGCTAGATCGATTTTTTTTCCCAAAAGCCAATTATTGCAATTTTTATAGAAAACTACAGCGCCGTTTTTTACAACTTAAATCATATATAATCATACTTACATACAAAATCAAATGTTCCTCGTTTAATATTATAGAGGGTGCCGTGGTCCCTCGGCTACAGCGCACCTCCTATGCTAGTTTATAGCTTTTAACTAACAGGTATTATGTCAATCGGGATAACGTAAGGAGCACATCTAAGAGGCAATCTTTCAACACTCAGATAAACAGTAAGTTAACTTTATTGGACATTTCCAGTACCTGTGAAATAAATGTCAAATTCCTTAGATAAACAGACAGATAAACGCTACCTGAAGAGAACATAGTTTCGTAGATACCTATCTAAGTTTAAAGAATCTGACTCCAATATAATACCTACATAAACATGGAAAAATTTCACTTCTTCTTTGTTGGGCAGTTGTTAAAATAACCCCTGGGTCTTTTAGGAGATTTTGATGTCGACCGCTTTTTGTTTTAGCTGTTTTTCTGCCAACACGTTCATGGAGGGTTCTAGATTTATATTCTCTGGTCATCAATACAGGACAAATCTTATATTCTGCTGAAATAGTCTGTAAAATAGCTGATCTTTTTAAATATCGTTAAGTAAATATCGTTAAGTAAACGTGACAGAAAACTCATTCAACACTCGTTTGGGAAGGGAGAACCCTTGTAGCAGTAAGTCTGAATTGAGTTCTATCAACGTAATACTATTACCGCGCCGCACTCCATACGATTTATTAGGTGGATACAAAAAGGGAAACACAGAGTACAGAGTATAAATAGAAAAGAATAAAACTAGAACTCAAATGCTAACTGAGCTTCTTGGCTCACAAGCAGGCCGCGTATACTTCCCATATTTTAATGGTAATAGATATAGGATATGAGCCTAGTTGCAGAGTTAAGATTTAGAGAAACGACGGTATAGTAGTTTAACTGAATTCCTTATATTGGCGGGAATTTACGTACTTGGAAGGCTATACGACTGTGTCCTTTCAACTTGAGAACACACCAGAATCAAGTAGGGTCTGGGCGGTTGCAACGCCTTTTATAACACAGCTATGAACTAATTTTTTAAATACAGTGTAGCCAACCAAACATCAAGTGTGGCGGTTTCACAGATTAGTTTTTGTACAATCGATTCTCAATCGAATAAACCAGCAATAGATGCGGAAACTAATAAAAATCTGCATGATCATGGCCTGCTTTCGGTTCACTATACTTATACTTAATGGGTCCTGAGTGCAACTAATATTATGAAAGTGAGTTAAGACGATTATCCAGCAGAATGCAGCAGTTTGAGATACTTCCTGAATCCAGAAAAAATATGTGTTATATAACCGTTCCTTGGCAAAAAATTTAGTGTTTGTAAACATAATGCCATTGGAAACTATATGAAAAAAATAATCTAATAGTTGTTTCAGCGGCGGTTTTTGTGTAATTTGCAAAAAACACACTTTTTGCACTTTTACTCTATTTCATTCTTACGCCATTATATATAATTTATTTTATTATAATTCTTTTATAATTTATAACAATTTCAACCAACACAAATCCAGTTGCTAATTTTAGCGATACCGGGCGCATTAATCCTTAACTGGAGTAAGTAGTAAAATTACATATTTTTACGACCACATAACCGTGAAAGGTCAATAAAATGCCTTATTTCTTTTCCTTATTTCTTAGCGAACAAATAAATGCCTTTTGCCGTATAGTGTGGCCGAGCCATTAGCCCTTACCAAATTTGATAACAAAATTTCCTTTACCCGTGTATTTTGTATTCTAGAATTTGAGACTTGCAATGTTTCTTATGCCGACTTGCTTCGGACGTTTGACAGCCCCTAAAACATTCCCATTGTATCCCAGTTTCATCGATTTCATTTCGTCGAATACCATTGATTGCTAATGTTCAGTTGGACGAAACCATATCTACGAAGCCTTATTTACGATAACTATATTCATAAGCTGTCCAAAGTCTAAATGCAATCGATTTATTGACATTTCACAGAAATCAATTCTGTCAAATTCCTCAAATAAACAGACAGCCGAGTATACGGTGGTTAGTACATCAATATTGGTAGTTTCAAAAAGAAAATATAGGTATGTAGAATGGGGCTGGAAAATAACGGAGAACTCATGAAGCTTTTATAAAACGGATTATTTGTCTAACTAAAATTGCTTTTGTTTTCTACTGCAGTCTTCGATGGGCGGGGATTGAGGCTTCGCATATAAAGATCGTTTCTACAACTGGCTGTAAGTCATCTAAACTACTTATCGGATTGGACAAATGAGGTACCTATCATTAGAAGCGTTAATCTCACGAACCTATCAAGTGATATGCAGACGAGAACATTCGAGGACAGGTAGAGGCCGAACGCACGGAGCACTAGAAACAGTTTGCAAGCCAGGTTACCAGCCAGCCACGCGTTCGTTGTTTTCCAGCCGATCTGAAACAACATTTGATAATAAACATAAACTTTTACATACAGGCACATACATTACTTCTGGTCCCACACTTAGGATACCCTGTCTCGTGAGAACCAGAAACAGCGACATCACAAACATGTAAATAGCCAAGACCTGGGGATATACATATTTTCGTTTTTTAATCCCCAACCGGGAATCAAACCCGGTACCTCCGCAGGTTAGGGAGAGCTATAACCGCTGCGCCGAGGGTCGTCATGTTGAAGAGGTCGTTTCGTTAGGCTTCATTCAAAAGTTCCCTCTAAAGCTCTGGTTTCCTCCAAAAACGGTGGCGTCATGAAGCGGCCGTATTTCAGCGGTGAATGACGTCACTAGAACGTTATCTATGTAAACAAAATGGCGCGGTTTCCTAGAGAGCGGTATTGTCACCGTAACGGTAACCGTTTACATGCGTTTAGAGTCTTCGATCATATATTACCTATCACCGCTGTTTTACGGCCGCTTCATGACGCTACCAGTGGCATGATTCTGGCGCATTCGATATACGATATCTACACCTATATCGAGTGATTTTGTATGGGAATCTTTAACTATAGGTCTCGATATCCGTGTAACGAAGGCGCGAGAATCATGCCACTGCTGAGCTTTACGGGCGACACAGTATGTCACAACATTCGCATTAAGATTGCGCTAATGCGTGACGAAACATCACGAGAGATAAAACTGACACGTAGTTAAGTGAATATGATAAAAACTTCCGAACGGGCGGTAGTATACAAAAATATTAATATTATATTGACGTTGACTAAGTAATATATATGATTTTATGGTCAATAAAAATTTTGAACTGAACTGAACTGAACCAAGATACTTGTTGGGCACCCCACTATTTGAATTTATTCGAAATTAGCTGACCTAATGGCATTGGGTAATGTTGGCGTCGTTTTGACGTTTCCATAGAGTTTGGTAGATTTTGAGTATTGGCGGCCACTCATGAAAGTTATAAAATGTCAAAGAATAATTAAAAATAAGCTAATCTTACTATGGAGTACATATAGCTAAATCATTTCGGGGCTGATCACTTTAAAGTTTTTTCAGTACAAAAAGTGTTACTTTGAAGATCTATCATCTCAACTTCGAAATGGTTTACAGCAATGCTTCCTCTTTAAATATAATACATTATGATACTCTACCAAATAATGACAAAGTTGTCGGTGGCCGCGAATAAAAAAATGACGCCAATATGGTCCATAGTAGGTTACCCAAATCCCTTTGTGCTTTGGTGTGACTAGCACCAAAAACACTTGTGAAGTTTGACATATTTATTATAACAGCTGCGGGACGGACACTGAATTTCCCGTACAAACGAATCAAAGCCAAGTCTTCATGTGCAGTAAGAGCCGGAGTCTTAGCTTAGCCACAGATGGCTTAGTGTAGTGTAGGTCGTGATCAAAATGTGAAAAAATCTATCTGCGTTTAAAAAATATTGTTTCTTGGTAGACCTCCGTGGTCTAGTGGGTTCCTCGCTTGCTTCTGATGCAGGGGATACAAGGAAAAATTCGGTGCTGGCCAATAAGATAATTAATGATAAGTAACCTAGATCCGGCTACTATCGCTACTTGGTAGAAGTAGTATGTAGTCGTAAAAACCCTTCATCAACCCGCACTGAGCCGGCGTGGTGCCCCTTGGTGAGCTATTTATTTGATCGAATGGCTATCAGAAACAGTTTTTCTAAATGAGCCATTCAGGAAATCAGTGCGGGCCATTCACAGTAGCGACTTACAATAGCCGCGTAGGCTACCTTTGCTGCCCCACCCTACCTCCACAATTCAATGTTCTATTACACAATCATATGAAGTTTTAAATATGTTTCTATCAAAGCCTTAAGATTTGAGCACTATCTTCCATTGGCGGAGTATTGGGGGTTGGCACCCTAGGCGGAAATCTATTGAGTACCTCAAAAATAAAGTCAAGTAACGAGTATCCCATAATAACATATAAAATTGGCAAGTAATAAGTCAAAAATACATGAAAGTAGGTAGTCAAAATCACAATATCAGACTTGTGAAAAAGAACTCTATTTTTAGAGCTGAAGCTATGGGAAAGCATTTTACGGTTAGGTTTGAATGAAGATTGAATCTGACTTGGCGTCGGCACAACAAATTGACCTTTTTGGTGTTAGATTGCAGAAGCTGTAGTGAAGGTGTTTATTATTTATTTACTGTGTTTGTTGTTTTATACAAGAGATATCTATTTGTTAAAATGGGTTGTTAAGCCTTAATAAACATCCTTTTATGGTTTTGTGAGGGTGTACATATATACCACATAGATCTATTACTTAAGTGTGTATACTCTTTGGATATGTATAAGGGCCACTTGTTCCTAACTGAGTACAACAGGGCCACGTTACGTTGTCAAACTCGCCAAGGCTGTTTGCTGTCAGTCAGGTTCCCACTCAACATGGCTGCGTTGTATTTATATTGCACTTAATAAGTTCGCTAGCGTTAAGACACACTTCAAAAGTGTGGTGCAAATCCCACTTATTAATAATATTATGCACAATATCTCAAAGAAAAAGATCCCAAAGAACCATCTCCTTTTTAGAAATCGGTAAGAAAAATAAGAATAAATTATGACGATCACTCACCTCCAACGGAATCACAATGAACGTCACAATCAGGTCAGCGACCGCGAGATGGGTCATCAGCAAATTAACCCGTGACTTCCGCCGTCGTGACCTCAGGAGCGCCGAGAAGACCGCCACATTCCCAACGGCCCCCGTTACGAGGAGACCGCTGTATATTCCGATCACAAAGCCCTGTTCGGGAGCGTGGAGCTCAGCCTCATCGGTGGAGTTGAGCGGTGGATCTGAGACCATGGTGGCGGTGTCGAAGTAGTCCCAGAACTGTCGGTCTACATTTATCTCGCTGTGAGGTGTTGAAGACAACATGGTTTTTGGTTTACATGCTCTTGGTTGATTTTGTTGTTACAGTTTTGGGATTACACTCACTTAGATATTAAGATGTTACTGATAGAATTGCTTAAATTAATGTAGTGTTTAACTACTCTAACTAAGAAAATATTTTTCAGTTTTGATAATAACTTTGTAGCTGATTATGACTAGTCTTTGATATTCATTTAGTTACTTCAGAACTTTTACAGATACAATAGATTTATTAATTGTCTCTTCACTATGTTATTCAGTACCAACTAGGTATGTATTTAATGTTGAGATTAGCACTATTCAAAATATTAATTGTCGCTGTAATTAAATTTCAAACAGTAATATTCACTTACTACAGAATAATAAATTGTTGAAACACTTAACTTTTCAGATACCTACAACTTTTGCAAGTTAATTATCGGCGAATCTTCTACCTTTGCAACTGTATCATCAACACCATCACATTACATCACAAATTCAGATACTTTTAGGACATAAGTTCTAGCTAACCTTTCCACACTTAAGTAGTTAAACTCCGTGTTCGCACAGAACTTTCGTAACACACTGACTACGCAGCGTAGCAGCTACGAGGCGCCTGCTCGCCGTAGCAACCTAGCGAGCAATGAGATAATAAACCGTAGCACCGCGATCCGGCCAATTCGTTAGAAGCTGGCATGCAACTTAAGCTTTTACTCTCGACAACACTAGTGCTTCATGTTCATGAATAGTCTTGATAGCTTAGGCCGTGCCCGCACAGCGGTTTTTTTCTGCGCGAATCTATATCCGCAGTTCTGTAACACATTGAATACTATAGGAGTAACCGCACTGGCGGAATAAATTCTGTGATTTGATGCAGATTGAACGCGATTAATTTCCGCGCGATTATTTTGTGGAGTACGAGAGAGTATGGCGATGGCCGCACCTGCGGAAAAAAAAACGCGCGTTTCGCTCAGTCGTGCAATGACAGCGCAAGTAACAAGATGTCGCGCGCTTCATCTCCCGCCGAATCACCAGACGCGCAAGAAGAAAATGACGACATTGATATAGAATAGAACTGATGCACAGAAAAGCTCCCTTGTGGGACAAATTTACAAACTTTGTGGGACAAAACTAGTCGTAGTAAATTATCGAATGATACATTACTCATTCTATAATATCTGAAAAACTTTTTACTTTTCATGTAGAAAAATCCTTTCATAGGTCTCAAGGCCGTAAATGGGTGAATCCAATATTCATGAGATTTTTTGATACGTCTGTTACGTCGTCGCCGCCGTAGTATCAGGTAAATCAAAAAAATCTTTTGTCCATTTTTTTGTAACACGTTCGTCTCAGGCGGGAACTGCTACAAACTGACAAAATCCGCGCGAATTTTTATTCGCAGTGCGTGCTAGATGTAATTCCCGTCACGGAATTAAAAACGCGCGAATAAAAATCGCGCGGATAAAATTCGCTGTGCGGTCACGGCCTTATCTGAGATTAGTTGCCATTGAAAAGGATTGCAACGATGAATTGAAGGGAGAAATAAGAAATGGAACGTAATGGATCATCTCCATTGTATTAAAGCAACAATGAAAAATCTTATTGAATTTCTCGCTCTGCCGGTTTTGACAACTAAGTTAATGAGGCTTTTTATTTAATTTAATTTAATTTTACTATTATATAATTATAAAATAATATCTACCTATGGATGTATATGTGTCAAAATGTATGCTATCTGAAATAAATATTTTGAATTGAATTGAATTGAATTAATATTGTTATTATTTTTTATGGTTGTTGGTATTAACCAATGGCCGATGGTTGTCGTTGGAGCTATAGGTCTTGGATGTTTTAAGTTTGTGGTATCCTAGTATGGGGCCAGACACACACCAATATATGTGCAGTATTAGAATTAGAATTACGTTTATTGTTTCCATTCACATTTGCTCTTAAATCAAGATACAATGTTTGTGGACCCTGTCCATAGCCCCTAATAGCAATTATTGTAGGCATTTGGTTGGGCCAAATACGATTGGGCCACGACCTTCGTTGGACAACGGTCAAAAGTGGCCGTATGTTTTGCTTTTGGGCCAACAACCAAGGGCCAATATACAATTACCTACAGAGGGCCACTAAGTGTATTTATTGTAGGCGTTTGGTTGGGCCAAATATACGAAAATATACACCTTCGTTGGAGAACGGTCAAATGTGGCCGTATGTTTTGCTTTTGGGCCAATTGTAGGCGTTTGGTTGGGCCAAATATACGAAAATATACGACCTCCGTTGGAGAACGGTCAAATGTGGCCGTATGTTTTGCTTTTGGGCCAATAACCAGGGGCCAATATACAATTACCTACAGAGGGCCACTAAGTGTATTTATTGTAGGCGTTTGGTTGGGCCAAATATACGAAAATATACAACCTCCGTTGGAGAACGGTCAAATGTGGCCGTATGTTTTTCTTTTGGGCCAATAACCAGGGGCCAATATACAATTTCCTACAGAGGGCCACTAAGTGTATTTACTGTAGGCATTTGGTTGGGCCAAATGTACGACCTTGGTTGGACAACGGTAATTTGTGGCCGCCTGCTTTGCTGATGGGTCAATAACCAAGGGCCTATATAAAATTTCCTATGGAGGGCCGCTAAATCTGTTTATGTGTAGGGCCTCTGTATATGAATCATACAATTATCCAACGGTGGGTAACTGGTTGGGTGCCTAGCAGAAGGGCCTATATAATATTGGCCACTTAGTGTGTACAGGCGTAGGGCCTTTGTATATGAATTGTACAGTTATCCAACGGTGGGTGACTGGTTGGGTGCCTAGCAGAAGGGCCTATATAAATATTTCCTTCAGAGGGCCACTTAAAGTGTATAGGCGTAGGGCCTTTGTATATGAATTGTACAAATATCCAACGGTGGGTAACTGGTTGGGTGACTAGCAGAAGGGCCTATATAATATTTCCTTCAGAGGGCCACTTAGTGTGTTTATGCGTAGGGCCTTTGTATATGAATTGTACAAATATCCTACGGTTGGTTAGGTTGGGTTTGTACAGCACATTTTTTTGCAGGTACTTAAGTTGCAAAAAAACGTGCTGTACAAAACCGTATGAACCCACCCTAACTGACTGTGTATTGTACACCCACTAGAATATGTAATTATTTTTGTGAAATACAAGACCTTTTAATCTTCTAAACGTAGAGTGAGATAATTCTAATTAAGTAATTAAAACCTATTATGTACATTATTAGTCAATGCAACATTTATTAATGAAAAATATGCATACAAAAGTCTAATCTTAACATAAAATTTAGGCATCGTAGGACATGTTTTGTTCAAAGTTGATGAACAGGCAGTCAAAAGGAACATAACTTTGTATTATGGTTCTAATCACAGATATAATATTATACTAATAGTTCTAATACAGTAATAAAGCTCTATATTGAAAAAAAATAACTTACAGCACAGTCAACAACAATAACATGAAACTGGTCACAAATATCTGAACAAGACTATTATATAATTATGCACAGATTAATGTTGTTGTCTGTACCGTGTGAGTGAACCCAGCCGAATTGGCTGGGGACCAACTTTTGTTTATAAGAACTTAATGCCTAATTCACACGGAGGCAGTACAGCAGCGAACAGTAGGGACAGAGCTATGCGTCAATCTACCTTCCTTTTCTACGCGTAACAAGGAGAGGTAGATTGACACTAGCTCTGCCCCTACTGTTCGCTGCTGTACTAACTCCGTGTAAATTAGGCATAAGATACATAAAATCAGTAATTATTCAATGGCACAGGGTTTTTCTTTACAAACGGTATGCATACAAAAGTGTCATCCATATTATTAAAATTTGGCAACAGTAAACATTTTTTGTTCAAATTTGATGAACAGACTGTCTTTTCTAGAAATGAACCTACTTTGTATATTCCCACACAATGAACAGTTAAAAAATGTTCTCTGCGCGCCATCGCCGCGTGCGGCGCGCACGTGTCGTCGTCTGTTTTGAGGTTAAATTATACATCATGTTTTTTTCATTTTCTCCAAGGATATAAAATACTAGCTTTTACCCGCGATTTCATCCGCGTAAATTAGACAGAAAGACAGACAGACTGACATACAGACAGACATATAGAGGGACAGGCAGGACGAAACTAAGTGTTCCGTTTGTCATACAAGCCTATACCCGGATACAAGTAAGATTGAACCATACTCCTCCACGGGGTGCCGCTGCTGGCCCGACTGAGAATACCTATACTTTTAATTGAATACCTAATAATTAGAAGTTAGAAATGGTAACACACCAAATTTTGTTTGTTTTCATCGTTTTCTAGCCTTAGTATATTGTTCAGATCTTCAATAGACTTCAAAGGCAGGGTAATCTCGTCAGGTAAAGCGATCTTGGTAGGTTCCACAGATGATAATCTCAATAAAATGTCATTCTGCGTAGATTTTATTTGTTTGACTTCAGTTTGTATATCTGCTATGTATTTGGCAATTAATTCTAGAACAAAAAAACAATATTTTGTTATAACGCGACAGGATATTGTAACGCCTCTGGCCCATGAACTGGAAACATTCATACTTTTTATCACAGTTGTAGAAACATACCTAAAAGAACCATTCATTTGGTCTATGGCCGACAGCTTCTTTTCAGTTGGTGTCGCAGCAGCAGATGGGCTTCGGGATGATAATGGAGAATCTGTAAAAAAAAACAGTAATTTGGTTACTTATTAAAAAACTATATTATTAACAATTTATTAATGTTTAATTACTCGTCTAAGACAAGAGCTTACCAAGGTTGAATGTTTCTAGTAAAAATCTTGGTGTAGGTGTATATGCCCCGCTTGTAGGATTAATTGGAGTATTTTCTCTTGAATTTGGCTTCTTATTCTCTGCTAAAACATTTTAATATAATATTATAGTACCAAGAAAATTTTCTTTTTGTAAAAATATTAAGCCTACAATAAAACTAATAAATAAAATAAAAAAAATAAAATGTTGGCCGTTGGGCTGACAATTTTATTGTACAGACCACTTGCCTCGCAGCTGTCTGTCGATTGCTGAGGCTCACCCTTACTTCAGACTGTTGGCAATTTTTCAGGCACCAGCCGCACAAGTCAAAGGAGCTCATGAACGCTGGCAAATACTCAATGCAGTATGCGCTGACCAAGGTTGTATTGGCCCAACATCTATAGCTGGCATTTTTAAGATACAATTAGAATTAGAAATTGCTTACCAATAAAATACTGTTTTGGTAATTGAACATTGTCATTGAAGTAAAATGTATGTAGTTAATACTTTATTTTTCAACTGTGCAGATGGCCACCATTTTTTTCTGTATACAATACTTTACTTCTCGTATGAAGACAAATAACTGGAGCATGGTTTGACAAAGTGGGGGAACTCTCTCACTCTCTCAATCACCACCAAAGAGACGCCTTTATCTCGCTTCTGCAGTCAAGGTCATTCATTGCTCAAGTTTTTTGCCTTCTAAATTCCTTAGATTTATTGATAACTATACACCTACCTGTAGCTAATGGATCCGGTGATGTCTTTTTTCTTTCTCCTCGAGATGGAGAAGGGTATTTAATATTGTGTTCTTCATGTTCTTCACTCTCACTACTATCAGTAGCAATGGCATTGGCCTTCCTTCTCCTCTTCTTGGATGGCTCCGCCTCTGATACTAGCTCCGAGTCACTCTCAGCCTGTTTGCACTTTTCTCTGGCCAGCAGTAAATTGTCTGAAAAGTAAATAAATAGGTATTTAAAGGTAAAATAGATCAAATGCTCTGGGCCCAAAAGATCCTCTCTCTGCGTAGCTACCATTTTCGGTGCCCCCCTCTACGTGAGGAACGAACGCCACGATACAGGGGGACATAATAGGGGAACAGCTGGACCAGTTTCTCCTGTCCAGATCCAGAGGCTGGCGAACATGCATTAGCGTCATACAACGCGCGTACGCGGTGATGATCACCCACTGAAGACCGCGGCGGCGGCTTCAAAGAAAAACCACCGCCCGTACGGCGAAGCCTCGGGAAGAGGTCCAGTGACCTGACCCTGACTCCCCACGCCCCAGAAGGGGCGCTTCAGAGACCCAGATTGATTGAAGTCTCAAGCAATAATTATGTAAACAGGCTCACTCACCGGTTTCGAACATCACACGCTTTATAGCATAAACTGGCCATGTTTCGCCGCTACAATTTGCGACATTAAACACTTATGAAATTGGCTTGCCACTTTATAGGGCGGCCAAAAGCTTTCTTTTTTACGAGGCGTCATCCATTCTTCCTGCACAATTCCCAGCCCATTATCTTGAAACTCAACTACGTAAAACATGATGCTAACCTCAAAACAGACGACGACACGTGCGTGCGCGTGCGGTGCGTAGGGAAAAGAAAGACAGAGAGCGCGAAGCGTTAGCAGTGTTGCCGTTATATAATGTAGAAAAAAATGTGAGGAAACAATATGTATGTATATCTTCATCGGTACTCGAAAAAATGACTCAGATTGTACTTTTTGCTGATGACACGTCCATAATGCTTAACGTGAAAAGACAAGAAGAAATTCTAGATGATGCAAATAGTACGCTCTCTCATTTTTTAAGTTGGTTTAATGTAAACAACCTTTTATTTAACTCGAAGAAGACTAAATGTATCAAATTCTGTTTACCGAATGTGCGGCAGGTGGAAACGAGTGTAAGCATAGGAACGGAAAGACTAGACCTCGTAAAAGGAACAATTTTCCTTGGTATCACTATAGACCCGAAACTTCAATGGGGTCCTCATGTAACTAGCTAGTCTCTCACGAAGACTTAGGTCAGCTGCTTATGCGGTCAGGCAAATCAGACACATCACAGATGTAGGAACTGCCAGATTGGTTTACTTTAGTTATTTCCATAGTATTGTCTTACGGAATACTGCTTTGAGGGAGAGCAGGAATTTGTTGCTGCAATTTGTTGCCTTGCAACAACAGATTGCAATGTAAAAGGCAGACTCACGATGCAACCTGCCTACAGGCCTAAAGCAACAAATCACTAGTCAGATTGCATCGTGACTGGCCTATAATGGTTTCTTCATAAAGTGTAGGCATCACATGGTCTGCTGGATTGTGGTATAATGGTGGGTTCGCTTCGCTCACCTAATTATAGAAAGCCCAATTCACTATGTACCTATATGGAAATACCTACCTACATTTATAACCATGATAACTAATTTTTGCATTCGAGTTTGTCTCATGAAGCCACTCTTTGCAGGCTAACTAGACAAACGCTGGACCAGTGGTTTCTGCAATGGCATAAAAACAGGGGGGAAAAAATCGGAAAAACGAGGGAAAAACAGTGTATCTGGCAATACTGCTGCGACGCCGCGCCGCGCATCACGCCACCCGGCTGGCGGGCGGGGCGGTGGAGGGAGGGGCGAGCGATTGACTGCCGCCGACCGCCCGAGTCCACTAATGTTACTATGCAAAATTAAAGCACCTAGCTAGGGTGATATGATGCAATCTAACTTAGGTACCTACTTTAATAAAGATATAAACGTTTGTTTGTTTATAATTATGTAGGTAGATGGGGTAATCTCTGGAACTACTGAACCAATTTCAATGAAAGGTAACTAGATAACGATTGACATTGGACAGTGTAGTGCTAATACAGACCAGACCTGCATGAAGCTTGTCCAAAACTAAGATCATGACCAATTTTGAATGTCCTCAACCTACAACATCATGGTAGGATACTGTTATCTGGAGATAGTGGATGGATAAATACTAAATACATCTTCCTTGGACACAGTTTATCCTTTGACCGAGATTCCCAGTTGAAAGAGATCTCCAGGCGCATACAGCTAGCTAGGTTGGGCCGCCTTTGGTAAATTGGAACACGTCTTAAAGTCTAAAATCCCTCAATATCTCAAAACCAAGGTGTTTAACCAATGTGTTCTGCCAAGGTTCTGCCTATACCTACTCACATATGGATCCGAGACATGGCCGCTCCCAACGGAATACATCCATAAAATCCGAGTAGCACCAAGTGCAAGGAACGTGCCATGCTCGGAATCTCCCTTCTCGACCACAATATACCCAACGTCGAGATACGACGCCGAACCTAGTTCGCAGATGTGGGTATGCGGATCGCAAGGTAAAGTGCGGGACACTTGGCTAGGGGGGACGAGTCGGTAGATGGACCAAGGCGCTGACATAATGGTGGCCCAGGGATGAGCGTAGACCGAGAGGCAGACCAACAGCCAGATGGTTGGATGACATCGCCAAAACTGCCGGGCAACAGTGCACTAGGTTGGCTCAAGACCGCAACAAATGGCTCAATGAAGAGGATGGCTTTACTCAACAGTGGGTGTTGGAGGCTGGATAGATAGATAGATAGTGGCAGTACTCCAGCTGGCAATGTGGTTATAAATGTGGAAATACCAACAGTATTTACCCAATGGTAGCGCAACTTGTAGCTGGTCCATTGGTGGTAATCGATTGTTGGCCCTACATTATTTAAAATATGGAAACGCCTACACTATTTATCCAACGGTAGGACTAGTTACACCTGGCCCATTACCGGCAATGGGTAGTTGGTCCTAAGTTATTTAACATGTGGAAGCGCCAACATTATTAAACCAATGGCAGTACTAGTTGCAGCTGGTCCATTATTGACAATGAGTTGTTGGCCCTACGTTGCTATATATGTGGAAATACCAACAATATTTACCCAACAGTAGCGCAATCTGTAGCTGGTTCATTGGTGGTAATTGATTGTTGGCCCTACGTTATTTAAAATGTGGAAACACCTACACTATTTGTCCAACGATAGGACTTGTTGCATCTTGCCCATTACTGGAAATGGGTTGTTGGCCCTATGTTATTTAAAATTCGGAAACGCCAACACTATTTATCCAACGGTAGGACTAGTTGCAGCTGGCTCATTACAAACAAAGGGTTGTTGGCCCTACGTTGCCATATACGTGGAAATACCAACAATATTTAGCCAACGGTAGCGCAATTTGTAGCTGGTCCATTGGTGGCAATTAATTGGTGGCCCTACGTTTTTTTTAAATGTTGAAACGCCTACACTATTTATCCAACGGTAGGACTAGTTGCACCTGGCTCATTAATGGCAATGGGTTGTTGGCCCTACGTTATTTAACATGCGGATGCGCCAACACTATTAAACCAACGGCAGTACAAGTGCAGCTGAGCCATCACTAACAAAGGGTTGTAGGCCCTACGTTGCTATTTATGTGGAAATACCAACAATATTTACCCAACGGTAGCGCGAAACTGTAGCTGGTTCGTTGGTGGTAATTGATTGTTGGCCCTACGTTATTTAAAATGTAGAAACACCAACACTATCTATCCAACGATAGGACTAGTTGCAACTGGCCAATTACTGGCAACGGGTTGTTGGCCCTATGTTATTTAAAATGTGGAAACACCAACACTACTTATCCAACGATAGGACTAGTTGCAGCTTGCCCATTACAAACAAAGGGTTGATGGCCCTACGTTGCTATATATGTGGAAATACCAACAGTATTTTCCCAAAGGTAGCGCAATCTATAGCTGGTCCATTGGTGGTTATTGATAGTTGGCCCTACGTTATTTAAAATGTGGTAACACCAACACTATTTATCCAACGATAGGACTTGTTGCATCTGGCCCATTACTGGCAATGGGTTGTTGGCCTTATGTTGCTTTGTATGTGGAAATACCAACAGTATTTACCCAACGGTAGCGCAATCTGTAGCTGGTCCATTGGTGGTAGTTGATTGTTGGCCCTACGTTATTGAAAATGTGAAAACACCAACACTATTTATCCAACGATAGGACTTGTTGCCTCTGGCCCATTACTGGCAATGGGTTGTTGGCCTTATGTTGCTTTGTATGTGGAAATACCAACAGTATTTACCCAACGGTAGCGCAACTTGTAGCTGGTCCATTGGTGGTAATTGATTGTTGGCCCTACGTTATTTAAAATGTGGAAACACCAACGCTATTAGTCCAACGATAGGACTTGTTGCATCTGGCCCATTACAAACAAAGGTTGTTGGCCCTACGTTGCTATATATGTGGAAATACCAACAATATTAACCCAACGGTAGCGCAATCTGTAGCTGGTCCATTGGTGGTAATTGATTGTTGGCCCTACGTTATTTAAAATGTGAAAACACCAACACTATTTGTCCAACGATAGGACTTGTTGCATCTTGCCCATTACTGGAAATGGGTTGTTGGCCCTATGTTATTTAAAATGTGGAAACGCCAACACTTGTTATCCAACGATAGGACTCGTTGCAGCTGGCCCATTACAAACAAAGGGTTGTTGGCCCTACGTTGCTATATATGTGGAAATACTAACAGTATTTTCCCAACGGTAGCACAATCTGTAACTGGTTCAGTATTGGTTATTGATTGTTGGCCCTACGTTATTTAAAATTTGGAAACACCAACACTACTTATCCAACGATAGGACTAGTTGAAGCTGGCCCATTACAATTAAAGGGTTGTTGGCCCTACGTTGCTATATATGTGGAAATACCAACAGTATTTTCCCAACGATCGCGCAATCTGTAGCTGGTCTATTGGTGGTTATTGATTGTTGGCCCTACCTTATTTAAAATGTGGAAACACCAACACTATTTCTCCAACGATAGGACTTGTTGCATCTGGCCCATTACTGGCAGGGGGTTGTTGGCCTTATGTTGCTTTGTATGTGGAAATACCAACAGTATTTACCCAACGGTAGCACTATCTGTGGCTGGTCCATTGGTGCCAATTGATTGTTGGCCCTACGTTATTTAAAATGTGGAAACACCAACACTATTTATCCAACGATAGGACTAGTTGCAGCGGGCCCATTACAAACAAAGGGTTGTTGGCCCTACGTTGCTATATATGTGGAAATAACAACAGTATTTTCCCAACGGTAGCGCAATCTGTAGCTGGTCCATTGGTGGTTATTGATAGTTGGCCCTACGTTATTTAAAATGTGGAAACGCCAAAACTATTTATCCAACGATAGGACTTGTTGCATCTGGCCCATTACCGGCAATGGGTTGTTGGCCTTATGTTGCTTTGTATGTGGAAATACCAACATAATTTATCCAACGGTAGCGCAATCTGTAGCTGGTCCATTGGTGGTTATTGATTGTTGGCCCTACGTTATTGAAAATGTGGAAACACCAACACTATTTGTCCAACGATAGGACTTGTTGCATCTGGCCCATTACTGGAAATGGGTTGTTGGCCCTATGTTATTTAAAATGTGGAAACGCCAACACTATTATCCAACGGTAGGACTAGTTGCAGCTGGCCCACTACAAACAAAGGGTTGTTGGCCCTACGTTGCTATATATGTGGAAATACCAACAGTATTTTCCCAACGGTAGCACAATCTGTAACTGGTTCAGTATTGGTTATTGATTGTTGGCCCTACGTTATTTAAAATTTGGAAACACCAACACTACTTATCCAACGATAGGACTAGTTGAAGCTGGCCCATTACAATTAAAGGGTTGTTGGCCCTACGTTGCTATATATGTGGAAATACCAACAGTATTTTCCCAACGATCGCGCAATCTGTAGCTGGTCTATTGGTGGTTATTGATTGTTGGCCCTACCTTATTTAAAATGTGGAAACACCAACACTATTTCTCCAACGATAGGACTTGTTGCATCTGGCCCATTACTGGCAGGGGGTTGTTGGCCTTATGTTGCTTTGTATGTGGAAATACCAACAGTATTTACCCAACGGTAGCACTATCTGTGGCTGGTCCATTGGTGCCAATTGATTGTTGGCCCTACGTTATTTAAAATGTGGAAACACCAACACTATTTATCCAACGATAGGACTAGTTGCAGCGGGCCCATTACAAACAAAGGGTTGTTGGCCCTACGTTGCTATATATGTGGAAATAACAACAGTATTTTCCCAACGGTAGCGCAATCTGTAGCTGGTCCATTGGTGGTTATTGATAGTTGGCCCTACGTTATTTAAAATGTGGAAACGCCAAAACTATTTATCCAACGATAGGACTTGTTGCATCTGGCCCATTACCGGCAATGGGTTGTTGGCCTTATGTTGCTTTGTATGTGGAAATACCAACATAATTTATCCAACGGTAGCGCAATCTGTAGCTGGTCCATTGGTGGTTATTGATTGTTGGCCCTACGTTATTGAAAATGTGGAAACACCAACACTATTTGTCCAACGATAGGACTTGTTGCATCTGGCCCATTACTGGAAATGGGTTGTTGGCCCTATGTTATTTAAAATGTGGAAACGCCAACACTATTATCCAACGGTAGGACTAGTTGCAGCTGGCCCACTACAAACAAAGGGTTGTTGGCCCTACGTTGCTATATATGTGGAAATACCAACAGTATTTACCCAACGGTAGCGCTACTTGCAGTCGGCCCATTGTTGGTAATTAGTTGGGCGAACTGATATAATTTGTTTCTTTTGGGCTAACGTCAGTTTTAGGTGGGCAAACTAACTAACTATATCCCAACTGGTTTCCAACCGTTGGCCAATGGATGCCAACGGTAAATGCTATTAGGGGGGCACTGCAACAGTATAGAGGTATATAATACTAATGTATTTTAAAATATTAATTATTGAGGTATATTTATTTGAGGGTGTGTATGTGTATGTGAGGGTGTGTGAGAGGGTGTGTGATTGTGTGTGTGTGATTGTGTGTGTGTGTGTAATTGTGATGTACATGCATATATTTATAAGTTAATATTTAGTATACATATATATCTGTGTTACTTAAGTCAATTTCAAATTAATAGCGCCTGACATTATCTGCAATATTACGAGATAAAGATTGAAGATATTGAACTGTCAGGCACTCGTTTCTTGTAGGAATGGTGCGGAAGCCTTTGTGTGAGAGTCCGACTCGCACTTGACCGATTTTTCACTTTGTTTTGTTTGCCAGCCGGGTTGGGAATATCAAAGCTCACATTATTTGAACTAGAAAAATCCTAATAACCAACGTTGTTTCACTGCGCGCTTTGTATGAACGTTCGTACGCTTTATGTACGAACGACTAACGCACCACTTTATGTACGAACGACTAACGCGCCACTTTATGTACGAACGACTAACGCGCCACTTTATGTACGAACGACTAACGCGCCACTTTATGTACGAACGACTAACGCGCCACTTTATGTACGAACGACTAACGCGCCACTTTATGTACGAACGACTAACGCGCCACTTTATGTACGAACGACTAACGCACCACTTTATGTACGAACGACTAACGCACCACTTTATGTACGAACGACTAACGCGCCACTTTATGTACGAACGACTAACGCGCCACTTTATGTACGAACGACTAACGCGCCACTTTATGTACGAACGACTAACGCGCCACTTTATGTACGAACGACTAACGCGCCACTTTATGTACGAACGACTAACGCGCCACTTTATGTACGAACGACTAACGCGCCACTTTATGTACGAACGACTAACGCGCCACTTTATGTACGAACGACTAACGCACCACTTTATGTACGAACGACTAACGCACCACTTTATGTACGAACGACTAACGCGCCACTTTATGTACGAACGACTAACGCGCCACTTTATGTACGAACGACTAACGCGCCACTTTATGTACGAACGACTAACGCGCCACTTTATGTACGAACGACTAACGCACCACTTTATGTACGAACGACTAACGCGCCACTTTATGTACGAACGACTAACGCACCACTTTATGTACGAACAACTAACGTGCCACTTTATGTACGAACGACTAACGCGCCACTTTATGTACGAACGACTAACGCACCACTTTATGTACGAACGACTAACGCACCACTTTATGTACGAACGACTAACGCGCCACTTTATGTACGAACGACTAACGCGCCACTTTATGTACGAACGACTAACGCGCCACTTTATGTACGAACGACTAACGCGCCACTTTATGTACGAACGACTAACGCGCCACTTTATGTACGAACGACTAACGCGCCACTTTATGTACGAACGACTAACGCACCACTTTATGTACGAACGACTAACGCACCACTTTATGTACGAACGACTAACGCGCCACTTTATGTACGAACGACTAACGCGCCACTTTATGTACGAACGACTAACGCGCCACTTTATGTACGAACGACTAACGCGCCACTTTATGTACGAACGACTAACGCACCACTTTATGTACGAACGACTAACGCGCCACTTTATGTACGAACGACTAACGCACCACTTTATGTACGAACAACTAACGCGCCACTTTATGTACGAACGACTAACGCACCACTTTATGTACGAACAACTAACGTGCCACTTTATGTACGAACGACTAACGCACCACTTTATGTACGAACGACTAACGCACCACTTTATGTACGAACAACTAACGCACCACTTCGACACCGCAGCAGGCCGGCAATAAACGCATCAATTGAAAGCGCCCATATACATATACAAGTAAAGGCGTAGTAAGTAAACATGATGAGCATTTATTATTTATCAACGGTTGAAATTAGGCTAACGAAAACAATTAATCAATCATTTTGACTAGACTCGAATAATTATTTTGAATCGGCCTATAAATCAATTTACAACAACTGTCTATAAAACTTACCGAAACTGTCAGTAAGAAACATCTGACTATTATTATTTTTTTATTTCATTTGAGCATTATAAATATTGAACATTATAAATAGGTTTGGGACATTTTTTTTGATGACGGACTCTGTCGTTGTCCAAAATTTTGTCAGTTTATTCAGTCACCCTAGGTAACAATTATTATTTATGACAAAAACAAAGTGACTGGTTCGCTGACACATCTTATAAGTATAACAATAGTTCGCCGTTGTTCGGTCGTTCGAGCGGTGTGCTTCTGAGAGAGAAGGGGTTAAAAGAGATAAAGACAGATTGTCCCAGGCTCCATAGCGATATCACCAGTATCGTGGGAGGTCACAAACATTCAAAAAACGGTCAAGTTCGAGTCGGACTCACACACGAATCGTTCCGTACCACCATCATGCAAGATAAACGCAATAAAAACGGTTATTCCGGTACCGTTTAGCACCATTCGGTTACGGAACCGTAAAATACCATACGATGGAAGCGAATATACAGGATGTAACAGAAAGGGGTGTACAAACCCAAAGAGGGTTGTTAGGGACATCATTCTGCACAACTTTCACTATGGGACCGACTTGATCAGAGCAACTTTATTTTTATTAACTCGGGCCAAGCGCTCAGCTGATCTGTATGGTGGAGAACAATACCGCCATATTTCTATTGTATAATTTTGTATACATATGTGTGCTGTTGATGTGCCTAATTAAGAGGATCGTGTACTCGCGAGCTTCCATACAAAAAGCGTTAACGTTTTCCACCCCCTAAACCTTGTCCGATTTTCACAATTTTTTTACATGTTTGAGATACTATGGAAAACTATGCTCGTACGTTTTGATTTTTTTGAAATATTAGATATTTTAGGAAATATAAGAACATAACCCAGTCCATATAAAAATATAAGTTCCAATATTTCCTAAAATATCTAATATTTCAAAAAAATCAAAACGTACGAGCATAGTTTTCCATAGTATCTCAAACATGTAAAAAAATTGTGAAAATCGGACAAGGTTTAGGGGGTGGAAAACGTTAACGCTTTTTGTATGGAAGCTCGCGAGTACACGATCCTCTTAAATAAATAAATAAATTGACTTCATTCCATGGTTTTATGAAATAAAGAATATGAATTTGAATGAAGTATGTCACTGAGTAATAAGTTGCGGCAAAGCCGTTGATATCACGATACTTTAAGTTCTGAAACATTGCGGTAAGGGGACGTCCATTAATTACGTGAGGGGTTTTCGGCGATTTTCTGACCCCCCCTCTCCCCCTGGTGAGATATCATGAGATTTTACTCAACCCCCTGCTCCATCCCATAATCTCACGTGAGATTTTGAAAAATGTGTGTTTCTATTATAAAGGCGTTGGTATCATTTAAAAAAAAAAGAAAATACGTAATTTGTTGACGACGGGCAACTTCGCGGCACTTAAAAAACCGTAATAAATATTATTGTAAAAAAATTGGCCATATTTCTGTGGAGGAACATGCTTTACTTAATTTTTACCCATTTTTTTTTTTATTTCACTCTGTTTCTTGCGAATAAAATAATACGTGATATTAGCCGAGACCTCCCTCTCCCCAGAGTGAGATAAGATGAGATTCGGCTCGACACCCTCCGCCGCTGAACGCCTCACGTAATTAATGGACGCCCCCTAAGGTGGAAAAAACTTTGCGAAAGTGGAAAACTCGTGTGGAACGCGGGACGTAAAGAATTAAGGTCTCAGTAAAGCCGGATATTTCAAAGACTAGTTAATACTATTCTCTGATAAAATATGCAGTTATAATATATAATGTCGGCGGCCGATCGTAGAATTGGGCACATCATGATGTGCCCAAACGTGAAATGTCATGAAACGATAAAATCTCATAAGGCAAACACTGCGGTAGCTAAGGTGAAGACTAAAGGGGGCGAGCGCAGCGAAGCCCCCGAATAGTCTTCGTGTTCGTTTGACATTATTACACAAAAAAAACATCACGTAGTGCTGAATAAAAATTCTTTTAAAAAGACATGTTTTCTTTAAATCCGCCACATCATAATGTGCCCAGTAATTGCTTGGGCATATCATGAAATGGCGGCGCATATGACGGCACATCATGATGTGCCCGATTGTACGATCGGCCGCCGACATATAGATAAAATATCCGTTAGAAATTGTGACAGTGAAGTGAATGAGCGAAACATCTATTGTACTGGCTTTTGACCAACATATACGTTATCTAGATCTAGATTGTACCTATCCCACTATCATGCTCATGACACGATTTTATCATACAATTATCAATTTATTTATCATTAGACTGGTTATCATTGTGTCTTTATTTGTCGCTGATTTATTTTGATAATTAAATTTCCTCGTTGAGAGTTGTTTGTTAGTGATTTCTTTTTGTAGAAATGGAGTTTGTATTTATTTCTATAAGAGGTAAGTTTTCTTCTAATGTTCATAAACTTGAACGTGGAATATTTTATTCTAGGAAAACATACTTACTGATATGAAATTATTCTGTGCCTTTGTCATTTCTCCTATTTGTGTAGATGCTTAATAGTACTTGTCAAAGCCCAATCTCAAAATACACAAAGGATCCTCAGCATTGGCGAATATTAATAACGTATTCTGCGAATTGCTGCCTACAGCCGCTAAAGCCCTTTGTTCCCAGTAGTTCCATGCTAAATAGTTCCGGGCGTAACTAGTGAGACTTTTATTCCTTTATTACCAGTTGTTCCTTTTGTTCCGGGCGGAACTAGTGAGACTTTTATTCCTTTATTCCCAGTTGTTCCTTTGGTTCCGGGCGGAACTAGTGAGACTTTTATTCCTTTATTCCCAGTTGTTCCTTTGGTTCCGGGCGGAACTAGTGAGACTTTTATTCCTTTATTCCCAGTTGTTCCTTTGGTTCCGGGCGGAACTAGTGAGACTTTTATTCCTTTATTCCCAGTTGTTCCTTTGGTTCCGGGCGGAACTAGTGAGACTTTTATTCCTTTATTCCCAGTTGTTCCTTTGGTTCCGGGCGGAACTACTACTAGTGAGACTTTTATTCCCAGTATTTCCGTGAACGGAACTGACTTCCCAGTAGTTCCGTGGAAGTATTCCCAGAAGTTCCGTGCATTATTGAAGCTATACAGGGTGTAACAGAAAGGTGTAGTTTTGATCAGCAGTGGGTAATACCCATAACTTAACTTCTATTCATAAAATAGTGTACAAAGGCGAGCTTATCCCTAATAAGAGATTTCTTCAAGCATACAAAAACACGCGTTACATATGAGCCTTATTCCAATATCTGGGGCCCAAATCTATTATGAAACATGAATTGCAATAGTTTATCGATAGCTTATCCAAGGGAAAAACATGACGTACCTATTTAACTTTTCAGCGATGCGTATTTTGTGCGATCTAAGTAGGTCATATTGCGCCCTTGGGAGCAATCGATATCGATATCACTTTTTGTGTTTCATAAGGGATTCGGGGCCCAGGCTTAGGTACAGTCAGCGTTATATTATGCATATATGAACACGCAAGCTACTTCTATTCTACATGTTATGGAGAGAATGTTAACATAATTTTTACACTTTGGCTTGGTATTTCTGATTGTTTATGACGTGTATGCCATTTCTGTATCTTGTCTGCTCGCACATATACAATCTGATGCTGACAAATAATGAGCTGTTTTTGCACTACGCGATCAATAGTCATATATTTATTAGTGCATTTTGAACTGGTGCAACCTTTACATATAATTACTCTAACTATGGTTTTTTTTTTTCAGTGTACTAAGTAGTAGATAAAGTTATTGTGTAAACCAAAACGGAAGTTTGAACAATGATACCTTATGCGGACGGGTCTAAACCGAACCCAACTGATGAGGAAGAGAATGTATCAAGTAAGTAAACCCACATTTACAGTCTTTCAACGATTTTTTGGCTGTGAGCAGGGAGCACTTATCCAGTGGAGAGCCCGTTTGTTGAATACAACAAACGTTTGGCGAGCCGCATTCCCCCGCAAGCGCATCATTTGGATATTTATAGTCTCTGGCTGTGAGTTACGTTTACAGGGGCACCACTTTTGCGCAACTTATCGTAACGAACACAGACCTTTTGTTCCTCATTGATTAGCGCGCGCACTGCACAGAGCCCACCATCGATAACAAGTGAACGGCCAAAGCAGAACTACTAATACGCCATTATGAAAACGTCACTACGCTGTCAGTTGGTTTGCATTGTGTAATATTGTGTAATGCTGTTCAATTTGAGACTTGGGAGTAGAACAACAACTCCAAGTTTCCAATTGTACAGCATATACAATGCAAACAAACTGACGGTGAAGTAACGTTTTCATGGTGGCATCAGTAGTTCCTCCTTGGCCGTTCTCTAGATAACGTCGTGGATCTGTAGTTAGTTTTCTCGTAAGAGTTTCATTGATCTGAAAGTTCTTGTCTTACGATTTTCAACCTTATGACTTTTTTTTTAAACTATGAAAAAACTGACCAGTAGAACCGGTCCTTTTAAGGATGTTGGACGCTTGCGTAGCTATAG
This sequence comes from Argyresthia albistria, assembly GCA_963457715.1. Taxonomy (NCBI): domain Eukaryota; kingdom Metazoa; phylum Arthropoda; class Insecta; order Lepidoptera; family Argyresthiidae; genus Argyresthia; species Argyresthia albistria. Next base: position 7,760,342 of record OY735260.1, read on the forward strand.
TACCTGAAAGGTGATTTCTTGTTTGTGAGGAGCTCAGATCAATGAAACTCTTCCTAACTACTAGTTAGGTTAGGTTACAACCCAGAGTTGATGGGAAGGATTCAAATTATGGCCATGGAACGTAAGCAACTTGGGCGCGCGGTGTGAAAAATGGTTCATAAGCTCTGTATCAAACAAAAGTTATGAAGGTGGTACAACAACAAAGAGTTTTATGGTTAGAACATTTTTGTATGTAGCCTGGGAAACTTGAAACTTCAAGTAGGTACCCTAAAATTTTACTTTTACCTATAAAACATATATTTCCTATCGATCGAGAATTTTATTACGAACCACAAATATTCTTTGACAAAATGTCGTAAATAAAACATAAACATTTACATACAGGCACATACATTGCTTCTGGCCCCACACTAGAATACCCTGTGTCGTGGGAACCAGAAACAGCGACATCACAAACATGTAAACATCCAAGACCTGGGTTTTTTTTTATACCTAGTAGGTAATTGAGTTTGAATATGTAACTCAGTCAATCGATATGTTTTATATTTTGAACACGAAAAATGCGTCATTTTAGGGTATGTACTTCAACTTCAGGTACATCCCAGAAAGGTTTGATTTTCTATCGAAAACAAAAATCTGATGTAATATTGAAAAACTAAGCTGTCATGCATGGGCAACAAAAATAGTCCCACAAGGCTGAAGTGAAGATACTCGAAAATGTTTTATAAGTTATAAAAAATAAACACAGAATATTTAAATTGTACCACAAAAACACTTTTGGGGAACAACATTCCAAAGTTCCGGAAAGTTCCCGACTGTTTGGAAAAGCTATAATCTTATTAAATGTTTCGTTATAAGTATTAGGAGACTGCTATAAAATAATCATTTGCACTCTGTGCTTTAAATTTATGTATTACCACAGGGTGTTCATCCCATACAAAGTAGAATTAGTAAGCCTTCGCAAAAACGAGATGGTATGCTAATCTTAGAATAAATCCTATATATCTTAGCGCCATCCCGTGGTATTTGCAATTTTTCGATGGTGCTGCACCAAGCGTTTATGGCCTCGAACTAAAGAAGCTTCCGTAGCATCTCAGTTTACGCCGGTGTCATATTTTGTTCTAGGTGGTCTATCATGTATTAGTATAATATTATAGTATCTGTGGTATTACCAAACTGTGTCAACAGAACCTCCAGTGCCTAGACAAACCGTAAATGTTTTTGGCACTCCCTGTAGTAAAAAAGTTTCTATTAGTTGTTAATAAATACATTAAAAAAAATATAAGGATTTCTGGTACGTACGACAGACGAGTACAAGGCCTCATGTTTTCTTGTAGACCCCCTCGTCAGTGCGAATGGCCACCATGGGAAATAACAATGGAAAAGTAATTATTATAAATTACCCAGTGATGAAGGGCTTTACCATTAACTGCATCGACTAGTGCAAAAAATAGCAAGTTTTTTTAGCCCGTTCGATTACCGGGTGAGACAAACGAATGATCAAAAATTTTAAATGCAGTTTTATTCTTAAAAAATACATATTTCCTGTATAATTAGCTATCTTAAGAATAAAGCCTTCAGCATTTGAGGTACTTTCCCTCCAGGGCCCATTCGTTCTTTCCACCCTGTATATTAATTAACTACTTATATTCTTTGTCGCGGTGTAAGCGGGAAGTTAGAAACAATATAAAGCTACGACGAACTTCCTTGCCTACTTTTTTCAAACTTTTGTTTAATACCGAGGAGATAACGTCACGGTTATATAGACTTTAAAAGTTTTCCATATTTGGTGCTTGGAGTCGGTGGGAATAGAGAGCAATGTGCTTTTGTGCCAATATAGGTAGTTAGGGAATATCTGGCGAAATCTCGGAGTGAAAACTATTCCGTTTAGTGTAGATGACGTGATCCGAATTGTCCATCAATAAACAGTTCAAATGACTTCATCCGTATCTAATAAATACGCAACAAAATATGATGGTTGTTCCAGTAGAGTAAATTATACAACGTGTAAACGAATTAACGCTTAATGAGAAACATCTTTGTAAGGGACATCATTCTGAGCAACTTTCATTACGAAACCGATTTGATCGATGAAATCCATGTACACCTTCTTCTTCTTCTTTTTATTAAAATGGCGTCCTAACCTCTTTTGAGGTTAATTTTGCCAGTGTCAAGTGGTCAGGTTCTCATTTGAGAACCTGGAAATTATAATGTCTTGAGATGATTTGATGATTATGATGATGATGATTTGTCGCTCGTTAGCACTACCCAGGGAGGACGTGAAGGGCTGTGGGTTCCAAGTAATTCCTTCGAACGTGAGCGACTACCTCCCCTATGTACACCTTGTTTAAGAGATTCATAATTTATAATTCGTTTAATGAACACAGAAAGTTACAAAGGACCAAAAGACGAAGTAAAATTGTGTAAAGGCAAGCTTATCTCTAGTAAGAGGGTGAGACAGGTAGATTTCTGAGTAAGGTTAGACCAATGTGTACAACAAGATTATCTTTGATGGCGGATGACAAGGCTGTAGTTCCAATTTTTTGCACCTGAACAGCTAAGTTGGTGGCCTTGTACATACCTTTAGCAGGGGCTTCACGTGTATCCCCAGATCACGCACGCACGGGCAAGTTTTTCAGGAAAAAACTACTTAAGAGGGTTCTAATGGATGTTGTAAGAGCTCTTTACCTCTTCCAAGTGAAACTGGCCATTAATTGCCACTTGAAATCATTTCTGGAGCAATACACGAGGCCTTTAAATCGGGAGGGAGTCCTTGGTATAGTGATAACATCTCTCGCTTTTCAGGCAGGAGATCGTGTCCGAATACCTGCCGTGACAATTAAGAGATTCGGAATCTATCTTAATTCCATTGAATGGACTCAACACCACCATCCGTCTAAAGTTCACGGCCCGCGATTATCAATCTACTCACATCGAGATAAAGTTCAAAACCTATGAAAAAACAACAAATCTAGATATAGGTCTTTTTTGGACGTTGTACAACCTGGTAGTTACTTACCCTAACGGCCGGCCGGTTTACGTTTAAAGGTTACGATTAGCTAATTGTCGATTTATTCTCAAAAAAGCGGCACTTGAGATCGGCACTTTATTGGCTGGAATTAGTTAATTGCTCGGTTAGCTAATCGTAACCTAGTTTCCAAGGGCAGTGTTACCAATGCGATCACGTGCGTTTCAAAACGTGACCGCGCGTACGTATATTTAAATGAAAAGGCTAGGCTAGGTAGCAAAAGGCTAGCTAGCCTAGCTAGCTAGCTAGCTAGTATTTGATAACAAACGGCCTTTAGTGAGCCGGCCAGGAGGTATGTTAATGACTGATTTAAAGTCGATTCACACATCAGTGATCCCACCGATCCGGCACAGGTCCGTATCAGTGAAAAATATTCTTTCATACATTCTCTATGAGAGTATATTTTTCACTGACACGGACCTGTGCAGTCACGGACACTGACAAGTGTGACTACTCAGAGAATGTATAAAAGAATATTTTTCACTGATACGGACCTGTGCCGGACCGGTGCCGGATCGGTGGGATACATACACGATATGACTGTGAAATTGTGAATCGACCTTTACCCATATCCACAGAAATTAAATGGCACGACAAATTGCTTCTACACCGGCCGTCCAAAGTGGTAGCAGCTTTGCTGCTTGCTGCGGTGATATTGCCAATAATATTGTACCAACTCGTACTCTCTTCTACCCTGGACCTTCCTCCTGATGATGGGTATTCCTACGGGTCTTGCCTCGTGGCAAGAACTTCTAGACTACTTTGCGGGAGAGGTAAGCAATAAAATAAGTCAGAGATCGCTACAAATGTCGAAAGTTAGTCTAAATTCTGAGTAGAAACTAAAACAAACAGCTGAATAACCGAAAGGGCTCCTGCGTTGACATGGGCTTTATTTTTAAGCTAAACTCTTTTTAGAAGGGTGCCAAACGGGACCCCATTACTAAGCCTAATATACCTACGCTGTCCGTCCGTCCGTCTGTCTGTCTGTCTGTCCGTCAGAGATCCCGACAGCACGAACCGTAACAGCTAGAAAGTTGAAATCACGGAATGTGTATCTGTTGCCGCTCCACCAACAAATGCTGAAATGCACAATATATTGAAAAAATAAAGGTGTCCCCTATACAAGTATAGAAGAAACTTTTTTTTTTGGTACGATTGGTGCGGAACCCTACGTGTGAGAGTCCGACCCGCACTTAGCCGATTTTTTTGTATTACGAAGGCACCTCTGAAATCAGCCTCACGTTTATTCATCGGAACCCCCAGTTAGCCAGCATGGTGGACAATTCTCAATCTTACTCCCGGTAGGGACGTTATTGGAGTTCATTTAATAAAAATATCCTTGTGAACGGGAGGTTTTCGTTTTCCGGGTGGCTCGATTCCAAAATAAAGATTATAGTCGTCATTCAAAGAACGCTTTATAATTTCTTTATAATTTCATTGTCTGCAGTTTTCCCACTATGACGACACGATACCGATTATTTTATTTCATCGAGCCTTGTACCTACATTATAAACAATAAACAATTGCATACAGGCACATACATTGCTTCTGGCCCCTCACCCATACCCTGTGTCGTGGGAACCAGAAACAGCGACAACACAAACATGTAAACATCCAAGACCTGGGGCTTTTTTCCCCCAGCCGGGATTCGAACCCGGGACCTCTCGCATGGTAGGCAGACGTGCAACCGCTGCGCCACGGAGGCCGTCATTTAAATGGAAGTGTTTATTTGTTTATTTGGGAACTGAGTCCACAGCACGATTATAACTTAAAAATATGATTTAACATAGGCCAATTAAGGACTCTTATTTTGTTCCCATTATGACAATACGATGCGTGCGGTTAATTATCGTCTGCGACTTTTTTTGCGGCTGTTACCACGATCGTCCAACGATTAATAAGCCGTGTCGTCATGTTCCCACGCGCTCTTGTAAGCATGGCAATAATTTAACTCTTGTTCCAGGTAACATATCGCAGAGCGATTGCCATCCTCAATGCTGTTACGACCTGGCCAACAGCGTGTGCTTCCACCGCGTACCTTCGAGGTTCACCTATCTGATGGACCGGCCCTGGGCAGAGGACGTTGACCTCCACCCTAGAGTCGCGACTGAACCATTCTCCTTCCAACCAAGTCTCACGAACATTCGGCTCACTATAGACGAAGTATCAAAGACTCATCTTTCAATAAGTTTCTTTTCGCGAGATACGGAAACTAATATTGGAAGACGGTTGAACGAAACTGACTATACTTATGAAGTAACCTCGCCGGAGTTAAACATCGAAGTCAAAAGTCAACAGGGGTCTATTTTTAACACGATGAGAGGGCCTTTGATAGCAGCGAATGATATCTGGGAGATAACGTTTAAACTTACAGATGAAGCTATGTTTGGGTTTGGTGAAATACCTCTCCAAAAGGATACGGCCAAAGTGGTATACGGACATAAAGGTGGAACCAGCTCTATACCTCTCATATTTGCGAAATCAAATAATTCCTACCACGGTCTCCTAATAGCTACGGAGACACCTACTGAAGTGTCAATCGGTTATGAAAACCAGGTCATTGTACGATCGATCACGAACACCGGATTGAAGTTCCACGTGTTCGTTGGTCCCGAACCGAAGGACGTCATGCGAGATGTCGGCGAGTTAATCGGTTTTGAGAACTCTCTACAGTACTGGATGCTGGGAGCCCATGTTTGTAATGGGTATGTGTTGTGAAAACTTCTACGTGATAACAACATAGTTAGTTTTAATTCGATTCCTTGCACGTAACGTCACTATACCGCTTTAACTTTACTTCAATCGAGTGAGGTAACTACTATCCCACGGACAGACAACGAGACACGACACGGTGATATATTTATCGGTAAGAATTACGGATTATGGCATGGATAAGAAACGGAACAGACACAGACAACATGGAACCGAACGGGAAAGAAACTAGACATACAATCATGCTTTCCGTTCTTCTATGTGTACCCTATCTTCTATCCTCAATCTGCAGATAAGGTCTTTGACATTAGTGCCTATCGCAACTGTTAAATCTAGTAATGTGAAAATCATGATTATATAGTTTTTTTCAAATAGACGTTATTAGTTGTTTGAGTTATACTCAATTAATCGAAGTTAGCAAATAGAGGGAGTAGAGTAGGTTTGTCGGCAATCGGGTTTACGGGTATAGCTATTATTGTTTGAGCTAATTGTAGGTAATATCACACAGAATAATGTGCAATATTAGAAAATTCTATCAAGTATTACATGAAATTCTTGTGAATAGACATTACAAATTCGCTCGAGATTTATTCGTCAGTATGGAGAGTTGCCGATGTCCTGTGATAGGGGTTTTTATGGGAAACAGTTTGAATATGGCTGTTTTAAAATGTTTATCATTACTTTCAGTTCAGAAGTTTCAGATTACTTACACATGATCTTTTAGAAGATTTTATTTTTATTGATTACTAAATATAAAACCTAAGCAAGGTGTAAATGAATCAACGCAAAATGAGAAACTGCTTTGTTAGGGACATCACTCTGAGCAACTTTCATTATGAAACCGATTTGATCAGAGCTACTTTTTTTCACTTCTCCATACAAATCAGCTGATCCACTCAGGCCAAAGCCCAAAATGTACTGGGAAGTAAAAAATAAAGTTGCTCTAATCAAATCGGTTTCATAATGAAAGTTGCTCAGAATGATGTCCCAAATAAAGTAGTTTCACATTTTGCGTTAATTCATTAACACCTTGTATACTTAAAACGAATACTAATGGTAACTTTACCGGTGAGCATGTATGTAGAGATTTATAATGCTCCGCACTCTCTAGGAGGCAAGACGTGGCGACGCGAGGGGGAGAGTGGATGAGGCGCTCGCCTCCGCTCGCATTACCTAAGCTAAGCCGTAGCCAACGTACACGAGGCGCGAGCGGCGAGCGCACCAACCATACTCTCGCGTGAACGCTCAGTAAGCAGCCCCCTTTTTCGCTAACTCAGTGATGATCACTCAATGATGATCCGTAAAAATTATTATTAACGAAAATTGAACGACACCAATAACTTCTTAATTTTTACGGATCATCATTGAAGTGATCATCACTGAGTAAGCGAATAAGGGGGCTGGAGCAGCGGACATCTTGTGGCGGACTGAATAAATGGAGATTATGGAATTCAAGCCTCTTGTAGCCTCCGCTCGCCGCCGCCTGTTCTGAATTCTGAACAACTTTCACTGTGGGACCGACTTGTCAGAGCAACTTTATTTTTATTAACTCAGTACATTTCGGGCTTAGCGCTCAGCTGATTGTATGGAGTGAAAAATAAAGTTGTTCTGACCAAGTCAGTCCCATAGTGAAAGTTGTTCAGGATGATGTCCCTAACAACCCTCTTTCGGCTTGTACACCCCTTTCTGTTACACCCTGTACAGTTACTGCAATTTTAATCACTATCTATCACTTTGATTTATGTAAATATTATTTACATAAATCAAAGTGAACTTTATGTAAATATTATTTACATAAAGTTCAGGTGTTGGCTAGTATGGAATGCACTTATTTACTAAATATGCATCCGAATATCCGATCACTGAATATAAGCTACCGGATCCATTTCCAGTTAAACTCGTATAGACTTTGTGAGAGAGCGAGACACACACAGCAAACGCTGGCCTAGTTACATTCCGCGAGTCATAACATTGTTATTCTTCCTTCTCTTTTAAATATAAATGATCAAAAGAAATCTTAATTATTTGCCAAAAACTTGAGAAATTCTATTACTCGTGAATTAGTTTAGTTTCTTACATATTTCTACAGAATTTAATTTTAGGTTGAATGAAAACTCAATTACTTAGGAAAGTCTTGTTGAATTTTGTTAATTAACTAATAACGTGTCACCAGGCGTAGACGACAAAATAGGAATAGGTAACTAATAAAATAATTTCTACTTCATTCCAGCTTCCCGGGCCACACTTTGGATGAATCTCACAATAAATTCGAGGATTTCATAGAGGTCTCTGAGGCGGAAAATTTACCTTATGAAAGTCACTGCGGAATCGTTCAGCTTTTAATAAGCAGCGATTTCGAAGAAGATTTCGATAATGGCAGGGAAGTGTTGAAGGGAGTTTCTAAGCGATACTTTCCTCATCTGTCGCCATATGTAAGTGACATTTTCCGTCTGTCCGATGGCTCCACTTCACATAGAAAGATGCCTCTGCGGCTCTGCGGACTCCAGGCAGATGAATCCGCAGACGAATTTCCACGAGCTGCTCACACTTCTAGCGTGTTAGTCTAGTCTGCCCACACATCTGCCCACACATTTAGTGCGAAACAAGGTACCTCAGGGTGGTAAGGCCCGCGTTTTTACAAAATTAAATAAAATCATTATTTTACCGACCGTAAGAATATAGATGTTTACAATCAAAGCTATGATTGTTACTAAACCCAAATAAATATAGTTTCTCAAACTATAACGACGATAAGTTAGATTGTTTTAAATTTTTAAAAACCTCTGTTTTGGGCTTTGTTAAAATGGTGTAATAAGGCCCGTGCCGTTTTTAAGTCAATAAGATCAAAGTATTCATCAGATACCTTAAATATATTGACATATGAACATCGTAACTATTCATAAACTTGGTCACATCAAGCAGGAATTAAATGATCAATAAATTTGTTAGAAAAATACAGTTTTTCACCGGGTAACCAATCACTCCAGATATTGAATTTCTAGGTAAATGAATAATTATAAGCTCCTTGGTGGAACTTATTCGGTAACTAGAATTAGAATCCAAAAAGGGGGGCCCAAAGTCTCCACATCTGTTAGCCTGGCCTCTATTGGGAGTGTCACAGACACAGACGCCATTTTCAACCGACTTCAAAAAAAGGAGGAGATTCTCAATTCGACCCGTATGTTTTTTTTCTATGTTTGTTACGCGATAACTCCGCCAATTATGAACCGATTTGAACAAATCTTTTTTCGGCGTATAGGTAATACTTCAAGGGTGGTCCCATTGACACCAGGTCAGGATCTGATGATGGGATCCTGGAGAAATCGAGAGAACTCTTCAAATATTATAGGCAGACCTATAGTGATTTTTGTGTTTTTCATAATAACTCGTGCAAATGCACACGGTAAGCATAATATTGTGATGCGGAACTGCTGATGAAGACCACATATGGCCACCAGATCTGCTCAATACTAGGTACAAATACAATGCGTGGCTGACGGGCAGGCAACGCATAGCCTAAACCGGTGGACCTAGAGCCATGAAACTTTGTACAGGGGTTCCTTAGTCGCGTGGGGTAGCACTGATATAGGATTTGACAAAATTAATTCCCCAAGGGGGGGGGATAAGGGGTTACAGTTAGTATTAAACTCAATCTAATCAAATAGGGTTTGTGGAAGTCGGTTTTTTCTAAAGTTTACTTTTTGTTTCAATTATGTTGTCAAAATACGCCCCACTGACGAAAAGCTATGAAGCTGGCGCGAATAAAATGTATTATAATGGGTTTTCTGCGTTTAAGTCTTGTAAAACGGTGGCCTTATTAGTAGGTACCTCATTTTGACAACATTTATCAACTCTGGCCGAACAAACAACTATCTAACTTCCTGATTTATTCACATTCATATTCATTATTTCACAGATACATTAAACATACAATGATAAAAAATATGACTTCGACTGTTACTTCTTATTTCAGATTCAATACAGCAACGACACCGAGGAAACTGATAATTCCAATTCCATCATTCGGGACTTAAAAAGCACCTTTTTACAAGATGCTACTACCAACGAAGCCTACATTGGAACAGCGAAAGATATTCAAGTCGTTTACCCCGACTACGGTAATCGATCAACAGGAGAAACACTCAAAGCCTTCCTCAACAAATCAATTTCAAACTTCGACGGAGCAATTTTGGAAAACAATTGGCCATTAGATGAATCACTGAAAGTTGTGAACGAGACTCGATTCTATCTTCCTTATTTTAATCAGGTATTACTTCCTTGCAATTTTTATTAGTGTTATAGTTTATTTAGTGGACTAGAGGTTTCACGCCTGCTTCTTACGCAGGGTGGAGATAAGTACCCTCTTGTACATGTTTACAAATAAAATTAATTATGAATATGAGTATGAATATGCTCGAGTCCGGTGCTGAGCTGATCATGTGATAGGTTATTTATCTAACAAGGAAAAATCGTAACAAAAACTTTAATTCTATGGATTCAGCGGTGCACGGAATTGTGCATTGAATAACTGGCTAAAAGTGAAAATAAAAAATTGCTTGGAGAGGGTTTCGTACAAAAATAATAGGACTGACACCAACAAAATACCCTAAATGTACCCTAAAATAAGTTTTTCATACAAACTTTGCACTCCAGATTTAGGAGGTTAGGGGATTAAAGTTGTGGATTTTGGAGTTTTTATGGGATATGTGGGTGCAAACATGTGCTTGCATACCAAATTTCAGATTTTTAGGACTTCGGTATGTAGGTTTTCATGACATGCGAGTCGGTCATATTATTGAGCACAACTTTTTCAAAATAAGACCTAAAAATATTATAAGACCACATCTTTCATTTGATATGCCACACGGCATATTTTGAATTTTTGAATTTAATTTTTCTCATTTTTGAATTTAATTTTTCTCTGTCTTTGGGTCACAGATATTGATATGTGTACCAATTTTCAACGTCATCGGTCCAAGTAAATTGCCACCCCGTATGGGAGGAGTAGAAGTAATATTAATAAAATATTTGCGTAGCTGTAGCGCTTGGATGGCCCCAGTCAAACAAAATAGAGAATCCCATTACGCACAGACTTGAATAGTAGCTAGGAATGTGGCATTGGGTAATTGTAAGTGTCACTACTTTATCTGTGCTCAAAGTGGTAGTGAGCACCTTCTCTCAGTCGCGCGCAGAAGACGGTGACATCCAAAGAACGCCACTTTAGATTAATACCAAAAAAAAAAACGCGTGTAGCACCGTACACGTGTTAGAAGTAAAACTTCTGTAGCTAGATCATTAAGTGGTACCTATACTATACACCTATACCTACCTATACTAAAAGAGATTTAAATTTCCAATTTTGAGATCCAATCTCTGCTTCAAGTTACTTTTAAGTTTCAGACGTCCGATTATTTGAAATTATTTTATACTTGTACTTACTTTTAATACGTCATGTCATTTATTTCCCACCATTCCTTATCTACAATTTGTCGCGCTCGTGGTGATATACTTAACTCATTCAATAGTGTCACTACGTCACTACTATTTGCATCTCGCTCAGATTATATACCATCTGACGTCACGTCTTTAAGCCGTCTCGCTCAAATGTATGCATTGCTTTGCTTGTTTTAGAAATCCATATCGACCCGTGTGACATTGATGAAACTCTTTTCTTACAAACTGTATGGATCGCATCGCACGGCTGTCAAACATAAGTTCCGGTTCCAACAAAGAGGTTGAACGAAGTAGTTTGAGTCATGTCAGGCGGCGGCGGCGGCGCCATCTTGGCCATACCGGAAATCAAGAACTCGTGGAAGAATGCTTAAAATAATTTTTATTTGTTAACGTTTCATCAGGTTTTTCTCTCACTAATTAACATTCTTTATCTGATTAGTTAAAAACCGTATTGAAAAAAGTTGCGGTTTTAAAAGTCTTCAGCCGACCCTGACGTCACCGATTCCAATTTCCGTTACATTTCTTAGCCACTCGTGATAGCACCCGGCTAGTAGCGATTGAAAAGCAAATATATGAATAACCCACAGTTGAGAGGTTAAATAAATTTTACCCCCGTGCCCCAAGAAGTTTTACTTCAAAAATCCGAAATATGATTTATTTGGCCTCAAAATAGTTAGTATGGGAAGGCTGTCCCTTATATATAAATCGATGACATTACTAGGGTAAACTTGAACAAAACTGTGCTTCTGCAATTCCCTTATGGGAAGAAACGTGACGCTGTTTATTTGATAGATTGTCATAAAGTTGTTTACTTAATTCTTTCTTTCTTACTTCTTACAGGCCTTTGAATCGGCATTCAATCATACCCCACCTTGGAACGTCACATATTACGATGACGACACAAACAACCGACTCCGATACCTATACAGTCACAACAAATACGGAAACAACTTCTATAAAGCTATAAAAGAACTATCTGAGCCACTCCCCATTTCCACCTCAAGCCAATGGCTGAACGGTGAAGCCATAATCAACAGACAAGATATTGACACGTCTTGGGCGAACCTGCGAAAGGAGCTAATAGAGGCCGCCTTAGGCGGTATATCTGGTCATAGATTCTGGTCATCACCAATTTGTGGTGACACGGATAATTTCGACCACACTCACACAAGCCTTTGCGTAAAATGGTATATGGCTGCGACGTATTTGCCACTTGTGAAGATACATTCAACGTCAACAGAAAGACATCCTTTGGCTTTTGTAGGCAGCAACCGAATGCACATGTTAGACGCGTTGAAAACACGGATGAGTTTGCTGCCGTATTTCTTTACGGTCCTTCAAGAAGGTCCGCTTTTAAGACCTATGTTCTTTCAATATCCTCAAGTTGAGTCCCTTGAGAGTGTGACAACTCAGTATTCCGTGGGGGATGATTTGCTGATAGTCCCAAGTTTGCTGCCCTCTCAGAGTCATGTGCATGTCAGGATGCCTCCAGGCACCTGGTATGAGTTATGGAGTGGGCTGAGGATTGACGCTGATGAGGGGGAGGTGGTGACAATGGCTGAAACTGATGCTGACTTCCTGACACTGGTCCGAGCTGGGTCCATCCTGTTTATGCAGAAGGTAAGGAAGGCCTATTTCTATACGAGATAGAGGAGGGATTCACGTTGTGCTAATAATGCCACTCTATCTGGGAGGAGGGAGATTTCTCCCAAACATAGGCATTCCACATTTTGCGATATAATAATATTTATAGCGGTTGATATGAACGGTTATATGAATTCTCGTCGTGAATTGAAGGTGACGATAACGTCTCCCTAACAACCCCCTAAAATACCTTCACCCTTCTGTTACACCCTGTAGAGATTTGGAATTTTTTATAGTCTAAGCGTTCATTTTCAAATGAAGTATGGTTTTTTTATCAAATAGAGATAGAATAAAATAGTTTTCTTTTAATATTACTTTTTGTTGAATTATTTATTTCATTAGTCACGAAAAGCATCGAGTCAATAACCTCAAAGCCTCAGATTGAAATACTACTTCAAGCAACTTCTAAAAAATTAGTTCAGTACACATTTTAATTTAATTCTTCCACTTCAAGAAATTTTACTTCATCTTTTTTTTTGTATACATAAGTGGATTTTTTAAAAGCAGATTTTATAAATCATATTTGGCGAAGTTTCATTCAGTTCAAATCAGCTAGAGATGCAACGAATATTCGGCAACTATTCGGTATTCGGCCTATTTGGCCACTTTTTTCAGTATTCGGTATTCGGCCGAATATCGAATAATCATATAAATAAACACAAAGATTTACATGCAGGCACATACATTGCTTCTGGCCCCACACAGGGTGTTGTGGGAACCAGAAACATCACATCACAAAAATTAATAAATGAATATTCTATTCTATTCTATTCTAAAAATGTGAACATTCAAGACAAGGTATTTTTATTCGGGGATTTCGGCGATTGTTGATAACAGCCGATTGCGCTTGACTGCGCTTTTCTTCGTACACAATACCTGCTTCTAAGAATAATCTCTCACTATATAAACAGTGAACAGGTCATAAAAGGTATTGAGGATTTAAAATGAAAATTGATTGGCTACTTTTTCGATTTGGTTGACCACCAGTTATAACATAATTATATAGTCGTTAATATAATATCTACTGTACGGTTGAGCCGAGCATTCTTGAAATAAAACTCACTGTCTTATTTGCAATCTCTTCAAATAAAACTCTCCATCTAATTTGCAATCGTACTTTTTCTACTCCCGATAACATAAAACACAGCAAGTTTTGTGACACGACTTGCCGGTTAATGAGCCAAATAATCCTTTCCCATCACCCCCGCATGGACCACACCGAGTGTTATCGTAACCTGTTCGCGTAAAGTGCACTGGTCGAATATTCGGTATTCGGCTGAGAGCGCCCGCAGCCAAATATTCGGTATTCGGCCAAATCACTATTCGTTGCATGTCTGAAATCAGCTCCTTCAGACTTCTCAAAAATCACAATCTTTTTTTCAGAACGTGATGTCAACAGCCGAAGAGACCCGTCTGAAATCGAACTACACAATCGTAATAGCATACGAATGCATCCAAAACGATGTGAGCCAAAGGACCTGCGCAGCCAAAGGCAAACTTTATTTAACTCCAAACATGACGATTACTATTGAGGCAGATTTGGAAAATGTGATCATCAGGAGCATTGGTGATGATATCCCCGCCTTTTGCGATTCTGAAGTTGCTGTATCGGCGAATGCTATTATATATATAAATATTTACGGTTTATCTGAAGAACTGAATAATTTTGATCACCATAGACACATTGAAACGATTATAGATTTGTGTAGGCTGAGATATATCGGAGAAATTGTTACACCTTTGTCGAATTGGATATCAAAGTAATATTTTAAGAGCTTGTGTTGAGTTTTACTGTGCCTTAAAATGGTGGTTAGAAACAAATGAGTCCCTATAGGGTCTTCGGTTAGCCGAAGCCAGCAAAGTTGAAACTAGTCCATTATTTTATTGTAAGCCGGATATTAATTCCTCAAGGCCGCCTACTACAAAAACACGTCAAACTCATGATAGTCGGTAGAGTAATTGTAGTTAATGGATTTCCAGGGAGTTCCTGGTAAGAAACTGAAACGATGTTAGTACTTGTATTGTATCTCCTTTATTTTCGCACATTTGTATCCGATGACCCAAAAAAGAGTACTTACCTAAGTTTTTAACTCACCAGACCGGGTTATGCGAAAAAAGTAATTTACTGAATAAATATTTTAGTCACTAAATACGCCTTAGGCACGTATACGTGGGCATTTGTGCCGTGTTGTGTGTTATTGCCGATGTAGGAAGAAAATGACACAATTATCTTCTTAATTTTTAATTTATATCGCATAAATTATACTTAACTACGCTAATGAAGAAACGAAATCAAATACTTAACAACACAATAAAGAAGACAACTCTTGTGATGCAACATTTCTACAGCGAACGTTATGTAACCGAAAAAGATAATCATGTTTGTTTTCACTGCAGGGGATACTGAGATACTAAATGTTATCAACATGACCTGACCTTTTCTTACACTCGTAGATAAATCTGTACAAATAGCAAACATACATTCAATATCCCGCTGACCGTTGCATCAGTAAGGTGCCTTAAAGTGGCAAAGAGAAACTTAATGAGTTCGGATAAGGAAAAGAATTTAAGTGAAAATAAACAAGAAGAAAAAACTTTCAACAATCCAGGAGCAAGGATGCCTAACATCAAAGTGTTCACCGGGACCTCTCACCCAGAGATAGCGAAAAGAATCGTCGCACGTCTGGGAATCGCGCTCGGTAAGGCCACCACCAGAAATTTCAGCAACAAGGAAACCAATGTCGAAATCGGAGAGTCAGTGAGAGGCGAAGACGTCTTTATCGTACAAAGCGGCTGCGGTGACATCAATGACAACCTCATGGAGCTCTTCATCATGATCAACGCCTGCAAAATTGCGTCAGCTTCAAGAGTCACCGCAGTCATCCCCGCCTTCCCCTACTCCAGGCAGGACAAAAAAGAAAAAAGTCGAGCTCCAATTACAGCCAAACTCCTTGCCAACCTGGTGTCTGTCGCTGGCGCGGACCACGTCATAACCATCGACCTCCACTCCACTCAGATCCAAGGGTTCTTCAACATCCCTGTCGACAATTTATACGCCGAGCCGGCAATCACGAAATGGATAAAAGAGAACATTCCGGAATGGACGGACAGCATCATGGTGTCGCCTGACGCTGGTGGCGTGAAGAGAATGACGTCAATCGCTGATCGTCTAGGCACAGGCTTTGCTATCATCCACAAAGAGCGCCAAAGAGCCAACGAAGGCGACTCAACAGTTCTAGTTGGAGACGTCAGAAACAAAACTGCCATCATCATCGATGACCTTGCCGACACTTGTGACACCATCGTCAAAGGAGCAGAGAAACTCAGAGAAGCAGGAGCCAGTAAGGTCTACGCTATTTTAACTCACGGTATTTTAGCAGGCGATGCGATAGAAAAGATCAATAACTCCACGCTAGAAGCTCTAGTGGTGACAAACACGATACCGCAAGACAAAAATATGAAGCTCTGTAAGAAGTTGCAAACGATTGATGTATCGACGATGCTGGCTGAAGCAATCAGGCGTACCCATTACGCTGAGTCTGTGTCGTATTTGTTTACCAATGTACCGTATTGATGGATGTTGATAAAATATTATCAGTGCTGCTTTGTTTTATTAAACTAAAATTATGTAAATAAGTGTCCTGATAACAATAACCTACCTAAGTATAGTTACCTACCTATTATTTTAATTAGGTAGTTATATTTTAAAATGATACTTATTAATGTACTGAGGCTGTTGGGGAATGTTTGTTCATAATTTCATATTGATCGTTACTATCACTCTCCGAAAGGAATAAAACGAATAAATACGTTTACTCAAACAAAGCTAGTAATGTGCTCATTACTTTGACAACCTTCTTTGAGCAAAATCGACGTTGCCGCGCTCTTGGAGGAGCCAGACAAGGTGTCCTGCAATTACCATTACAGTCGTGCTGTAGCGACCGGCAATTACCAATGCATTTTATTTATTTTAGACATCATATTTCATAGAGCCATTTACTGCTCAAGACCTACACAATCGATATATAATAATTGAAACAAAAAGTAAACTTTAGAAAAAACCGACTTCCACAAACCCTATTTGATTAGATTGAGTTTAATACAAACTGTAACCCCTTATCCCCCCCCCCCTTGGGGAATTAATTTTGTCAAATCCCATATCAGTGCTACCCCACGCTACTAAGGAACCCCTGTACAAAGTTTCATGGCTCTAGGTCCACCGGTTTAGGCTATGCGTTGCCTGCCCGTCAGCCACGCATTGTATTTGTACCTAGTATTGAGCAGATCTGGTGGCCATATGTGGTCTTCATCAGCAGTTCCGCATCACAATATTATGCTTACCATGTGCATTTGCACGAGTTATTATGAAAAACACAAAAATCACTATAGGTCTGCCTATAATATTTGAAGAGTTCCCTCGATTTCTCCAGGATCCCATCATCAGATCCTGACCTGGTGTCAATGGGACCAATAGGAAGGTAAACATTTTCAAATAAAAAAATATTATTGAGTGATATTTGGGCTAGATGTAGGTATCAGGTGTATTATGATTATGATGCAGTGCTACTCGGAACCCTTCATGGGCGAGTCCGACTCGCACTTGGCCACTTTTTTTAAATGTATGAATGCAGTTTTTCTTCTTATTAAAATCGATGACATGGTTCCTTAGAACAAATCTTCGTATGTCTTATAGTTTTAGACTTTCCCATACTGACCCATTTAAATGAGACACCCGGTATACCTACCTATTTACTTAGATATCTACAATTATAATCTTGTGTAGATAGTAGGTACCTACCTACCTATCTACCTACTCAAGTAAGCGGAGCGGAGTACGGGCAGTAACCTTGTGGCCGGCTGCCACAAGAAACGCGTGCATTGTGTGATGTGAACACAAAACAAAATACACTGCTTGTAAAGGTAAGTTTTGTTTACACGCTATTTATTATGATTATGAGACTAGTAGAATCGATAGATTATCTATTGTAGATTACATTGTAATTCACATAAAATTACCGCTTACTTTACTAATCTACCTGTCATTTAGGTAGGTAGGTATGTAGGTAGGTGTCCGCTTGTTTTGGTTGTTTTCTTGTTTTGTGTTTTCTTTCTGTGGCCGTATTATAAACACGACGTGCATGCGCGTGATAGGTACCTACTGCCGCGCTAATAATAATAATATTAGCAGTAAGTAGGTATGTTGGACATGAAACCGAGAAATTGACGCTCAAAGCTTTTATCAGAGTAGGTAATTAATGTCCTAAAAATATCTGTTTGTACATATTGGCTCGATAAGTTACTCTATGGTATAAGTATAACAATTTTTACTTAGGAACTGTCAAAATTATAAAAAAAATTGGTTGCCTGTAAAGTCGGTATACGGGCGAAAGTTTTACGTGACAACGACTTTGAGTGGTAAAATAATTTTAATGTGAATATTCATTCGTATAGTAGGAAGAAGGATGAAATAATAGTAACAATTTAAAACATTTATTTATACAAAGAATTATATTTAAAACATTAATTTATACAAAGAATCTCGCACTGAATTTCATATTAACAAAATTTTATTTTTACCTTTACACATACATACGTATTTATATACAAATACATACAATAACTTGCAATACATTTGCGTACAATGAAACAGCGCCTTTCACTTTTTATGTCTGTCTCTCTCGCTCTTAGGCGGGCTAACCATGCCCGAGTGGAAGGGACGCGTGCCTCTCACTCGCTCTCATTGTGAGCGCATAACGTGAGCGGAGCGTAACGCAGTTTCTTGAAGTGTCACCCGGCAAACCAATTTATAAGATGTTGTCACGTCAAAACTTTTGGAATTTTGGATAAGCAGCCGGTTGCCAGCCGCTGTTTTTCGTTATTAACGGCTGCTTTGGATAACTACACAATAACAAACGCTGTTTTACAACTACATGCTTAGTTAAAAATTGTTGCTTTCCCTACAAACTGTCGCTAACTAAACATCACAACGACGTTATCGTTTAAAAATCGTAGTCTGTGGTAAAGGTAAGGTCAGCTCGCTATTGCCAAGTAAAAAAATTCAACTATACGCACACTGACACAATGTGTAAATTGTGTAGTGCATGGCTAACAACAACCAAAGTCAAACCTTGTTCGTGAAATGGTCTATCTGTAAATTATCTGTCTTTCATTATGGTCCGGACAGCTCTTTGGTTTCAGAAGCATCATGGCTCCGACACTCTACAAGTCGGATGCTAGTCCTCCCGTGAGGGCAGTGCTCATGCTAGCTGACATCATACACTTGGAGTTCAACGCGGTGGATTTGAATCCAGTTCTGAGAGAACAGGATACTCCGGAGATGCTACAGGTATAAGTGTACAAGGGTACTCAGAAAATAAGTTGCCGACATTGGCTATTCTATTC
Organism: Argyresthia albistria; assembly: GCA_963457715.1. Taxonomy (NCBI): domain Eukaryota; kingdom Metazoa; phylum Arthropoda; class Insecta; order Lepidoptera; family Argyresthiidae; genus Argyresthia; species Argyresthia albistria. The sequence continues at coordinate 7,779,582 of OY735260.1, forward strand.
TGAATTATAGTTCAGTAATTAAGTATGTACCTTAGACCTACATAGTTTTAGATTAGTAGGTAGGTAGTACCTACATAACTACACTACTTTCATCAGTTTTATTTAACCTATTTAAAAAATAAAAGCATGTTTCCTATATTGAGCTAGAGATATAAGGTACTTTTCCTCCAGGACCCATTCGTTTGTTCCACCCTGTATTAGTACAGCCTGTTATAAATTGGTCATGTTTATTAAACCGAGAGCAAGTTACCCGACTAGTTTTCTAACTTCTGAGACTTGTCTCAGCTGTGGCAAAATTAAGGTTTCGTCGTAGTTAGGCAATCTTGTGATTTCCACGTAGAAGTAGGATAGCTATAGGTTGGCAAGAAAGTCTAGAAATTAAATGATGGCAACATATGTGACATATTAGAGCATTATTGCGTGTTTTGATAGACAATCCAAATATGACATTAAAGAAAACACGCAGTAGTCTGTGAATGTTGCCATCATTTTTAATTTCTAGACTTTCTTGCCAACCTGTAAGTACCATAAAATGTAGGTAATTGTCCTCTGGCAATCACATTGGGCACAAATGCCTTCTTGTGGAAAAATGGCTTGGGCTTGTAGAAAAGAGGTTTATGGAGTTTAGAGAGATTTTGTGTCCGCAGAAAAATCCCATGAGAACTGTCCCTAATTTGGAGGAGGAAGACGGTTTTTGCTTATCGGACAGGTAAAATATACTACTGACTGCTTACTTGTTATTTATCCTAACCAAAGTAAAAATAATCAATAAAGAGAGCCCAAGACGATTTGACATTTAAGAACGGAAAAGTCCATAATTAATTATTCTAAGTTGACGTCACGGTATTTTAGACCTTACCGGGCACCGGTGCGCGTCTATTCAAATCTCTAAACTCTCCTATTTCTGTGTTGTAATTGTTAATTCCTTTTACAGCCACGCCATACTAATGTACATTCTACAAAAGTACGGAACGCCTGAACAAATACAACGGCTGTATCCTGAAGATCCTCGCAAAAGGGCAACAGTACAACAATAGTACATTACTTCAGAGGGAAGAAAGTGACAGTTCCATACCGAGATTATGGCATTTGCGCCACGAGCTTGCGAGGGGCGCAAACCATTTGAGGTATGGAACTGTACTTTATCCTGAGGTATGTATAGTGCTTTTTATTACACCTACGAGGAAAATTATAGACATAAATGCATAGAAATCTGCAGTACTTATGAAAATTTCATACGTTGGCAAAAGGAAAAGAAAACGACTTCATTTTCTGAAAATGTATTGCTCGAAGTTTTTGCGAAAATGCGCGGGCTTTTCCTTTTTTTATTCGCCCGTTTCTGGAGTAGGCTAAGATCATAAGGTCATGCAGCCACTTCTTCCGTGATTCTGCGCGTTTTATATACAAAAATAATTTCGTTTTTAATTTTCTGTATGCACCAAGGAGGTTGGTAACTGGTAAAAAAAAACTGTGTGTGGCCAGTAACAATTTACTTGAAATTTAATTAGTAGACAGTTAAAGTCTCTTTGCAGTATGCCTGCTGACAAATAAAAAAAAGAAAAACCGGGTATGTAATGGAATTTCATACATACTTCCCACCCTTGGGTCGGAAGGATTTTCATACAAACTTCCATACCTTGGGATGAAAGGATTTGAAGGGCGGGATAAAGGCGTTTCTTCCCTCTAATTGGTATAATTAGTATGTATTTTCAGAGCAGGTGTGATAAAATGGTTATTTTTCGATGCCAGTATTCTCTTTCCGAGACTCAGAGCTGTAATGGTAAGAGATGCACATGCACAGCTACTGAAAACCCTTCGTCTTTCTTGCATGTATATTATAGTCTAAACGTCCCAGGCCCATGGAGGGAAAACGTCTCCGGCCATATGCTTAGGAAATGTTAAGTACCGATAAGATGAAACACAGCAGCAAGTGTTCCTCACAAGTGACATTTGAATTAAATTCCTATGCGCATTATCACTTTTGGAGTACTGTAACTAGTTACCTGCTGTTTAAATATGATGATGATGAATAACTTTTGTATTGTACTTACACCGCTCTTCCACACCCAGACGCCGACGTGGACGGGCGAATTGACAGAAGTTTCACCCTCGATGATAAGAGACATCAGATATGCCTACAGAAGCCTGGAGTTATACTTGACGAAAACTAAGTATTTAGCTGATGACGTCATGACATTAGCCGATATATCCTGCTGCGTGACTGTGGCCGCATTGAATGGACTGCACGCAATTGATGATAAGAGGTTAAAATAATATTATAATTTATGTTACTGCAAAAGCCCGAACTACGGTAAATCCTGATTTACCGGTAGTAATAGTTATGGTAAAAGCCCGAAGAATTTTGCCATCTTCGTTTAGTTTGGGCATTTACCACCATTCAAAAATCTTGGGAAAATCTTGAGATTTACTTCAAATATACTTAGTAAATGTCGAAAAACAGAGACATGACATAAGTAAAACCCATAAAACATAACCTAACATAGCTTCACACTTCAATATTTCGCTTCAAATTAAAAGGCGGCAATACACGTACCTCCTAACTACAAACATTGGCTTATGTAAAATATTGTTACATGCATGTAAACGCAATGTAAATGCCTCAAATGAAGATGAGAGTGATTTCAGTTCACACCAGAGAACCCATTCAAATCCATTAATTTGAAAATACACTTTCAGATATCCTAAAACTAAGCGATGGCTGCAGGAAATGGCCCAAAACGGATTTTACCAAAGGAACGTCCACGGAATACAGCTGTTTTTGCATGTACTGAAAAATTGTATGCGTGAAAACAAGATCCAGAAAGAGAAGAAATTGTCCAAACTGTAGGTAGTCCTACCCAAAGATAATACATCTAATATACTACGTAATGGTCATACCCAAATTCTCAACTGCTAACTGACGTCTGTGGCGGCTAACGTCAAGAGACAATGCTAAATACTCAGGCTAAATATTACAGCATAATGTTAGACGGTGAGCCTATTTAAGGAACTGGTAATAGGTAGAATTTGTCAAAGTATCGAAATTCGGTGGTTCTGTCTTACGCTTACGAGCAAGGATGAGAAATATTTGTGTACAGTTTAAAGATGTTTCGATATTAAACGGACCGCAGCCATCACCCTTCCTCGTAAAAGAAACAAGAAAAAGACACATAAAGAATCACAGTTTTTTCTTTTTATTTCATTAACTAAAGAGAAATGCAAAGAATTTTCCAACTTTACACTCCAGAATAACGTCTAGGGGCTACCATATGGATAACTTTAATCAGAAAATGAACGATTACAAAACGTTTACACATTAAACATTTCCTATAAGTCTTAAAAGAGTCTCTCGCCTCACATAGTTGCCACACTACCGAAACTGTAATAGATCTTATTATATGGATTAAAGACACATACTAACTCCAAACATATCCACAAAAATGTCATTCAGTCATACTTAACACAACTAACTGAATGCCGAGTAAACAAATACTGCAATCATTCCAAATTATACCTTTTTATACGTAAGTTAAGTCTATTTTTACACTGATCTGCTGCGAGAATTTAGAATAGAGGGTATTTTTTGCTTATTTAGGGCGTTACCATCAATTTTTCTTCTGCACATTATATTAGTCTTAATTGGTAGGACGAAGCCGGGTCGCTCCTATTAGCCGTCTTCTTTTGGTGGCGTGAACCATCCTGCAAAGTGGAAAATACAGTAAAACACTTCGAACATTGGCAGCTCTGGGTTACTCTGGAAAAAATATCAAATTCCAGGAAAAACATCAGTTGTTATAGAACCTAGTTAGACAAGTACATGATTAATTGAAACCATATTTATTGAATTGATGGCCATAGTTACTAAACTAAGAATTATGGTGCTTAAATTTTTAATACCAAAAATAAATGTAATCCACACTCCACTATGATAATTCCTATGAAAGAAACTATCAGAAGAGGAAACTCAGATAATGATGTAGCATGTTCTTAGTAGACCTAGCAACTATAAAAGTCACCGTCTGTGGTACCATGCAATGGTCCCATACGCGATTCGAACCTGGGACCCTAGGGTTAGAAGTCAGACCCTTTACCGACTGAGCCAGTCAAGCATCTAATACACGTGGTGAAAATGTCCTATATTATGAGCGTTCGGATATCTCCCTCCATCACAATCAGTTCTAAATCAGTGTGACATAAGCAGTAGAGGCTGAATGACCGCATTATGTATAGGAATAATAACTTGTGTAGTAATCTAATTTGCGATGCCACTAACGCCATCTAGCGGACAGCTCGGAAACTGCTGCAAAGTTGGTTGCGCGGACGCAAGTATGAGGACGAACAAAATTCATAAAACATGTATTGAGTGCATGTACGATGAAGGCTAAGCACGTTGATAATAATGATGATTATCCTATTGATATTGACACTAATGGACTTTTGTAAATTGATGTTGACACTAATGGACTTTTGTAAATTGATGTAACTGATCATCACCTTGACAGTGACACTAATAGCCTTTTGTTATTTTTTGTAATTAGACGCCTAGTAATTGAGTCCAGTCATTTGATTCTTAAACCCTCTCTAAACAACATCTAACACCCGCCTCATGGTTCAGTCGTTTCCTGCACTTGATTTACCCTCAACTCAACCTAACTCTAGAGATTGTTTCTCGAAAATTCCAATCTTTAATTATTTGAGGACAGGCGTTGTCATTTTGTCAAGCAAACGACTTAGCATACGTACGGGTGTACGGTCTTCCAACGATATTTTGGCTTATGACTCACGTTTACAGGAGAGGGCGCCACTTGACTAATATATGCTAAAATTTCATAAGACATCGGCAACTCCCCATACTAACGAATATCTCGAGCAAAGGGGTTTGGGTAACCTACTATGGACCATTGGCGTCTTTTTTAGGGTTCCGTACCCGAAGGGTGCCAAACGGGACCCTATTACTGAGACTTCGCTGTCTGTCTGTCACCAGGCTGTATCTCATGAACCGTGGTAGCTAGACAGTTGAAATTTTCACAGATGATGTATTTCTGTTGCCGCTATAACAACACATACTAAAAAACAAAAGAAATTTAATATTAATGGGGGCTCCCATACAACAAACGTGATTTTTTTGCTCATTTTTGCTCGATATTGATAATGATAGCAGGTAGACGCTTAAAATGTTCACAATATATTGATTATATTATTTACTTAATAAATAAACAATTACCTAGATTAAAATTAAAATAATACTTGGGGGGGGGGGGGCTCCCATACATTATTTTTTTGGGGTTTTTTATAGATAATGGTACCCTTCGTGCGCGAGTCCGACTCGCACTTGGACGGTTATTTTATTCAAGGCCACCGATATCTTTACCGTTATTTGGTAGCAGTATCATGTACCATATTTAAAGAGAAAGCATTGCTGTAAACCATTTCGAAGCCGAGATAATAGAGCTTCAAGTTCAAGTAACACTTTTTTTACTGGTCCATCCATCTCGTGGTTTTTGCAAATTTTCGATGGTGCTGCACCAAGCGATAATGGCCGAACTAAAGAAGCTTCCGTAGCATCTCAGTTTACGCCGGTGTCATATTTTGTTCTAGGTGGTTTATCTATATTGGTATAATATTATAGTATCTGTGGTGCAACTCGGGAAAAGACTGCCATCCACCGATCCCCTTACCGTTCTTCTCGTGGATCTGCACGAGGCACTTGAAACTCTGCTGCGCGCGCGCAAGGCTGTACTGCGCCTGCGAGACCACCTTGGTGGCGCCGAACTGTATGCGCGCCTTGCCCTTGACGAGGGTGGCCGCGATCTGCATAATGACCGCCTCCACGGTGTAGGCGGACGACCAGCCTTGCTTGGTGAGCAGCTCCATGCAGATGGCGCCGCCTAGGAGGACGTAGCCGCCTGAGGGAAAGTTGGGAGATAATTGAGTTAAAATAGTAGATTGTTTACCAAGGGAGTAAAGAACTATTTTTAGGGCGAGTGTTTTTTGAATCCTGAGCGACCGAGGGATTATAGAGTAGAATCCTGAGGGAGCGAGGGTTTCAAAGCACATCATTCGAGCTAAAAATTGTTTTCACTCCTGGGGTGGCTAAAAAGTAGTGCATTTTTCGTAATGTGGGTACACATTTAGTATTTACGAAAAAACTTTATTTTGGTAATAAACTTAAGTTTAACGAAGTTTAAAGCCATTTTTCTAATATTTTATAATAGTGCGCGAAAAAAGCTCTCAGGTGACATGGCGTCGGCTCTGACGTCACGCATAAGTAAACAGTGTGTCAATGTCCAAATAAGTAATCAGCATAAATCACAAAAAAACACAGTGATGTTTACATAGTCATGACGTCATGCAGCGTCGTGCGCTATGATTCCTGTTTCGATAAAAATGGCCAAATGCAGTATTTTAATTTTTCATTTTATTGAAAATCATATTAATCTCAATGTTATTAATCAAGTAAAATTAATGTTTTAAATCCTTTATGTATTCTCCCTTAGAATCAATAAATCATTGATTATTTGATACAGTCGACAGGCCTATTACTACAGCGCCATCTAGATAATACGACGCTTGCGGAAATATCGCCAGTTATGCACTGCGCTTATCTAAATAAACGCTGGAATTATTGCTCTAAGGATTGTCATAGGTTGTTAACCCGACCGGACGCAAACAGAGGGGTGGCAAGGGTCAATGTCACGCGGGTGTGACGCGATCGTTGCTGCTGATAGTAGGGATATTTATAGTGAACGCATGTCGACACAAAAGACAAATAAGCCGAACTATACACTCCTACAACAACAACCCAGAAACATGACACGACTTTAGGTATAATGCTACAGAGCCACCAATTTAGCTGTTCAAAAAATTGGTACTGCGGACTTGTCATCCGCCATCAAAGAGAATACATACTATGTCCGCTATTATGAAGACTACTATGACACTAGCGACCGCTATCAACTGAACAGCTAAGTTGGTGGTGCCATGTAGCCATGCCTGCCACATGTATGTCATCTTTTGCCGTCTGTATCCTATATCGATAAATGTTGTTACATGTCACTTTTTGTTCGTCTGTGTCTTACATGTTGGTACACTATGAATATGATCGCAGATGAATGCAGAAGTACATACACAGAAGCGATCGGTTAGGAAACATACAACGTTCCATCTACCCGTGTACAAAACACAAAGAGCTTACCACGAACCTCTCCCTAATATGTGCCGTCTTTACAATGAAATGTCCAACGAACATGCCCTAGATATCTTTGTAAACCCCCAGTAATTTCAAAACCCAACTTCGAAACATTTATAAGAAGAAAACATACATTTGATTTTAATTTCATTTGATTTTATTAAAATACTTTTCACTACTTTCTATTTATGTTTGTGTGATTGATTAGTCTTAATAGTCTTAATTAAAATAATTAAGTTATAGATGTAGCAGATGACATATGTCTTCTAAGCATGCTGTCAGGACATCTTAAGGTTTAATCACTAGTTTAGTATGTAAAACCTATACTCTAAGGAATGCAATGTGATTTCACTGTTTTGTTCTGCAATAAAATAAAAATAAAATGAAGGAGCTAATATGTATGCACTTTTGCCAATAAAGTCCAAAGGATGTACTCACCAGATATGATAGGGTAGACGACGCGCACGAAGGGCGGCTCGAAGGGATACGTTTCCTTGAAAATGATATTCAGCAGTATCGAGTCCTTGCCTTCCTTTTCCTTGAATTGCAAACACAATCGATTATTAGTTAATACAATACCACGACTCGAACCATAAACATTTATAATACAATAACAATTATAAACGCGCAGTGTGATATACATATAATGGTACCGAGAAACTAAACAGCCATCGGATTACTGGCCTACTGTTGGAACTCGAAACAATATGGCTTGCTCTGGGGCAGTGGGCTGTCGTGGTCTTATAATAGGTCAGGTAAAAAGTCTTTTCGTATTTTGTATGTGTATATTTTTAGCTAAATATCTTTAGATGTATTAATTGTATCTGGCTGGTTTTGATGTCAATAAAAAGGTTATATTAAAAAAAAGGAATAAATATAAATTTTTTTTCATTCGACAATTTTTCATTAGTTTTTCTTTCTGTCAAATCTAATGGAGAAATTCAATACATTTAAAAGTTGTAGAAAAAAAGGAAGACATGCAACGATGGCCGTGAAAAAAAATATGATGTTTATGAACCTAATACAGTGTCAGTAAAAGTAGCACAAAGTTGGTTTAAGCGTTTTCAATCAGGATTTTTTAAAGTCAAAGATGCACCTTTTTGTTCGATCCTACAGTCTTCATACAAAATACGAAGAAACTTTTTACCCAACCTAATATTAGTCAATGAATCAACATCATCCAAGCCTGTCAGGACAACTGGGGCCTCATGCTGCTCTGAGAAACGCAATTATATTGGATCGCTATCGCATCGTAAACACCCAAAATGGCGTCATTTGGTATGCTCCTAAAGAATCGCAAATAGAATAGATTGCAAGCAAATCGTATACGCTTTGCTTGCAATCTATTTACGATCTATTTGCGATTCTTTGGGAGCATACCAAATGACGCCATTTTGGGTGTTTACGATGCGATAGCGATCCAATATAAGTGCGTTTCTCAGAGCAGCATCAGGCCCCTCTTCAAGTACTTAGCATTCAAACCGGTCATATTCAGTCCGTGTCATTTCATTTGTGTTTCGATTGCTATTGCGTACATCTGCATATCTCTATATTTTCGCGATGGTCATCATCATCATCTATCATGCAAAATGGAGAAGAGAATATCTAGCTGGCTATTGGCGGCTTTTCTTTCTTTCTTCTTTCTTTTCTAACAGTGACTCTGCCACCCCGTGTGGGAAAACGAGTGACGCCTTGTAGCTGTTGTCGTATCACGTGTAATCGGTATACTCTCATAAGGAACAAACTTACAATGGAGAACAAGATAGACGTCGTCGGAGCGAGAGGGTTAAATTACCTTTAGCACTGTGAGATCGTTGTGTAGAGCACTGTCTGGGTCGACGGAGCGCAGTCTGATGTTCCATTCGTAGAGGGAGTCATTGACCAGCTCTGAGGAATGAGAAGGATTCGTGGTTACGTACAATTTTAGAGCATTTGTAGTCAGACGCATGCGCGTCGGAAGCAATCGACAGCTGGTGCTCTCAGCTATAGCTTTCTAAGCAGCTTTTGGCGCGCGGTGGCAGGTGGAGCTCATGCTTGATGACCCATGAGGTATCAAAGGTCTGTGTTGATGACAGGTTCGTTGCATTATGTTGCGTAGAGCTGGCGCCCCCTGTAAACGTCACTCATCGACAGATCTGTATGTTACAATGACGGTTTCGCCATATCGGTTCGTTTTTCTTAGGGTTCCGTACCCGAAGGGTGCCAAACGGGACCCTATTACTAAGCTTACGCTGTCCGTCTGTCCGTCAGCGGGTCCTAGAGCACGAACCGTAAAAGCTAGAAAGTTGAAATTTTCACAGAACGTGTATATCTGTTGCCGCTACAGCAACAACTAAAAGAAACACAAACGAAAACACAAAGGTGTGAGGTACGATGGTGCGGAATACTCCGTGCGCGAGTCCGACCTACACTTCGACCTTTTCTTTCAATTTAATAGGCTTGTGGATATATGCCTGTGACGTTCTTACTCGGAGATGTCATACGAATAAATAAATAATAGGCTTGTGGCCAAGGTAATCCAATAAATCTAGGAACAAGTCTTAAGTTGAAGCATTATGTACAAAATGGCTTGACATTCTCAGAATTCTATATTTCCAGCTATATATTTTATAAAGTCAATTTTGTGCAAAAAAGACAGCATTTGATGGCACTTTCACATGACGACATTCTGTTGTTATTTCATATTGTTATTGTAATAATAGGCTTGTGGCCAAGGTAATCCAATAAATCTAGGAACAAGTCTTAAGTTGAAGCATTATGTACAAAATGGCTTGACATTCTCAGAATTCTATATTTCCAGCTATATATTTTATAAAGTCAATTTTGTGCAAAAAAAGACAGCATTTGATGGCACTTTCACATGACGACATTCTGTTGTTATTTCATAGAACTCAGGAACAAAAGTTCCGTTTTGACAGTTCATAAAAAGTATCTATTTTGACTTGACAGGCCACAAGCCTATTGCACGGCCCCGCAAACTAGCCTCACCTATAGAATACATGTTGCTCTTAAACGAGTGCGAGCGGTAAATGTCGCGCAGCTCCTTCATGAGCCGGTCGGTAGCCTGCAGGCTGCCGGACACGCTCCCTGCGAGGTAGTCCTGCCGCTGGTTCTGCCGCAGCCGCTCCAGGGTCGCCAGGTGTTCTGTCTCCATCTCGTCCTGGTGAAGTTGGATGGGTTACCGGCTGACTCACAGATGGTTGAACTTTAGTTCAAGAAAATAAAAATTGGTGATTTCCTCTGAATTTTATTCTCTACCCTATGAACCTTCCGGAGTAATAAATACATGTAACGCCTTACTAATAAAAAAAGTTATTCCGAGCGGGGCGGAACGGGACAGAGCTGATCGGAATAACTAAACATAAAGTTCGTCTTTATGTTGGTTATAGGCTGTATAAAGTCACATTTTATGCACTCGTGCATAAAGTCAAATCTTCGTCTAAATCTCAGACTCTGACAAAGGTTGTCAGGTAAACAGCCACACACAGCTATGCCACGAAGTCCTTATTTTTTCTTTGCGTTGCACTTTGCATCTGTTTTTGCAATATTGCTGTTTCATTTCCTCACAATCGAAGTGAAAAACAGAGTGTATAACTCGTACATAAAACCCATTTTACCCTCGACTTGACTATCCACCCTCGCCTGCGCCTTGGGTAAATATATACGTCTCGGGTAAAATGGTGCATTTTATGCACTTGTTGTACAATCTACTATTTATTAGTAAGGGGGTAGATTTTAAAAATAGTAATCTACTATTAGACAAAATGTCATTTTCTAAGGCAACCCATGCATTTACGATTTTGCCAGTGAATTAGAAATACGGCTATAACCACTCTGTGACGTCATGTCATGTCTACCTTGCTGTTGCGCCCGGCATCATCTACCATCTCAAGTGGCAGATCGTCTTCTCCCTCAGAGTCGTCATCCTCTGCCGCCATCTCGTCATCCTCCTCAGTGCCAGACTCAGCGCCATTCGACGTCACACTTGGCACCCTGGCGTAACATTAACATAACATTTACATACAGACGCTACGTTGCTTCCCGCCTCACGCTAAGACACCCTGTGAGAAACAGAATAGCAACGTCACAAAGTTGTAAACAACAAAGGCCTGGGGTTAATTTTTTTTCACACTAGCCGGGATTCGAACCCGTGACCTCTCGCTTGGGAAGCCCTGCCTTAACCGCAATGCCACGTTACGTACGATGTGGTGCGGTAGTGCCGTGATGACCGTGAACTCATGAGATAGTCTTCACAAAATAAATGGCTCGTTTTGACAGTTCACACCCATGAAGTTTTAACCCCTAACGCGTAGGTAATAGAAGCGGTTTTTAGGTGCAACTTGTACGCAACAGCTGGCTTTTATTACATACGCATTAGGGGTTAAAACTTCATGAGGGTGAACTGTTAAAACGGGTCTTTTATTTTGTGAAGACTGTGTAGGTAGGTATTATCAAGTAACATGGTGTAACAGAAAGGTGTAGTCATATTTTAGGGGGTTGTTAGGGACATCATTCTGAGCAACTTTCACTATGAAACCGATTTAATCAGAGCAACTTTAGTTTTCACTTCCTCTGACCACCTGGACCAAAACATAATATGAAGCAATGGAAAATAAAGTTGCTCTGATCAAATCGGTTTCGTAATAAAAGTTGCTCAGAATGGTATACAAATGTTGGTGGTAGTTGTAAAGCTGTGTCAGAGGCCAAAATAGGGCAACTTGACTTCTGAGAGTTGGGTTGGTCACTCGCTCAACACCCCTCCATTAAACCGCACTGAGCCAGTGTGGAAGAGTTTGGCTCAGTGTTATTCGTATCCAGGTCAAGGCTTGCGCCCCTCGGTGGTGACAGTTATGTGCAGAGATCGGATAATCGGATGCATATTTACCTAAAGTTGACCGGCGGCTTAGTATGGAAAGCACTTCTTTATCGTAAAGATTTCGGGATTTCGGAATTGATGCATTTAATGTTCGGAATATAGAATTAAATGTATTTTCATTACGTTTGTAGTGTTTTCTATTACAATATATTATTTGTATGTACATTACTTGTATGGAAAAAAACCCAATGTTTCGGGATGAATACCGTTAGCGTTTTGGTTATAAATATAATTGAATGCACACTCAAATAAAGGTTTTTAAATGAGGAGCCGTAATTATTTGCGTTGAGAACAATATTTGAATAACATTGTAAAGCTTGTTGTGCACTTAGCTGCACATTTACTAACGTTAAGATTTTAACTATTATGGAATATATCGAAAAATAAATGGAGATCAATTTCAGTTTTGAATTTACAATTCTCGTTATGTTCAAAAAAGCGTTATAAATGTGAATGTGCGAGTGAGACGGATAGGTAACTTTGGCTGCTTGTGCGAGTGAGACGGCATTCTCAAAACCGGTTTGTGTGCAGGTAGGTGCAAGAAACCCCGGTAATGCATGGCTTTTGTTATCTTATCTATCTATTAGTTACTTGAAAATATTCGTCGCTTTGCTTGCCATGCGTACGGGTGTGTTTTGTGTTCCTTTGCAATTTTCTAACGATTTGGCTATTCAACAACGGATTCTGATTTGCATCGTGATTTGGTTTTGGATTTTGGTTTTTCTTGAAACGACGTCTTGTGCTACGGATCTCGGAACTCTGCGTTGCGTCTTGTATTTACAAGGTAAGAATTATTGTATTTTACAAAAAAAATGTATTAATTCATTGTATGTACCTATTGCGCTTACACATTGTATTCTGCAACTTGTTCTAAAACAGTCCATACGAGTATTTGCAATACAATACAGAGTGTTAAAATAATTAACGAATAGTCTTCTTTTCAGCCATAATGGCGGAATCAACTCAAAAAGAAGACATAGCTCAATCATGGATAAGAAATTACCCAGAGATGTTTTACGATCCGGCAACTAGCAGTATAACTTGCACAAAATGTGAGACACGTTTAAGTGCAAAGAAAACTATTTTGAACCGACATCTGAAGTCACAAAAACATCGTGGTGTTCAAGCAGCAGCGCCAAGTGATTTTTATTTTGATCTGGTTCATTTTCTAATTATGTGCAACATACCATGGTCAAAAGTTGACAACCCTAATTTTCGCAATTTTTTCGAAAAATACATTTGTAAATGTAACAACAAAGACAGAACCATTCCAAGTGAGTCTTTGCTGAGAAAGAAGTACTTGAGTGAAATTTACGACAGTAAAATGAAACTTATCCAAAGTAAAATACAAAACAAAAAGATTTGGATATCGTTAGACGAAACCACTGACAGTCTGGGTCGATTTGTTGTAAACTTTTTAGTAAAACCTCTAAGTGAAAATGTTTCAGAACCAATATACTTGCTAACCTGTCAAGCTTTAGATGTGGTTAATAGTCGCTCAGTAGCAGAGTTTGTGATTCAATGTTTAAAAAACTTATGGGGATGTCAATTCGGAAATAAAGTACAAGATGTTTTAATATTATGTACCGATAGCGTAGCATATATGTTACTAGCTGGCAAAATATTAAAAAACACGTTTCCCAATTTAAAACATTTCACTTGTTTAGCTCACGCCTTGCATAGGTTAACAGAAACATTACGTTTAAACTATAGTGATGTAGACATTTTAATTAATAATGTGAAGAAAATATTTTTAAAATCCCCTAACAGGATTAAAATTTTTAAGGAGTTACATCCAAATTTATCCTTGCCTCCAGAACCAGTTATTACTAGGTGGGGAACATGGTTGGAGGCAGCCTTTTACTATGCCAAACATTTAGACAAAATTTCAAGTGTTGTCGCTCTTTTGGATAGCAATGAAGCAATATCTATTAGAAATGTCAAGGCAGTGCTAGCTAAACCAAATTTAAAGATTGATTTAGACTATTTAAGCGAAAATTTCGAAATTTTAAATACTTCAATTGTTAAGCTGGAAAATCGCGACCTATCTATAAGTGAAGTGTTTGAAATATTTGATGATGTAAGATTTACTATTAATGAAACTTTAAATAATACGTTAATAAACAAAATGGAACAACTTATGGACAGAAACCCCGATTTTGATGTTTTAAGGGAAATAAGTGAAAAAATGAGTACAGACAATTGTGCTAGTATATATAAATTTGCGCCACTTACATCAGTAGATGTGGAAAGATCATTTTCTATATTTAAATGGATCTTAAATGTTAAAAGAAATAGACTGACTATTGAAAATTTGGAGAAAATTATTGTTATTTATTGCAATTCTTTAGATGTCAATAGAGTTAGCACTAAAGAACAGTCACAGGAATCTGACGAAAAACCATCATGTTCAACACAAACATCAGATTCTAGTGACCAAATCATAGAGATAGATAGTGATTAAGATTGTTATCAAAACACTATGTATATATTATTTTCTTCTTCTTTAACTTAAGAGTTCAACTCTTAAGTTAAAGGTGAAAAGGTGGAGCAACTTTATTTAATAAAAAAATAATGTATTTTTGTTTTTTTTTAGCACATGCTACCCTTTTTCTTTCACCTTTCAAATAATTAATACATATTTGCATCGACGTTTAAAATTCAGTTTAAGTGCAGATGCTTGCGAATATCCATTATGAATTATGATGTTCGAAGCTTAATAGCTAGTTATTTTATAAAAAAAAAAATATATATTATAATTTGATAGGTAGGTAACCAACTAACTCGTAAATTCGTAATTTGTTTTATATCCGATTAGTTCAAAATCCCTGATTTTTTTCGAATCCCGACATTGAAAAAGACAATTCCGAAAAAAGAAGCCGTCTCCATATTTTCTTAGCCAAAAAATAAGTTTAGGTAAATATGCATCCGATTATCCGATCTCTGGTTATGTGCTACATTTATAATTTATTATTAATAAATATAAAAATTTACATACAGGCACATATATTGCTTCTGGCCCTACACTAGGATACCCTGTGTCGTGGTAACCAGAAACAGCGACATCACAAACATGTAAACAACCAAGACCTGGGTTTTTTTTGTCCCCAGCCGGGATTCGAACCCGGGACCTCTCGCATGGTAGGCAGATGCGCAACTGCTGCGCCAACAGACGTCGAATATACTGACGGTGATGGAAAACGAAGACAGGCTAGAAACCACTGTCAGGCAAAACCCAATGGATGATTGGGGTGGGGTGGGAATGCTATTAGGGGGGTGGTTTATTGGATAACTAGCAAAGCTTACATGCAACTGGGAAACAGTATTGTAAAAGGCGTGACGCTATGTTTTATCATTATTAGTATGGAAAAAAATCATTAAGTATTATCGTGACTTAGGTAATAATGAATTTTGTTTCACTCACCGTTGATGCGGCATGTACATGGGTATTGTGAGTGTGTCTAAGTCTGGTGGCTCCGGAACACCATGTAACTTGCAAAGCTCCCTCAGCAAGATTCCGACCTGAAAATGATAACAAGACATATGAACAACACAGTGCTTCCTGTACGAGGTCCGTGGTCTAGTGGGATTCACGCTTGCCTCTCACGAAGGAGACACAGGTTTGAATCTTGTTGCTGACCATGTAACAATGAGATAAGTAAGTTGTTTATCTTATATTCCTAAGTATGTTATACGGATGTTCTGGTGATGGAAAACATCGTGAGGAAACCTTCATTACTCGATGGACTAGCCCTCTGTCACGCAAAATGGAGTATTGAAACACTAGCTAAAAGTGGGCACAGTTTTGCTTCTTAATTAAGCATACTGAGGGGAGACATTAACAAAAGTAAAGTCAGAGGGAATTGTTAGTATGTATTTGTGACTCCAATTTGATTCACCCACCTGTGTAAGGCAAATGCTTAGAGAGTTGGTAAAAAGCATAACAAACATTTTTTTTAACTGGCAATCTGGCTTGCATGTAATGTCACCCACTACTCACCATAGGAAAGACCAACTAAAATAGTTGCACAGTTTCAATACGATAAGAGATATGTATTTACCTGATTAATAACATGATTGTCGCGTCCCTGTGTGTTGCTCAAGGTCTGGACCGCACTGGTCACGACTATGTCCTCGCTGTCTGCGAACCACACTGGGGGTGTAGTGGGGTAGGTTTCCTGTGTGGTGATGATAACAAATGATGTATTGACTGTAGTATAAATTATGATGTACCTACAACAAATGTTGTAATAACAGATGACCAAAGGTTGGGACCAGTGCAAAAGTGTATTGGATACTCCAAGCGAGGGATAACAGAATCTATGATAATTTTGAATTGATCAAATCAAAGAAGTTGCTAAACTCAGGCACAATTTATTGCCTCTGCCCACCCTTTTTGGGATAAGGTATGGCACTATGTTGCTATTGTTTATTTATTTATGAAGACTAACAGCACAATCATCAATCAATTACAAACATTGTTGGGACTAACAATGCATACATTCCAATTTCATAGTATAAAGAGTGCAACTGCATAACTTAGTGATAATTCAGATATTTTTTGTATGTAGTATTGAATAACAGGCTTTAACCCCTTCACTCGCAGAAGCACACCACTCGAACAACGAAACAATGGTGAACTATTGTTATAAGATGTGTCGGCGAACCAGTTAATTAAGTGGTGGCACATGCCTCTGCCACCTCGTATGGGAAAATGGGTGATGCTATGCATTTTTTTTTGTTTATTTACAATGACAACATTTTAATTTTAACCCAATTGCTTTCAGTCATGTTCGTGTATGATCCCCTACATTGTGACTGTCTTATCACAGTAGAGTAAGTTGACCTGAACCATACTATAGGTTAACTAGTTATTGTTAAAGAGACAAGGGATACACCTAGTAGGTACCTATATCTTTCCTGTGTAATAATCACCTCAATTCTTCATGGTCATTATTTAATTAACTAATTAGTACTAGGTATTCAGTGTTGTTTCAGACTACAATATGCAGGAAAGTGAATGTTTACTTTATCCTGAGCATAAACAAATATTAAAAGTACACTGATGTAATGAATAAAACATAAAGTAATGTTGCCCAATCTCGTCATGGCTTGTATTCATGTTATGTTATGGCTACCAATAGCTGAGTTTAATAGGTACCTTACAGAAAATGTCAATAAAAACCCCAATTCAACAAAAAAAACAGAGTTCGAGGCCCGTTTCGCGCATCGTACCTACTAAAAGCAGGTAGACAGAATGACTAAGAGCTATTGTCCCAAAATTGCGCCTGAATACCGTTACGCGAGACTCCCAAAGCCTCGTTACAGGTGCATGATAGCTGCAACTAGTTATGTGCCGAACTATTGTAAATGTTTGTCGCCTCGAAAACACAAAATAATCAATAGAATGGCACGGGGTACGTCGTACGATACAAGATTACAGGTGATTTACCAAACAACCCTGCGCACTGCCCCCGATCAATTCCCACGCATCTCCAGCAAGTAAACAAAAAATACAACGAGATCTGGCCTGCCTAGGACCTGACACCAATTTTAGATGCTGCGTAGGATTAGTCCTGCCTCGCAAGCCTTTTGTTGACAGCCCTGCCCTCGTCGTAAACAACGACCCTTTGTTCCAACCGAAGATAATCAATACACTCACCCAGCTTACTGGGGAAACTTGTGCTGTTTGGAACTAATTTAAAGATGAAGGGGTACTTACTGTAATATTGGCATGTATTTCATACTTCTTTCCACTTCTGCCGACGAATCTGCAGGTCAATTCGTCGACACTAGCAGATATTATCTGAAACCGTTCATGGCTCTTGGGGAACACTTGCTCTAATGTCTTAATTTCTAACTTTAATGTGTTCAAGCAAGCCATCAGTGTGAGGAAACACTAAATTATAAAACTAAATAATAATGATCCGCGATTGTAAATGCATAGAAGTTTTTACGTTCACTTGCGCGACCAAGCAAAATGGCGGAGAGTAATGGCGGAAATAACTTGTTTATCCACCACAACCGCTAGAGTGCAGCACTATTATAGCTGCGTTCACAAAAAAAAAACCGTGGCGTTTTACACGTCTTGAATTTACACTTTCCGACGACCACCGCACTATAGATGGGCAATCACCCGGAATTTTTCCAGTTCTTGTATTCCAATATCCTTCCCGAATTATTAAAAATCCTTCCAAATCCTTCCACTTGGTAAGAAAATAAATTTTAGATGTTTTACAAAGATATTGAATTGAAACCCAAACACGTCGATAGATATAACTATTACACCAGCAAAACCTATTTGATATCATACAGTGCCATTTTTTTGCAATATCTTTGTAAAATCTTTCATGAAACCGTAATTTGTTGGTTTAGTCTGCTACCCGATATGTGTGCACGTTTCCATGAAATATCTTTTCAAACATATTTTTTTCTCCATATTCACTCATATTTTCCAAGTGGGAAGGATTCGGAAGGATTCGTAATAATTTCAGAATTATTCCAGTTGGAGTTTTTGACGTGACAACGTCTTATAAATTGGTTTGCCGGGTGACACTTCAAGAAACTGCGTTACGCTCCGCTCACGTTATGCGCTCACAATGAGAGCGAGTGAGAGGCACGCGTCCCTTCAACTCGGGCATGGTTAGCCCGCCTAAGAGCGAGAGAGACAGACATAAAAAGTCGTTGTCACGTAAAACTTTCGCCCGTATACCGGCTTTACAGGCAACCAATTTTTTTTTTTAAAACAACTCTTGTAGTTCCAAATTCGTCACTAGATATCGTAGGCAAGACATGGAGGATGGCATTTATATCGTACATCCTTAATTTGATTATAAAAAGGTGTTTTAATGGATAGCTGGCAGCACTCTGGCAGTCAATAGTTTATCTGGAAATCAATAATTAAAACAAAAAGTAAACTTAAGAAAAAAACGACTTCCACAAACCCTATTTGATTAGATTGAGTTTAATACATACTGTAAACCCTTACCCCCCCCGGGGACTTAATTTTGTCAAATCCCATCTCTATGCTACCCCACGCTACTAAGGAACCCCTGTACAAAGTTTCATGGCTCTAGGTCCACCGGATTAGGCTATGCGTTGCCTGCCCGTCAGCCACGCATTGTATTTGTACCTAATATGGAGCAGTTCTGGTGGCCATGTGTGGTCTTCATCATCAGTTCCGCATCACAATATTATGCTTACCATGTCCATTTGCACGAGTTATTATGAAAAACACAAAAATCACTATAGGTCAGCCTATAATATTTGAAAAGTTTCCTCGATTTCTCCAGGATCCCATCATCAAATCCTGACCTGGTGTCAATGGAACTAATGGGAAAGTAAACCCTTTGAAACAAAAAAATAATTTTCCAAATCAGTCCATCCGTCTAGGCGCAATCGGGGCACATACATAAAAAAAAACAAAAAACAAAAAAACAAACATACGGACGAATTGTAAACCTCCTCCTTTGGGAAGTCGGTTAAAAATGAAATAATTGAAACAAAAAGTAAACTTTAGAAAAAACCGACTTCCACAAACCCTATTTGATTATATTGAGTTTAATACAAACTGTAACCCCTTATCCCCCCCCCCCTTGGGGACTTAATTTTGTCAAATCTCATATCAGTGCTACCCCACGCTACTAAGGAACCCCTGTACAAAGTTTCATGGCTCTAGGTCCACCGGTTTAGGCTATGCGTTGCCTGCCCGTCAGCCACGCATTGTATTTGTACCTAGTATTGAGCAGATCTGGTGGCCATATGTGGTCTTCATCAGCAGTTCCGCATCACAATATTATGCTTACCATGTGCATTTGCACGAGTTATTATGAAAAACACAAAAATCACTATAGGTCTGCCTATAATATTTGAAAAGTTCCCTCGATTTCTCCAGGATCCCATCATCAGATCCTGACCTGGTGTCAATAGGACCAATGGGAAGGTAAACCCTTTCAAACAAAAAAATATTTTTCCATATCGGTCCATCCGTTTAGGCGCTATCGAGGCACATACATAAAAAAAAAAACAAACATCCGGACGAATTGTAAACCTCCTCCTTTGGGAAGTCGGTTAAAAAGATAGTTCATTTTGGCGAATGAAACGTAATTTACTGACAATATTAGAGACAAATATGCAAGTTTAGCTTATGTATTGTCTCTTCGACGTATGAAAAATGGTGGTGTGACCTAAAGCGTCCCATAAGCGAGATATTTGATATTTTAGATTGCCAAAAGCTTTTTTTTTTGCAAAATCATGTAATCTTATGACTTGGTGATAATGTTACTCAACATTTTTGACAGATGTCACTTTGTTGACAGGGGTCACTACTTTTGACCGGTGTTGCCATTTTTTACTGGGGAACTATTGTTCCTGAGTTCTATGAAATAACAACAGAATGACGTCATGTAAAAGTGCCATCAAATGCTGTATTTTTTGCACAAAATTGACTTTATAAAATATATCTGTTTGAAATATACAATTCTAAAAATATCAAGCCAATAGCAGGCCTGTGACCAGAGATGGGTGCTGGGATTTATTCCGAATCACCCAGTTTGGAAAAATTCCAAAAGTTGGAGTTATTCTGGAATTATTCCGAATCCTTCCATTTGGGTGGGAAAATAAGTCTTAATATTGGGAAAATTAAGGTGTTTTGAAAATATATCGAATTAAAACCTGCACACGTCGATAGAAAACTACTATACGAACATTTTATGTCATAAGGATTTTTTCCTAAAGCGTCACATAATCAAGATATTTGATATCATAGAGTGCCAAAAGTTTATTTTTGCAATATCATTCACTCAAATATCTCACTAATGTGACACTTTAGGACAGATTTCCATATAACATAATTGGTTGGTATAATAGTCTTCTATCGACTTGTGTAGGATTTAATTCGATATATTTTCAAAACACCTTAATTTTCCCTTATTTACACAAGTTTGATGGGAAAATATGTGTAAATAGTCTAAAATAAAGGTGTTTTACAAAGATATCGAATTTAAACTTACACAGGTCAATAGAAAACTATTAGACTAACCATTTATGTCATAATGAAAATCGACCGAAAGTGTCCCATAAGCGAGATATTAGAGTGGCCCCAGTAAAAAATGGCAACACTGGTCAAAAGTTGTCAACAAAGTGACATCTGTTAACAATGTTAACATTACCACCAAGTCTTAAGATTTAATGATTTTGCAAAAAAAAGCTTTTGGCAATCTAATCTAATCTCGCTTATGTGACGCTTAAGGAAAAAAATCCTCATGACAAAAGTTGTTGGTCTAATAGTCCGACATCGATTTGTGCAGGTTTTAATTCAATATTTTTGTAAAACACCTTAATTTTCCCATGTTTACACATATTTTCTCATCAAAATGGAAGGATTCGGAATAATTCTGGAAGGATATCGGAATTATTCCAAAAAGTGGAATAATTCCGGGTGATTGCCCATCTCTGCCTGTGACACTCCGCAAATTACCTACAAAGCTACAAATACATAGGCGTCTCCGACGCACCCGGACCGGCAGGAATAGATTTAGTGGGCTGCCAAGCAGCGGCAAGCGGTTTGCGCGTGTCCGCTCTCGCGCCCCCCGCCCCACTACCCGCGTGGAGTATATAATGGTTTTTAGGGTTCCGTACCCGAACGGGACCCTATTACTGAGACTTCGCTGTCTGTCCGTCCGTCCGTCCATCCGTCCTTCCGTTCGTCTGTCTGTCACCAGGCTGTATCTCATGAACTGTGGTAGCTAGACAGTTGAAATTTTCACAGATGATGTATTTCTGTTGCCGCTATAACAACAAATATTGAGTATATTATTTACTTAAACTTTCCAAACTGGGTGATTCGGAATAAATCCCAGCGCCCATCTATAAGTTTTTCGATACGCCGGCCCGGCACCAGCACCGGCACCGGTTTAGTGAGTAATGCCCGGTTTCCTGGGCGCTGATTAAAGTTAACAGGTTGGTTAAATCAGCTTCAGCCAATCACGAACCGCTATTATTCAAAATGACGGAATTTGATTGGCCGAAACTGATTTAACCAACTTGTTAACTTTAATCAGCGCCCAGGAAACTGGGTGTAAGAGAGGGATAGAATTATAGCTCTGTCCCTCACTTAGTCACTAAACCGGTGCCGGTGCCGTTGCCGGGCCGGCGGCGTATGGAAAAACGCCAGATCGTGAAACTCGTGATCTGCCTTAGGTAAAACACATAACTACTCACGCACATTGGGTTTTTTTTAGTCCGTATGCTACACACAAGCTCTCCGCTCAATGTAGTCTCTGCCTCACGGCGGAGACCTCATCCGGATCTTGTGTGTAGAGAACCGGGCATAGCAGGGAGGTCTGACTCCCGGGCATGGTTAAACCATTTTTTATCCCCTCACCCCCTCACACACCAAAAAAAAAAAAAAACTCGTGATCTGTCGTCCGTCCGTCACTCGGTCATTCACTCACTCAAAAAGTCAGTCAAACTGTCAAGTTTGTTTTGTTGTTACGGTTGTTGTGAATTTTTTACTGCTTAATGTGACCAAAAAATGAACTATGGGCATGGTTCAAGTTCGAGGTACCGCAAGAGGAAACGGTCTAGTTCTCGTGAGCGAGAGGATGACAAACACAGATATCGCAAACACAGCCCAACACAACTTGCCTCTTCGTCGTCCCGTCTTGACTCAGAAGAGTTTAGTTTTCAGCACTACAAACGCGCTCTAAACAAAATTATTCAATACAGCAGCCAAAGCAACACTGTAGCCAACAACCTGGATGATTTCTGGGTATTTTTAGCGAAGTACGAAGCCACACTAAGTAAGGCGGGGAAACCTATATTTGACCACGAATGTGCTGATAGCAATACCTTCTCTAAGTTTCATTGCATCAACTTTACAACAAAGATGAAGTTCGTTGACTCGTATGACGAAAGGGAACGAAAGAGACTGGATAAGAAGCTGTTTGAAGCGTTTTTGAACATAATTTCTGTTTATCTGGATTTCAAAAACAAGGAAAAATTTGAAAAGTTGAAGAAGTTGAGACAATGTCAGGCGGATCTTCCTGTGGCTAAGTACAGGTTAGTTGTTACATACGCCATTTCAGAATGGTTGAAATCCATACATTTTTAAAAAACGCTTGAAGGAACACTATCTTTCTCTACCTTAATATACCTTAGTATAGTAGACGCCAAACAACTTGAGCAAAATGTGACGTGGTGGGGGAAAGTTTGCGCATGTACACTTACGTGCCAAAAAAACGACGCACTTAAAATTCTCAAAACAAATCGTACCTACAGTATACTGCATGAATCTTAGTGCACAATACTATATACTTACTTAGTTCAATCGATAGAAAATGAGAAAATATACTGTACCATTTGCATGAGGGACTGAGCGGTAACAGGTGCACAATAACTGTTTGAGACACGCGAAGTAGGTAGGTACATTTGCTGCAAACTATACAGATTTAATGGTCTGTGGATATGACTATCAAAATAAAACTGTAAATTATTTAGCGACATAATTTGTCATAATTCATATGTCATAATTTCTTTATTGCACACAATTAATTGCAATGACAAAAAGTAAATAAAAACAGTGTACAAAGGCGAGCTTATCTCTAAAAAGAGATCTCTTCCAGCAAACCAAGTTCCGATGAGAGAGTTTGATATATCAGCAAGGGTAGACCTTTGTGTACAACAATATACCTACGAGTACAAAGCTAGAATATACTTACATCCAAATACATCCTAAAATTAACTACCAAAATATTAAAGATATAATACTATTAATAAACTAATATAATATATAAAGAAATTTTTACATACACATACATACACTAATAAATACATACAAACTACCTGAGATTTAAAGAGTGAGGTAATGTCTCTTTACCTGGCTTTTAAATATGTTTAGAGTAGGACTGTCCCTGATGGCACAGGGGAGTGCATTCCACAACCGAATGGCCCGGAGTCTGAACCCGTGCTCATAGGATGCGGTGTTATGCTCTGGGGTTATGAGCATTGAAGCAGCATCAGTTCTCCGAAGTCTGCTGGAAGATAGAAATTGGAAACGGTCTCGTAGGAAGGTTGGATATCTCGGATTCCGCAATATGTTATAGAGAAGGTTGAGGATATGACAATCCCGACGGAGGCGGATCGGCAGCCACTTCAACTCCTTGCGATGCTGTGATATATGGTCGTATTTGCGCAGACCGAAGATGAACCGAATCCCGAGATTTTGAAGTCGTTCGAGTTTGTTCAGTAAATCTTCGTTAGCACTGACCCAGCAGACATCAGCATAATCGATGAGGGGAAGGAGTAGAGACTGGGCGAGAGTGATTTTCGTCTGTCGAGGTAAAAAGAACTGGAGTCTCCTAAGAGAGTGGAAAGTAGCAAATACTCGTCGGCTAACCTCATTGACATGCGCTGACCAGGACAGCTGGTTGTCGAATATAAGACCAAGATTTTTAGCTTTATCGCTATACACGATTATGGTACCGTTGAAAGTGACAGGTGGAACAGGCTGTTGCTGCAACAGGTTAAGAGAGTGTCTGGTACCTATGATCATGGCTTGGGACTTGGTCGGGTTGACCAAGAGTCCAAAAGAGGTAGCCCAGCTTCATACACCCTCCAGATCAGAGTTCAATGCCTCCACAGCAAAGTTAACATCGTTAGGAGAGAAGTGGCGGTAGATCTGGAGATCATCAGCATAGAGATGATATGAAGAAGACAGGACGTCCGAGATGGAGTTAATGAAAATTGAGAATAGAAGAGGAGAAAGAATACCACCTTGGGGGACGCCTGAAAAGAGGTCACACCATTCAGTGGATGACTCCTCCGACCTGATACTCTGTTGCCGATCCCTCAAATATGACTCGAACCAGCTGGCAGAAAAGGAGGAGACATTCAGTGATCTGAGAAGCTCAATGAGAATGTCGAAATCTACGCAGTTGAAGGCACTACTGAAATCAAGCAAAGCCAACACGGAAAGCTGTTTGCAGTCCATAGCTGACTGGATGTCATCTGTGACTTTCAATAGTGCTGTGACGGTGCTATGACCCGGTCTGAACCCTGACTGGAACGTGTTTAGCAGGTTGTTTGAGGAGAGGTAACTGGAAAGCTGGTTAAGGACAATAGTTTCAAGGATTTTGGAGAGGATGGGCAGGATTGAAATGGGGCGATAGTCTTTGAAAGAGGCGGGGCAGGATGTTTTGGGTAATGGGATAACAAGTGCTTTTTTCCACAACGTGGGGAAGACGCCATTAGATATAGAAAAGTTTATGATGTGTGTTATGGCTGGCACAAGTTCATCTAGGGTTGTCGATAGCATTTTCAGGCAAATTTTGTCATCACCTACAGCTTTCGTGTTGATTCTCAATAACGCCTTCTTCACCACATCGATTTCGACATTACTCAAGTTGAATTGTGGGGTGTTCGGAAGAGACTTAGAGCGCAAGCTCAGAAGCGTGGCTTGTTTGACAGTTGGATCCATCACAACAGGCGGGGCAGAAAGGAACTGGTTGAGACCATTGAGATCTACATTGCCAACATGCAGGTCCTGCGACTTTCCTACACCAAGAGTTCTCAGAAACTTCCACACCTGAGCAGGAGTGTAGCTTTCAACGCATTCGTGGATGTGCCGACGTTTAGCATCGCGACAGAGACGGTTGCACTGATTGCGAAGACATTTGTAAGAGAGGAAATTGTCATCTGTCGGATTTTTGCGGTATCTACACTTTGCTCGGTTCCTCTTGGCCATTAGACGCTTGATAGTGTCTGTTAGCCAGGGGGCAGGAAGGTGTTTCACTCTCACTCTCTTTATAGGTGCGTGTTTGTCATAAAGCTTTAGGACAATAGAATTGAAGTTGGTAATTTTATCATCAACGGACTTACTGGTAGTGACAGGGGACCAGTCAATCGACATGGCATCCGACCGAAGAGACTCTTGGTCAATATCTTTAAAGTTTCGGATTAGAATAAATTTTGCTCTGCTCTTGAGAGGCCTGATTTTATATGAGAGATAGATGAGGTCATGAAAAGAGAAAGGCGAGTTTAGTTGACCGTGTAAAGCGACTTTATCCAAATTGGAAATTATCATAATATCGAGAAGAGAGGGGGAGCAATGAGGTTGAAAATGGGTGGCATCAAAAGGCAGAATATGCAGATTAAAGGAGTCGACAATGGATCTGAGTCGGGCAGAACGTAAATTGTTTTTAAGGAGACAGGTGTTAAAATCACCGAGAATGATGGTGTCATCAAATAGTGGCGTCAGATCATTGAGAAGGGCTTCGAAAGATTCAAAGTAGTCGACGCGAAGAGAGGGGCTATACAGAACACCGAGGAGGACCTTGTTGTGATGAAGAACAATTTCGAGAAAGAGATGTTCAGCAGACTCGGAGTACTGGCTGGGGGACGCGCTGATTACCTTGCACGGAATATCCGCACGCAGGTAGATGGCGACGCCACCATCGGCTTTCCCGACTCTGTCATTCCTGTAAAGCCTGAAACCAGGAAGAGCGTACGATGAGGATGGAAGTGAAGGCTTGAGGAACGACTCGGATACAAGAATGCCATCCACACATTGATCGCTAAAAGCTTCGAGCAGGTCCGGAAAGCTGGCGTGAATGCTTTGTGCATTGATATGCACGATGTTCAAATTTTCCCCTACACCACAGAAGACAGACCTAACTTTGACGGACAGTGGTTCCTCCAAAGAAGAGACACTACTTTCCGCACTTAAAAAAACATCGTTAGACGAGCAAGAAACGAAACTTTGATCGAGATTTTCAGGTAGATTATCCATAAATATAAATACGTTGTATAAAATATAACCTAACTAAGTATATAAAATATTATCTATAAATTAAATAAATAAATATTTTTAAAAGTACATATATAAACTCAAGAACTATTAAATAACTACTTCTACTATTTACTATATTTCTTTTTACTAAACATGTTTAGACCTGGACTCACTTAGGGTTGATGAAAGAGATCATTATTACATTTAAATAACAAAACGAAACAATGGGTGTCCTTAGACCGTGAAATGGAACGTGAACTCTTTTACACCGAACGAAACGTAATTAACACTGGGCGGGGCATCGCGTCGTCTTCGTCGTCGTCGTGAACTCGTGACAAGTTGACAACATAAAACGGACCACGACTTTGCTTTACGTCAAAGTGACAGCATGGTGACAGACAGCTGACATGCAACGAGATTCCGCTTTCGCGTCTGTTGGTTATCTTATCACACGTGTCAGAGGGATTTTTTCCAAATTTTTGCCTAATCATTGGCTCCCCTTGAGTGGAGATTGTGTTTATCTGGTGGTGGTTGTATTATTTAACCAGGTGAGTAGTATTGGTGTGTTTAGATCCCTCCATGTCCTCGGACATGGAGGGTGATGGGTGTTCCCCACCGGCGGACCCTGGCGGGACGAATGAGCCCAGGGATCCTGTGGAGGATAATGATCGCATGGATTTGACTTTATTTCCTGATAACACTCCCCAGATCCCAAATGAGAGTAGAAAAAGGACCTATCCCGGGGCGGATAAAGAAATTGAAAGGAACACTTCGGTTAAAAAAACTGTAACAGATCCGGGAGTACAATCGGCATCCATGGTGGTGACCTACACTCATCCCAGCCTGACGGGGGATCTTGTTAGGACATACAGTGAGGAAGACATTGGCCCATTTGTAGTTTTGGTCGAAAGGGAAGCTGACAATGCAGCTATTTCTTTCAACCCATTGAAATTCGGGCAACTTCTATTCCAACTAAATATAAAAAACATAAAAAAGGATGGAATTAAAAAAACAGGAAGGAATAAAATGTCTGTGACATTCCGTAACCAACAAGACGCTAACAACTTCCTTAGCAATTCATTATTGAAACAAAAAAAATACAAGGCATATATACCAACCTATGCAGTTTCCCGAATGGGGTTTGTTAGGGGTGTCCCTGTGGACATGCCGATGGATGAGTTTGTGGAGTCGGTT
Source organism: Argyresthia albistria (assembly GCA_963457715.1). Taxonomy (NCBI): domain Eukaryota; kingdom Metazoa; phylum Arthropoda; class Insecta; order Lepidoptera; family Argyresthiidae; genus Argyresthia; species Argyresthia albistria. The sequence goes on from OY735260.1 coordinate 7,807,629, forward strand.
GATCTTCCGGCGGGATGCGGGGAGATCCTGAAGGCACGCAGATTGAACCGCAAGCAGTGGCAGGATCATGTTGCTTCTTGGGTTCCTACTCAGTCTGTTGTGTTAACCTTTAGGGGCCAAGTCTTGCCGGAGAGAATCTTCTCTTACCACACATCCCTGCTAGTAGAAACATACCAATTGCCTACCATTCAATGCCATCAATGCCTTCGCTTTGGCCATGTCAAGGCTCAATGCCGCTCTAAACCCCGCTGCTTCCGATGCACTCAGTCCCATCTAGGTGAAGAATGTACCGAATTGACTATTGACCCAACATGCATTTTCTGTTCAGGCAACCATGTTGCCACCGACAAAATCTGTCCTGAACAGGGCAGACAAAAATCTATAAAAATGATGATGACCCAAGAGAACATCTCATATGGAGAAGCCTCTTTCAAGATCCCTTCATCTGGAAGATCTTACGCAGAAATGCTCAAAACCCCATCAGTCCTAACTCCAGCACCTACAACCTCAACATCCCATAAAAAAACTGTGTACTCTCAAAGGTCCAGACCTCCTCCACTTATAGGTTATGACAGATCAGCCCATAATATGCTGATTGCAGATCCAAAATCTTCAGTGCCTAATGGGTTCTGCCTATCTCAATCATCACAATCTATATCCCCAAACGACAACCTCATTGAAACCCTTTTGTCCCTCATTGTGAATATAATATCTAAATTTAGTGATTCAGTACCGACCAACGTTGCTCAACAGTTATTACAAATTTCCAATATCCTTAACAATGTTCCCCCAAATACTTCAGTGGAACACTCAAAGCATCAAGGCTAAAAAACCAGAACTTCTTAACTTGATTCAACAATATAAACCCATTGTTGCTGCCGTCTCGGAGACATGGTTACTTCCAGGCTCACGTTTTCGGGTTCCTGGTTACTCGTGCCTTCGGGAGGACAGAGACGATGGTTATGCAGGGACCGCTTTATTAGTAAAGCGTTCCCTTACTTTTACCCAAATTCCCCTCCCTCCCCATGGCCAGGAGATAAATGCCATAGCTCTTAGAGCTCTTGGTATGTCTTTCCTGTCCTTGTATATAGCATCCCCTACAGCTTCAATTATTCCCTCTTTGCTATCTATAATTTCCTCTCTTACTCCCCCTGTTATAGTCATGGGAGACTTCAACTCCCACCATATCTCTTGGGGTTCCTATAAGTGTGACCCCTTCTCTCATCTTCTTCTTGACCTTCTGGATAACTTAAATCTCTGTATAATTAATGATGGTTCTCCTACCCGTAGAGTTCATCCCCATCAGAACCCCAAGTCTGCTGTTGATCTTACTATCACTTCCCCCTCTCTTTCTTCTTCATGTCTCTGGAAAAGACTCTCAAGTACTTTTGGGAGTGACCATTTTCCTATCCTTATATCTCTTCCTTCCCAGTCTTATACCCCCATTGACCCCCACCCCCTAGTTCGATACAGGTTGTCTAAAGCTAACTGGGATGACTTCTCCTCCTCGTTAGATGTTAAAATGGATTCAATTCCTCAATGCACTTCTAATAATTTCCTATTACTGTATGAAAACTTTGTGGATGCCATCTTGTCATCTGCAAATTCATACATTCCTATAAAGAAGCCAGGGAAACATAGAGTCTCACCCCCATGGTGGGATTCAGAGTGTACGTTGGTGATTGAGGAGAGAAACGCAGCTGAAACTCTATACATTTCTGACATGTCGATGGATAATTTTATTAAATATAAGCACTTAGCCGCTCGAGCTAAAAGAACAATAAATCGGAAAAAATCAGCGGGTTGGAAATTGTTTTGTGAAGGTCTCTCTCCTCGCGCTCGCCCTTCAGTAGTCTGGAGAAACATCCGTAGATTTAGATGCTCTATGAATATAGAGAATGTGTCTTCCAATGATCCTTCAGTTTGGCTAGACGCTTTCGCCGACAGACTTTCTCCGCCATTCTCCCCTTATTCTGATGATCTCCCGTCTCCCCCCTCCTTTATTTCTGCATCTGGGAATATGGACGCCCCGTTCTCTATGCGCGAATTGGAATGCGCACTGGAAGGCCTTGTCGACTCTTCCCCTGGAGTCGATGGGATTCCTTACTCTTTCTTAACTAAATCTAACTTAAAATGTAAATTTAAATATTTGGAATTAATAAACTTCTTCTTTGACTATGGGTCCTCCCCAACTACTTGGAGCAAACAAATCATAATCCCAATCCTCAAACCTGGCAAGAACCCCTCTGACCCTAACTCCCGTAGACCTATTGCTCTCTCTTCTGTCCTATGTAAAATTATGGAACATCTATTAAAAACTAGACTTGAGTGGTTCCTAGAGCATAATAACATCTTAGCTAAATCTCAGTTTGGTTTTCGTAAGGGTATGAGCACTATGGATAGCCTAAGCATCATTGTTACTGATATTCACCTTGCATTTAAGAAGAAACAGTACCTGGTGGCAGTATTCCTTGACATAGCCTCTGCATATGATAATGTCATACTCTCAGTTCTCAGGCAAACAATGCAAAATCTGAGTATTCCTGAGAAGTTGACTCGATTTATATGCAATCTTCTCATGGAGAGATCTATATCCATCAAAATTGCTAACTGCCCACCTACTAGTCGTACTGTATGGAAAGGTCTCCCCCAGGGATCTGTCATGAGCCCACTCCTATACAATTTATACACGTATGATCTTGAAAGATGTGTTACCCCTTTCTGTAATATTCTACAATACGCTGACGATTTAGCCCTCTATATTTCTGTAGACTCTTGCTCAGTTGCAGAATCCCGCCTCAACTCGGCGCTGACATATCTAAATGATTGGCTCGTCGCTCACGGGTTATCTCTTTCGGCCTCCAAGAGTTCCTCAGTTATTTTCACCAAAAAACGATCCATTCCCGATATTGATCTCCTCATTGAGGACGAACTTATCCCTACTGATAATAAAGTCAAGTTTCTAGGAGTGATTCTCGACTCCAGACTGACTGGGGTCCCTCACTTGACGTATGTTGCCCAAAAATGTGAGAAGGGTATTAACGTTCTTCGTTCCTTATCAGGAGTATGGTGGGGGGCTCACCCTTACTCTCAAAAATTAATCTACAACGCGATTATCCGTAGCCACTTTGATTATGGCGGTTTCCTTTTGGACCCTTGTAACAAAGCTGCCACCGTCAAAATTTCCAGAATCCAAGCTAAATGTCTGAGAATAATTTCAGGAACAATGAAATCATCCCCAACTAATGCTCTCCAGGTTGAATGTGTCGATCCCCCGCTTTATCTCCGCAATCAATATTTATGTGATCGATTTTTTTTAAAGCTTGTTCAGGTTTCTTCTCACCCCTTACTCTCTAAACTCGAAAGACTCTTTCAGATCACTACGGCTCAAGGTTACAGATCCCTGAAGGATCTTCCTTGTTTAGTTCGAAGTTTCATAATTTTTTTCCGTATCCGTCACCCCATATTCCATTTTGATACTTTTCCACTCTTTTCCTTCCCATATCATTGTCTTATTTTTAATCCTCAAATCTTATTAGATTTTGGTATACAAAAAGACTCAATTGAACCCAATAGGCAATTTAATAGAATAATAACAGAAAAATGGCCAGGGTGGCTGCCCATATTCACGGATGCATCCAAGCTTTCCTCTTCCGGGAATGTTGGATCAGCCGTGTGGATCCCTAAATTCAAAATTATTTTAAATTTCAAACTACCTCCGGGTTCCTCCGTTTTTTCCGGGGAGGCGACGGCAATATTTGAAGCCATTTCGTATGTTGAATCCCATTCTTTGGATAACACTTTGATTTTGTCAGACTCCTTAAGCTCTCTTTACGCAATTTCTGCTAACCCATTCAAATCAAAACTAAAGTCTCCTCTTATATTAAACATTCGGCATGCTTTGTTCAGATGTCATTCTCGGGGCATCAACATTATTCTTGCTTGGATTCCAGCTCACATTGGTATTTCGGGTAATGAAATGGTTGACTCTTGTGCGAAGGAAGCTGTAGAGACTGGTGACTTATCACACTACAAAATTCGTACCCAAGACCTAGTTTCTACGGCTAAGACTCGTCTGGAAAAATCTTGGGACTCTTCATGGCAGTCATCTAGATCCTTAAAGGGTAGGCATTATGGTGAAATTCAGCCGTCAATACCTAAAAAACCTTGGTTTTTCAAGTACAGGGATGTGTGTAAGTCCGTTACATCGACTATCTGTCGACTTCGCCTGGGACACTCCTGCACTCCAGTATTTCTTGCTAAAATTAGGATAAGGGATTCCTCTCTTTGTGAATGCGGCCTGGCTGACGGTACGCCTGATCATTTGTTTTTTGAATGTACTAATCTTCAAACCTCACTGTATGACATCCTCCCTGGTAAGATCCCCCGTCCCGTCAATCTTAAATTCTTATTGACTCTTTCGGATCCTTCCTTTATTCATATCCTTTCTAAATTTATAACCTCTAACAAAATTAAACTGTAGTTAGATGTTGATTTATTATAGGTATTATGTTATATCTGTATGTCTTCTTTTTGTGTCTAATACCCTTACCTATAACTTTGTAACCACTTATATATATAAGTATATTGTTAAATTTTTGTTGTCCTAATAATTGGTGTTTGTCCGGGTCTTTTTATAGGTAAACAAGTCACAACTCTGAAGATACATCGATAACTGTACAAAGTGATCCCCTTCGTGTCATCTTTAACACGTGATATTGGCGGAATTACTGTAGGGATCCACAGTAGAAGCCATTAATCCAAAAATTGAATTGAATTGACATGCAACGAAACGATACAATACAAACAAATAAATGAAGTTGAAAATACTTGAAAAGTAAACACACACACATGGAAGTAAAAATGTTAGCTGATTGCTGACTACCTCGCAGTTATCGGAATAGAAAATATTTGTTCCGTGGTATGAGACTTGTACAAGACTGGAGATACGATGTCTAGTGAAGATGCATAACCTCACTTAGCTTGTGCGCCTTTCCTTGTTGCGGACTTGATGGAGCCGACGGTCTCACTCGCAGCAGGCTTCTTCCCTTTGTCCGATGAAGTTGACGGGGCATCCTTGCTTGGAAACTTGGACAACAGCGGCCTGAGGTCATTCCAGCACTCCACTTTACGGCGTGACTTGTCTGGCAGCGCGACCATGATCCTGCCTTCCGAGGTCCAGACGCTGCTCATTCCAAAGTGCTTTCGCGCCGCTGCGAAGACTTCCTGGCGCGATTTGGTTAAAAATTCAGTCAAAGTTGTGCCCGAACCCTTAAGAGACTTCTTCAGCCCCCACACCTCGCCGCGGGCTGCCATCGTAGCGAAGCGAACAAGAAGTGGTCGGGTTTTCGCTCCTTTAGCCCCCAATCGGTGAACCACTCTTACCGCACCAATACTATCTTCAGTCACCTTGAGCTGATCAGCAAGCACAGCCCGCAAGACATCCTCCGGCCGTTCATCAGCTACCTCGGGTACACCATGCACCAGCAAGACCTTCCGCCTGGACACAGTCTCGTGCCGGTCCAGACCCAGCGTCAAGAGCTCCAGCTGGGATTTGAATGTTCCGAGACATTTCCAAATTAGTGATTTAAAGCTGAGGAACTCACTCGCCAAGCTTGCTAAGTTCTTCGGGGCGGGAGTAGATGTGGCAGCATGTAGGTCCCTCTCGTACTGCTCCATCCGGTCGCCGAAGGTCTTTTCCATTGCCTCAATGCCCTTTGCCAACTCAGCATGAACATCCATTGTATTGTGATAATGTTGTGTTAGTGATAATTAATATGAAATGTGAATAGTGAGAGCCCAGGTCAGTTGTTTTATAAATAAATTTCCATTAAATTATTGTAATTGTATTTTTAAATTAATTAAATCAAGGGAGCTCATAAAAATTACTGTTGTAGTTTGGACTACCCTCCGGAGAAAAAAGACAGAGACATATGTCGTCTTTATTGGTGTCTATTAACAAAGAATAATGATTTGACAAAAGACAAGATTTTTATGGGATACCTACGATTGAAATTCCCTAAAATTACGTTTTTCCACCTACACCTATAAAACATAATAATGTGGCCGATTCTCTAGGTTACACTCACTAAAATTACTTGACAATATTAAGTCCGACAGTTCTTATGCGGTCGCCATAGATTCCAATTTCGAACTTACTTTTGAATTATTTTAATGTACTGATGAACTAATTCAAAAGTGGGTTCGAAAATGGAATCTATGGCAACCGCGTAAGAGCGTCGGAGCTAATGTTGTCAAGTAATTTTAGTGAGTGTGCCCTAGAGAATTGGCCCCAATATCTCCATCGATAGAAAACTCATCATATACCATCTTTCTGGCTTGCCTTTTTAAAACTACGTTGGGACGTCGAGGCATTTTTTATCCGTGATTTCACTGCACGCAAGTGTGAACTCAAAGCGGGAAACGATGGTTGAATGATCTACCAATAGCGTGGCTAGGCGCGCTCGATGCGATGCTCCTTCCGCACGCCGCGTCCCGCACCCCATACCGTGGTGCGCAGTTTCATATATCAGATGGTTTCTTTCTGCGCACGCAAGGTCATTTGTTCAAGTTGTTTGGCGTTACCTATATCTATTTATACAACGTGTAACTCTAAGTACGCAAAACCTTATAGACCCCAAGTGATTTTTATTACAAGAAAATTATTGTTGAAAGAAAATTAAAAAAAAAACTAAAATTCTAGAAGATATGAGCAGTTTTCGTTTTCTTAACAATTCTAATAGTTTCTCTTAGCTCTGCCGCCTTAAAACCGCCCGCAGTACACCGCCCGCGATAGCACAAAATAGGTACCTAGACATTCACACCCGCCGTTTGTTCCCTTCTAACGTTCATTGCGAGATCCTTAGTTTGAAAGAGATAACTAATGTAGCGCGCGCGCTTGCTTTGTGGATTGATCTGTCGCTGCTTTCGTTCGACACACTTATTTGAATATCTCGCTGGATGACGGTAAATGATAGAAGCGGCAATAAATAATTATAGATAAAATTTAAAAAAATATATACAGGTATAGTGATGGAATCGATTATACTCGTCATTCTGAACAACCTATTTTCAGGTTTTGCGTACTTAAAGTTACACGTTGTATAGTATATTTTGTTTTTATCTGTATTTATGTATTTATTAGTAAGTAGTCTATTATTTTAATATTTATCGTTGTGCACTTATGTAGGTCTACCTTTTATTAAATTATCCTCTCCAGCCTAGGTTTGCTGGAAGAGATCTCTTATTAGAGATAAGCTCACATTTGTACATGTTTTTTCTAATATTAAGTGTCTGCATTATGTTTTCTGTGCAATAAAGTATAAAGTAAAGTAAAGTAAATCCATCAATATGTTTCAATGTTGAGATTTCAGTTTGTCAAAATGGTATCCTAGTGTGAGGCCAGAAGCCATGTGTGTGGTTGTTTTTTTGCTGATAACCTGTTTTTGTTTATTTCAGGGAAGAGATAGTTAGATCAGTCCAAGAAAGTAAAGTGGTTATTGTAGCTGGTGACACAGGCTGTGGAAAATCAACACAAGTACCTCAATATCTTAATGATGCTGGGTTTCAGAGCATAGGTACGATTAGCAATTTCTATGTGATCAAGCAACAAACTCAGCATACTAGAATTCATTAACTCTTAGGCTCGGGTAAACCCCATAGTACACTGCCTGACAGGTGACACCAAGACATCTATAAATTACTATTGCAAGAATTGAAAGCTTAACTTCCCCTAATTGTAATGTCAAATATTTTACTTTTGCAGCCATGATACCGAGCCAAAGGTTTAAAAGAACAGGGAGATTTGGGAGGAAAATCAGCTGAACCAACAGTAACCAGTGCTCAAACACTAGGAATTCAAATACTCACAATAGAGACCTGATCATACACCAGTGCTCAGCAGGTGTCCCACCTCATCATATTCTATCATCATGCTTTTATCATTCCAGCCTGCACCCAACCTAGGAGAATCGCCTGCATCTCACTCTCTAAACGAGTTGCGTTTGAAACACTCACTCAGTTTGAATCACAAGTGGGATACCAGATAAGATTTGAGAAAAGCAAGACAGCAGATACGAAGATTTGCTTCATCACAGAGGGATTGCTGTTGAGACAGGTAACTCAAGAAATACTCAAGAATCATTCTAACAGGAAAGGAAAACATGGGAATCATATGTCCATAGCTATGGCGATGAGCTGGCTCCCTGTTTCTGAAAATGGAGTGTTAAATAACTGGCTATGTAGGCACATCTGTGCATGTATCACCCCATATGGAAAAAGGAGCGACAGTGTGTGAGTGTGTACTCAAGAAACTGTTGATGATAAGAAGTATATAAATTAGCTACACCTGGTTGTAATCCGGCATAGCTAATTCCCATGATATCTCAACCGTTTATTGTTTACCATAAATCAGCCTTAGGAAATCTTTTCTTTTCATAGGATGATTATGATAATATTAAAAAAGTTCCTGACTAAACAGTGATTATAACATTAATCTCAGGCCTTAATTGATGTTATAAAGGCCTCTCACATATAAAGGTCTTTCACACTCATCATCTCACAACAGGATGGTCCCTCAGCTCGTCACTACTACGATTTCTAGGGCGTCCTTAGCGTTTTTCATGCAGTTTGACAGTGTATATGTTGCAGTCAGAACTCTTAATCAGTCAAAAGTACTTTTAACTAAGAAAATCGGTAAAAACTGCTTTGGACTGCCTCTGGTCAATAGCTTATCAGCTACAGCATTCCTGCCTCAACAATAGCACGTTTGACTAACGTTACGTTTAACGAGTTGTCTAAACGTTCCTAGGCAACAAAACACATTTCAACTTTGGTAGGGTATACATAAGCAGACAAATTCGGTTTTGTGAAATTACATGGGGAGTTTTGTAAACCAAGAGCGCCAGTCAAAACCACTTTTGACCACAAATTAGCAGTCAAAACTACTCATTACTAGTCAAAAGTACTAACCAACCCACTCAGTCAAAAGTACTTTTGTCTAGTTTTTACGGTCAAAACTAGTTTTGACTGATTAAGAGTTCTGTCTGCAACATATACGCAAAGGCTAATAAACAATCTAATCTTTCCCCCAGATGTCCTCAGACAACCTTCCAAGTTATGACGTCATAATTCTCGACGAGATTCACGAACGTCACCTAATGGGTGACTTCCTCCTTGGCGTACTAAAGTGCCTTATACACAGTCGCGATGACATCAAACTAGTCCTTATGTCCGCTACGATCAATATACAACTGTTCGTGGACTACTTCTCGGCTGAGTCTGCTGCCGTTATTCAGGTGACTATTTCACATTCATATATGTAAATTATACTCATTCCAACATAGGATGATCTCTGACAGCTTGTCATAGTGACTTTACTAGGCATGGGGATAATATCGATTTAAATTATCGATATTCTAACTAAAGTTTCTGAATGTTTCTAGCAAATCAAACAAAAGGATGTTGTAACATGTTTTTATTCTTGTTAAATCGGTTCACAGCCCAAATCAACATCATCAAAGTCTGAGTCAGTTCCTGGGTCGATTGGTCGAATCGTACGTCACGCTCCCAATCTTCTTCCATAATTTTTCTTGTTCTGTCGATATCTTTCGTCCAATTGTCCGATGTGACACTGTCAATCAATATCCTATTATATGTTTCGAGTCAAGATCGATAACTTGTCTTACGATAAGTGTAGCACGTCACTATTTGCCAATAAAGTATGTTAATTGTCTCTATACATTTTAACGTTGAAAAATATGATACTTCATAGGCGTGTTTTGACACTGACAGCTGTCAGAGATCATCCTGTGTTGGATAGGGTATAGACAATTCGCTTTTCGCTCGTCTATTTCTCGCTAGTTCGCGATTCTCAAACTATGAACTCATGACATTTGGTTAGACAGCTGAGACAATTCTCAGGGTTGAGAGCGATTTATTAATACGTGGGCTAGATATCCTGTGTAGTAAGATCTGAAAATAACGATATTACAAACATAAATATCCAAGATGTCACACGTAGATTCCAGTTCATTGTGACCTCTCGTCGGCACATCTTATCTATCTATTGTTCTCCATTGTTCATTTGTTCGACCGGTGTGCTTCTGAGAGTGAACTAGTTAACGAACATTTAATTATTTCAGGTCCCTGGACGACTATACCCCATAGAGCTAAACTACAAGCCAATATTCATAGAAGGCAAACCGTCTAGAGACGACAGATTGGATCCGCAGCCTTACGTACAGATAATGCAACTGATTGACAGCAAATATCCGGGTGAGTCCTAGTCCAATGCCAAACCTCTGCTTAAATTAAGTGCAACTCAAATGTTCCATGACATCTATTCTATTGTTCATATTCGCTCTCGCTCGCACGTCTATTGTTGCTATTGTTAGTTTGGCCCGCGTGTGTCTTAACGCGAGCGAACCGATTAATGGGCGGTGTCTTATCGTGACTGTGAGGTCTGGTTTGGGGAGCCTTAAAATCAGTAGCCCTCATTGTGGCCTTATTAATTAAACTTTATTATGTCTTTTGTTTTGACTATTGTTTTTAAGGGTTCTGTACCCGAAGGATGCCAAACAGGACCCTATTACTAAGCATCCGCTGTCCGTCTGTCCGTCCGTTCGTCTGTCCGACAGAGGGCCCTTCAGCACGAAACGTAAAAGCTAGAAATTTGAAATTTTCACAGAATGTGTATATCTGTTGCCGCTCCACCAGCAAATACAGTATTACACAAAATAATAAAAAATAAAGGTGTCCGTCCCCATACAAGAAACTTTTTTTTACATTTTTGGTACGATTGGTGAGGAACCCTCCGTTTGAGAGTCCGACTCGCACTTAGTCGTTTTTTTTTTCTTCAGCCGACGAAAGGGGTGACCTACTAATATTCCTGTCTGGCGTGCAAGAGATAACGGCGATAGCAGATGCAGCCCAGCAATATGCGGACAAGACTAAAAACTGGATAGTCCTGCCTTTGCATAGTGGCCTGTCGTTGGCTGAACAAGACAAGGTTAGTTGGTCTGTAAATAAAACTTTTTTAGGTAATGTCTGCTGCACCCCGATTCCGTACAATCAGACCGGGTTGGTAGCCGACTATATACGCACGGTTTTACTCGATAGATCTGCGTGACAGTCGCGGCTGGCGGGCAAAATTGCCAGTGGCAAGAACAGGCACATATAGGTCTTTATCAAATATTTACCGAGTAGCGATTAACGGGAAGTTACTGCTTAAAGGCCTATACAATCTGCGCCCGCCGGCCCGGAGGCTTGTGCCGCTTGCGCCCGCGCGCGCTGCCCGGCGGGGCATGCCGGCGGCGCAGGCACTGTTCGCTCGCACTTCGCTCAGTCGCCCGCCGGCTTTCATAACGTAGTAACGCAGAATGTCGCAGATGCCGCGGCCCTCGTGCCGACGGCAAAGGTCGTTCCGGCTGCCTCACGGCGCTGCAGTGTGTAGAGGCCTTAACAGGTCATCCAAAACACGGAAGCGTCCTAAACAATTGCAACATTTTGTTGTTGTTTTTGGACCATGAAAACGTATCCTTTCCGAGGTCCTTTTCTATGAGGCATATTATGTGGTGGTTTCGGATTCCAGTACCCAATCTCGACTAGATTTTGCTACCCGAATACGCTCGGCCACGGACTCTTGTTACCTACCAAAGACCCTATCAATATACAGGGTGTAACAGAAAGGGGCGTACAAGTCGAAAAAGGGTTGTTAGTTATAATAATATCATTCTGAACAACTTTCACTATGGGACTGACTTGATCAGAGCAACTTTATTTTTATTAACTCAGTACATTTCGGGCCTAGCGCTCAGCTAATCTGTATTCTATTCTTCTTCTGCTCAGCTGATCTGTATGGTGGAGTGAAAAAAAAAGTTGCTCTGATCAAGTCGGTCCCATAGTGAAAGTTGTTCAGAATGATGTCCCTAACTACCCTCTTTAGGCTTGTACACCCCTTTCTGTTACACCCTGTAGAATCTATTATTTGCTACATAGGCCTTCGTAAAGGACAGTGGTAAGTACGAGGTTCAATCGATAATAACAACCCCATTTCCAGGTATTCGACTACCCCCCAGAGGGCATCAGAAAGTGCATCGTCTCCACCAACATCGCCGAGACGTCCGTGACGATAGATGGCATCAGGTTCGTGGGTATTTAGCATGACCAGCTGCCCGTTGCGCGACTTCGCAGCGCGTTTTAGGTATTCTCAAGCCGGGTCTCCTGCGACTGTTTTTTTTTGAAACAATACACAAAAACATTGAAACATTGGCACACCTCGGACACTCCATAGAACGCTCGTAAAACCTATTACTACTACATAGCCTAATGACATTTGTACACGTGCAAATGTGTGCGTAAACTCGTTCCTTTCTGAATGTGTGCGTTCAGCGCCTAAACAAAGTGTCTCCCGAAGAGGCTCCCCGACTCCGGGGTGAGGTGCGGTATCTGAATCCGCGCGGGGAAGGGAGTGGCCGTTCTGTACGTAGTACTATTATCTCTTCTGTGACATTGGGGTGTGGCCATACACCTCTGTGTATGCAAACACAATGTTTTTGTTTTCAAACATTCCCCGCACGGGGAAGAGAGGGGAAGGATTTGTTTCATTTCAATCAAACGCCGCTCACTGCGCACGTTCGTGGTCGTTAGTGACATTCTATTTTTGAGGTTTCCTTATTGTTTTTGTCGGACTACGGACTGGGGGTGTTAAAAAGTGGTTTTGTAATAAAAAACTGCAAATGGATTTGTGTAGGGATACCGTCACATTATTTATAAACTTAATCCGTACATAGACAAAATGTTTTCATACACAACTAACACAAAACGGAGGAGACGGTTTGTGTATGGAAACAAATGTTTTTGTTTTATGTTTTCTGTGTACGAAACATTGCTGGAGACTCGGCTTCATAGTTACCGGCCACAAAACGATTCGTTCATCATTTTGAAAATCCATAATTATCGATCTGTGTTGGGCATAATTCGCATTAATTACGCTCAGATTTACGAAACTCTTTGCTTATTAACTGTATGGGTCGATTGGATCGTAACGCACAGCTGTCAAACATAAGTTCCGGTTCCGCGAGTTCCGCTTCTAACAAAGAGGTTGAACGAGCGTTGGACGTTCGAATACTTAGTAGACATATCCGTTTGAAATTGATAACTCACCCGATTGCTATCCGCAGGTTCGTAGTAGACTCTGGCAAGGTGAAGGAGATGAGCTACGACCCCAGCACTAAGATGCAGCGGTTGAAAGAGTTCTGGATCTCCCAGGCTAGTGCCGACCAGAGGAAAGGACGCGCTGGCAGGACAGGTAAGGGTTTGGGTTTGAAATGAAATTGAAATGAAATGAAAGTTTATTGACAGATATTATTATGGTTTACACAAGTTCTACTTACAAAACTAAGGAGACACTTAATTAGGAACATTTATCGTAAAATAGGAGGGATCAGTGACAAGACAACCGATACGGTTGTCAAATGGTGCTCAATACATTACATGTAAAGGATGGTGCTCAATGAATTACATGTAAGGGATGAGCAACTTACTTCTCAAGTAGATTGTGTTTGAATTCTACAAGAACACGGCAGGAATACTAATGCGAAGTAGAAAGAAAAGGCTAAAGATCAGTTGGCTGACTGACCACTGTAATATAATGGCTTTTTTTCCAATTTTACGGCTCTGGATAGTCCTTTAGCCGACTAATATAATGGCGTGTATATAATGGGATGGTGACAATCAATACCATTTTTAAACGGCTTCCAAAAGTGCTTCGTGCGTTTTATGCCCTTGTTGTACAATCTACTATTAAGCGATGGCGATGACAACACTTCTGTTAGTTCAACTGAATAAACAATTTCGATTCGTAATTTCGTAAATTCTTTATTGTACTCACATGATGACAGACAGATATCTTATAGAAAAATCGTGTACAAAGGCGAGCTTATCTCTAATAAGAGAGTTCTTCCGATTGTGTTGGTAACATCCCTAGTCTTTAAAAAGTGGATTAGGTATATGAAGTTTTAGATTAGCTATCAAGTTGTCTGTTTGATAATAGGGCAGCTTTAGTTATCAACTCCTGACAATCGGGTCGGCCACTATCCCTAACCGCTCTATCAACCAGCTCTGAGCCACGGTGTTGAATGGCTAATCTGGTAAACACCCGGGTGGCAATTCTCGCGCCAGCGATATCATGTCCATGGTCGAAATATTGATTTTGAGATACGGAAATCTAAGTCAAAAACAAGAAAAAGCTATTCTCACGACCAGCCTTACGACCAACTGAGATATCCCGACCCGTTTTCAATCGAAATAAATTTGAATCGAAATCGTTTTCGACGGATTTAGGCGGTGTCAAAACCGATATCTTGACTAGGGAGATGATCTCGATAGCGCGAGAATCGGGGGCCTGATGTGCATAACAGTGGGGACAATAATGGGCTTTTATGATTTATTTCTATCTCAAGGCCCCGGCGTCTGCTACCGCATCTACTCCGAGCGGCAATTCGACGACATGGACGCATTCTCTACGCCAGAGATAGCCCGGGTGCCGCTAGCCAGTTTGTTTCTATTGATGACGTCACTTGGAATGAATGACGTCAGACGGTTCCCGTTTGTACGCGCGCCGCCGGAGGAGAGCGTTGAGAATGCGTTGTTGGAGCTCAAACATCATGTGAGTGGCCATTCTTTCATCACAATAAGCATGTACATTATACAGGGTCTAACAGAAGGGTGTAGTCATATTTTAGGGGGTTGTTAGGGACATCATTCTGAGCAACTTTCACTATGAAACCGATTTGATCAGAGCGACTTTAATTTTCACTTCTCTATACAAATCAGCTGACCGCCCGGACCAAAACGTATGGAACGTACGGTTTCATAGTAAAAGTTGCTCAGAATTATCTCCCTGACATCCCCTAAAATATGCCTACACGCTTCTGTTACACCCTGTATAGACGTAAATTATTTATTGCTACATTGTGCCGTGCAGAACTCTGCAGTTAGACAAGGTGGTGGCAATGAACCTTAATTCAACCGTTTTCAACCTTTCTTGGGCTTGCCACTGTATCCGCCATTGCTCTTGCTCGCGTGCGAAAGCTTTACTTGGAGCCAGCGGCGTGCTGGGCCGCGATTCTGTAGGCTAATCGCATTGCAATGGCTATAGCGAGGGCGCAAATTGCCGGTTTTTGGCTTGTCGAGACGCGTCGCGCCGGCTGCATACAAACCAGTGTCTTTCGCCCTCGTTATTGCCATGCAATTCGTGTACAGGATCGTGGCCCTGGAGTATGGCTCAATCTTAATCGTATCCGGGTAACGGCCTGTGTCATAATTTTCATAATTTCATAATTTCTTTATTGCACACAAACAGTTACATAGGACAGTAAAAAACATAGAAAACGTGTACAAAGGCGAGCTTATCGCTAATAAGAGATCTCTTCCAGTAAACCAAATAGGGATGAGACAGGTGGATTGCTGAGCAGGAGTAGACCCATGTGTACAATACATATAATTATTACTTACAAATCAATAGACTACATAAACTAGTGCATACTTATATAAATAAATATGAAGTATAATATAATATACATATACTAATAAATACTATACATACTACCTATAATTCTATAAAGACAGGTAATGCTTCTTCACACGACTCTTAAAAATATTGAGAGTAGGACTATCCCTGATGGTGCAGGGGAGTGCGTTCCATAAGCGGATAGCACGAAGTCATTGCTCCATTTGTTATTACTATGTGAAACGACAGATATTATACTAATACAGATAGACCACCTAGAACAAAATATGACACCGGCGTAAACTGAGATGCTACGGAAGCTTCTTTAGTTCGAGGCCATTATCGCTTGGTGCAGCACCATCGAAAATTGCAAGTACCACGAGATGGTGCTAAGATATATAGGATTTATTCTAAGATTAGCGCCACCTAGAAGTATGTTAACTGAAACCATGGCGTTTAACGTACAAATCTTACTCCTCACGCCATCTCTTTTTTTTACGAAGGGTTACTAATTCTAATTTGTATGGGATGAGCACCCTGTGGTGAAACTAACAGAAAAATTCTACCAACACAGGGCGCTCTGACATCCAACGAGAAGATAACGCCTCTCGGTAAAGCTCTCTCAAACTTACCAGTGGAGGTCTCCCTGGCGAAGGCCCTGGTGGTGGGGAGCGCGAGCTTACCGACGCACAAGCTCGACTCGGCGTTGGCACTGTCCGCAGCTTTGGGGATACGCTCGATATTCACGACGAAAGCTCACAGGGACTTTGATAGTGAGGTAAGGTTCATCATAAACATTGGCTTTTCTATCTTTTTAAGGTTCCGTACCCGAAGGGTGCCAAACAGGACCCTATTACTGAGACTTCGCTGTCCGTCTGTCTGTCACCAGGCTGTATCTCATGAACCGTGGTAGCTAGACAGTTGAAATTTTCTCAGATGATGTATTTCTGTTGCCGCTATAACAATAAATACTAAAAAACAAAATAAATTTAATATTAAGGGGGGCTCCCATACAACTAACGTGATTTTTAGGGTTCCGTACCCGAAGGGTGCCAAACGGGACCCTATTACTGAGACTTCGCTGTCCGTCCGTCCGTCCGTCCGTCCGTCCGTCCGTCCGTCCGTCCGTCTGTCACCGGGTCCGCCTGCACGAACCGTAATAGCTAGAAAGCTGAAATTTTCACAGAATGTGTATATCTGTTGCCGCACCAACCACAAATACTGAAATACGAGAGATATTACAAATTGAAAGTGGTCTCGGTACAAGATACGTCTTCACAACACGCTTGAAAAGTTTATACCAAGGCCATTTTGTTTTGGTAGGTAAGCCTTCTTTTAATGAAACTAAATTTAAATGATATGGCAATGTCGTCCCCGGACTTCTACAAAGACTTTAAATATTAATTGATGAATTACGACGTCTCTATTTATTATGTAGAACTTTTAGAAAATAATTATAAAATTAATAGTTTTTAATTACTTTTGTTTTCATACAAATCTCAGAGCACAGAAATTATTTTTTTCCTTTTGGCCACTTCAAGTTTGGCTGCCAGTGATGTTTTAATTAAATACTCTTTGGTGCGTTGAAATGATGTTTTGCAGTCTGCATGACATTGACATAATGAGTGAGTGAACCTCATTGTACGGAAATTGTAGATGGGTGTCTCACGTTTTCCAGTAGGAGTAGGTTGTAGACAGTGCTGCTTACGGCGGCGTTTAGTAGGTACTAAAGGCCCTAAAAGCGCGGCAAGCTTTGAATCAATTCAAATGTTATTTTTCAACTAGCTACAAAGTTATTCTGACATAAGATAATAATTTGAACAAAACTTTTTGGGTATTTCATGAAAAATACAGTTACAGATCACACATATACAGGGTGGAACAAACGAATGGGCCCTGGAGGGAAAGTACCTTAAAATCTCAAGATATCCGTCCGTCCGTCTGTCTGTCACCAGGCCGTATCTCATGAACCGTGGTAGCTAGACAGTTGATATTTTCACAGATGACGTATTTCTGTTCCCGCTATAACAAAAAATACTAAAAACAAAATAAATTTAATATAAAGGGGGCTCCCATACAATTAACGTGTTTTTTTGCGGTTTTTTTAACCGACTTCCCAAAGGAGGAGGTTTACAATTCGTCCGGATGTTTGTTTTTTTTTTTATTTTTTTTTTTATGTATGTGCCTCGATAGCGCCTAAACGGATGGATCGATTTGGAAAATTAGACCGATTAGACCTATAGTGATTTTTGTGTTTTTCATAATAACTCGTGCAAATTAAATTTAAATAATATTGTGATGCGGAACTGCTGATGAAGACCACATATGGCCACCAGATCTGCTCAATACTAGGTACAAATACAATGCGTGGCTGACGGGCAGGCAACGCATAGCCTAAACCGATGGACCTAGAGCCATGAAACTTTGTACAGGGGTTCCTTAGTAGCGTGGGGTAGCACTGATATGGGATTTGACAAAATTAATTCCCCTGGGGAGGGGGGGATAAGGGGTTACAGTTTGTATTAAACTCAATCTAATCAAATAGGGTTTGTGGAAGTCGGTTTTTTCTAAAGTTTACTTTTTGTTCCAATTATATAGATAATGGTACGGAACCCTTCGTGCGCGAGTCTGACTCGTACTTGGCCGGTTTTATTTTTTTTTGCGGTTTTTTATAGATAATGGTACGGAACCCTTCGTGCGCGAGTCCGACTCGCACTTGGCCGGTTTTTTTAGATGTTTATTACAACTGTGTATTCTGGGTCACAGTTTTTACTTTGTGCTGTGTATTGTGACTGTGAACAGACCGATGCGGGAGTTGCACTGCTTGCAAAAAAAATACCGCTAATAATGCGCCCTTAGTTGAAACGGCCGTCTTAACCTAAGCGCGCGCTCTAAAGCCGAATTTGCTTGTGAGGTAAGGTTAGGCGTTTTATAAATAACATTTTTGGCTCATTGTCTGAAAGTGGTTTAACATTTTGCATGTGTATTTTCCATGTATTATGTTTACTTTTTGTGCAATAACGAATGTGAATATGTATAACGTCACATAGTGGTGGTGCTCTATTTAAAGTTTCATACTTGAAGGATGCCAAAAGGAAAGGACCCTGGCCCGTATTCTACTGTACACAAGCATACCACAAGCCTGGCACAAACTTGAATACGACGCATTTGGTATTCTAGTAAATCTCACAAGCGCCAGCGAGACGCCGGCGGCGTTGGAACGACGCCAGCGGACAGTAGAATACGAAGTAGGCTGGCGTCACGCCGGCGTCTCGCTGGCGCTTGTGAGATTTAGTAGAATACCAAATGCGTCGTATTCAAGTTTGTGCCAGGCTTGTGGTATGCTTGTGTACAGTAGAATTCGGGCCATTGTTAAGCCTCTGCCATATGACCGTCCTTCTGTCTGTTTGTCTGTCCGTTACCGGGACGGGCCTCATGAGCTGTAATAGGGAGAGAGTTCATTCATTATTTCATATTTCATTAGAGTTGAACTGCCCCCCCTAGACAAAGTGTTACGCTAACCGTTGCGAAACAAAACTAACTTTTTATGTATGCGATTTGACATTTGGCTTCGCTAAGGTGACGTCACGTAGCGATTACCGCTACAACAACAAATAGCGAACTATAATGTCTCATCATGACATGAAGTATCACTGAATCTGTGATTGTTATGTAGTTTGTTGTATCTTTCATCGTTCCAGAACGCCCGCAAACCAGACGAATCCGATCACGGTGATCCACTCACTCTCCTATCTTTGTACTGCGCCTGGCTCACGGTTAAGGTATAATTTTAATATTTTATACATTGCACCACTCCCCCCTCTCTCTCTCTCTCTCTCGCTATCTCTCTTTGTCTCTCTCTGTCTCTCTCTCGCTTTCTCTCTCACTCTCTCTCTTTATCTCTCTCTGTCTCTCTCTATCTCTGCCCCTCACTCTCTTCCTCTATCTTCTCTTGTGATAATAATTGGGTGAAATGCAGAATAGATGTAGTAGGTACATAAACAAAAGTTTTAGTAAAAAAAACTCAAACTCAAATGTTTATTTATTGCGTTCTCAGTGTTGTACAGATGTTACATTATATGTAGGAACTTATGACTTAGAACAGGGTTAGTAACGCGATTTTCCCGTTTCCGGTAATTATTTGTTGATTTATGCGTAAACTTGGCACAAATTATTGTCAAATCAATAGCTTTATCGGTAGGAGAATTTTTTTATTTTAAAATTTCTCAGTTTATTTTCTCATATTCTTCGTAATAATTTATCAGTTTCGTTACAATCTCAGTTACGGTATTCTCAACTATTTCGTTACGGTACATCTATTCTGAATTTCACCCAATTGCCTCCCCGCCTCGCTCCCTAAGGGTGAGGTGAATAGAAGCTCAAGCGTATAATAACGCATAATCCCCAGTCGGAACGCGGCAGCGACTCGCGCGGCTGGTGCCGGCGGCGCGCCATCGAGGAACAGCGGCTGTACGAGCTCACCAAGCTAGTCGCACAACTCAAGGGCTTGCTGCTGGTGAGTAGTCATATGCCTCGTACACAGTGAATGTACGGAGACTAGAGTCTAATAAAGCGTCCACACTCAGCTACTCGTGCTGCTACTCGTGCTCGTCCTGCCGCGAGTACTCGCGGAGTGGTGTGGACGCGCATTTCTTTACTTCGCGAATATTTCGTGAATATTCGCGAAGTATAGATGCGCGTCCACACGTAATCCAACGTTCCGCACTAGGTAACTAGAGTCCATTTCCTTTGAATCGCGCCTCGTAAATAGCGCGTTCACGCGTAATCCAATGCTCCGCACTATGTAACAAGGGTCCTTTTCCTTTGAATCTCGCCAAAAAGCCGACAAGACGGCAGCGCAAGGACGAGGAGCAGGAGCAGGACGATGAACGTGTCCACACTTCCCTGCCTCATTCCCTCGTCACTCGCCACGCTACTCGTCGAGTAATGTGGACGCCCCATGAGGCACTTTAGCCACACCCCTTTAGTAACTACAGTATGGATGCCAGCAGCGGTTTCGTTTGTTCGATGTTTCGCGCCCGCCGTCGCTATCTCGCCTCACTATGGACGAGCACATAGTTCATAGAAATCGCTTGCAATGACAGCTCGGGTCAAATAAGTGTGCTCTGAAACGATCGAATATTTTTCAAAATTACATCTAGGATCCCTTCAAATTCGATCTAGGATCCCTAAGCCCACAACTTCCGAACGGGCGGTGGTATACAAAAATATTATATTGATGTTGACTAAGCAATCTGTATGATTTTATGGCCAATAAAAATATTTGAACTTTGAACTTTGAACTCGATCATGTAATTCGTCCATATATGGACACGTTTTTCTGACACTTATACGTTTCATATAAGTTCTAAATAGGCTGGTTTATGGATGTTCACGACACTTGCGTGCTGCTTGGGTAGCTGGTCTGCTTCCTGGTCATATTTGAAGTATTCGTTCTATTGTTCAAAACAAGGGGCTTAGTTTTAAACTGATACGATTATGATGTCAACTTTACAGGACAGCAATCTGATGGAAGCGCCCGAGCCTGAGAACATGTCGTCGGCGGAACGAGCGTTGCGACACGGCCAACTCAAACAGCTGAAAGATATGAGAAGGTAACAACGGTACAGGAAGGATAAAAGGAAGGAAGGGGAACAAAAGAGGAAGGAAAGAAAAGGAAGGAAGGGAGAAGGAAGGAAGGAAGAACGTAATCCTTTTTTTCTGGAAGAGAAAAGTCCCCAGGTCTTGGATGTTTAGGTGATTGCAGGGAGCACTTATCCAGTGGAGTGGAGAGCGCAGAGATACATTTTCCTTTAAAACACAAATCACCAATTTGCGGCGGGGGACGAGGTAACTTAGAGAGCTGTGATTGTTCAGCTGCTGCGGAGGCAGCTGAAAACTGTCGCTAAAGCAATGGCGGCCCGTCATCGTACTATGCATACGTTGCATACAACTAATGTTTGGCTAGCCGCATCCTCCCGCAGGCACATTCAATTGGATATATAGTCTCTGGGTGATTGTGACGAAGCTGTTTCTGGTTCCCACGATACAGAGTATCCTAGTGTGGGGCCAGAAGCAATGTATGAGAGTGTATGTTAAGTGGGTTCAGTGTTGATAAATCGGTTGCCTGGATATAAATGTTTAGGTTATGTTCCCTATAAAAGGGTGCGGGCCCACTCCCAAAGATTTTAAACAAAACATGCGGAACCAAAAGGGAGAACCGTCCAACCAGAATGGCATGTGGCAAGTCTTCATTTCTCTTTTGCTCGCGGCAGAAAAGGACAGATTTATCTGCCATAAAGTCGCAGGAATCCATCTAAGTATATTTTACAAAACCATTCCATCTAATCTTCCATTCCAGACAATACAAACAAAAGGCCGCAGAGGAGACGAAAAAGAAGAAACGGCTCAAACTAGACACCTACGAGATCGTCGACGAGAGCCAACGCGACGATACCATCGACATCCGCGACGTCGAGTTCAAAATGACTCATGACGCGGCGAGAATAAGGGCGTTTATCTTGGGCGCGAGTAGCTCCAGTGGAAGGGACTTGGTGACTCTGAAGCTGGTGCTCTGCAGGGCGTTGTACCCTCAGATTGCTGTGGCGGATGAGTTTAATCATTGTAAGGTTAGTGGACTACTTTAACCTCCTAAAGGTAAGACCGCACTAGCGACAGTGGAGCGGAGCAACGCGACGCGACAGCGTACGACAAAATATTATTTCAAGACAAACATATACTACGCAACAGCGAAGCGCAGCGACACAACTCTGCGTGACAAAGTTAACCCTTCCGCTCGTTCTCCTGGCCACAAAAAAAAATTATTTGACATTAAAATTAGGGGAAGCTAAGCTTTCATCCCTTCCAACAGATATTTTCAGATGTCTTGGTGTCACCTGTCATGCACCCTATGGGGAGTGTCTAGTATAGTATAAGGGGACAGCTAGCCAAGACTGTCGCAGAGTGTCGCTACCTCACGTCCCTCCCCCCCTCCCCTTTCTCTTTATCTTTCGTTACTTGGTCGAATGACAGGCGAAACTGTCGCGCCGCAGTCGCTCCAGCAGGGCTACCATGAGGCACGCCACTCACCTCAGTCGCGCATTTTGTCACAATATAAGGTCCATAAATAATACCAGTTTAGAGGTATCAAACAAAATCAAGTGCACGGAATCGCACAAGAAGGGTACCGTACCATCGTACAACACAACTTAAGCACTCAAAAGAATAAAACAAAATAATAAAGAAAATTAAAAACACGTCACTTCTAAGGGTGTCCTTTAATTTGTAATATCAGCTCTCGTATTTCAGTATTTGTTATTGTTATGGCAACATATGTATATACACTACACTACACTTTATTAGTTGACCGAGTGAGCGAAGCGAGCGAAGCGTCTCCGTTTCAGGTTTGGGCAAAAATGCTTTCGTATGTCCGGTTGTTCTCCTCTACAGGTCGCATTTATGAACCGATTCTCGTGAAATTTTGTGAGCAGGTTGGAAAAATAAATAGAATTTTTTACTCGAGCCAGTTTTTTGTTTTTTTTCAAAATGGCGGAGATATGGGGTTTTAAAATGTAAAAAAATCGCTACAACCCAAACGGCTCGATGGATATTAACAAATGAGGTGTCGTTGGATTCGTAAAGACCATGAGAGTGAAACAGATGAGCGAGCGAAGCGAGCGAAGCGTCTCCGTTTCAGGTTTGGGCAAAAATGCTTTTGTATGTCCGGTTGTTCTCCTCTACAGGTCGCATTTATGAACCGATTCTCGTGAAATTTTGTGAGCAGGTTGAAAAAATAAATAGAATTTTTTACTCGAGCCAGTTTTTTGATTTTTTTCAAAATGGCGGAGATATGGGGTTTTAAAATGTAAAAAAATCGCTACAACCCAAACGGCTCGATGGATATTAACAAATGAGGTGTCGTTGGATTTGTAAAGACTATGAGAGTGAAACAGATTATATAATTTTAGTAAAAAGTCAATAGGTTGTATAAAAGATAGCGAAATGTAGTTTACAAAGTTATTGGTGCGGCTACTTTCATACTGCATGTACGTAACCAGGTACATTCATAAGTTTGTATGTGTTATTGAAAGAAAATTATTTGGGTTATTTTTTTTATGTGTGTTAGCAGTTCAGCTTTCCCACCGACATACTCGCGAGGTCTACAGCTCACAGAGCCACTAGTATTAAGTGTCTGTATTAGGTTTTCTGTGCAATAAAGTATAAAGATAAAGATACACATTCTGTGAAAATTTCAACTTTCTAGCTATTACGATTTGTGCTCTAGGACCCGCTGACGGACGGACGGCCGGACTTACAGACGGACAGCGGAGCCTTAGTAATAGGGTCCCGTTTGGCACCCTTCGGGATCGGTACCCTAAAAAATACAACCGAATTGAGAACCCCTCCTTTTTTTGAAGGCGGTTAAACACACAAGCTTATCTCTTCCAGTCGGTCTCCGAGCAGCTATACCACACTTGGAGTAAGCCGTACGTCTTCCTCCACCCGACAAGCTACTTCGGCAAGAACGGGAAGGTACTGCAGCTGTGCGAGGGAGACATACAGACAGAGACGCCTATCGGGTATAAGAGTAAGCTGCCGGTGTCTTCGAAGCATCAGGTGGTGTGCTATTTGTGAGTTGAGGCCATATTGATAGGTAACAAATTACACTACTTTACTAGACATACAGGCTTTATTGGACAATCTACAAGGTTTAAATTAATAACGCAAAATGATAAACTACTTTGGTAGGGACATCATTCTGAGCAACTTTCATTATGAAACCGATTTGATCAAAGTAAACTTTATTTTTCACTTCCCAGTACATTTTGGCCTGAGTGGATCAAGTTCAAGACCATAAAATCCAAGTCTATTCCAAGATTCCAAGGAAAATTGTTCCTTCAACGAGGTCTAGTCTCTCCGTTCCTATGCTTACACTCGTTTCCAATCGATCGATCGATTCGATCTGCTGATTTGTACGGAGAAGTGAAAAATACGTTGCTCTGACCAAATCGGTTTAATAATGAAACTTGCTCAGAATGATGTCCAAAGCAAAGTGGTTTCTCATTTTGCGTTAATTCATTTACACCTTGCATTATTAGAGATAGTCGTCCTCTATTGCTCGCAGAAGCACAAAATAGTGCTTGACTTTGACAGTGACTACCAAGACGTCAATTAATGTCTATTGCAAGGGGATGAGAACTTAATTTCCCCTAATTTTAATGTCATTTTTTCCTTTTCGGCCAGGAGAATGACAATCTCTCGACTGGGCTGTCGTAGTCTGATCAACGTCTGAGTAAAAAGATCTGACATTATGTGAAGCTCAATTCCGCCCAAATTCTATGTTAAATTCGGTAGTTTTTGTTTTTAAGTTAACCGGAGGCTATAATATTTGATATGTATTTGAGCGCACGACAAAATATTATTTCAAGGCAAACATGGAACAAACGACACGACCCTGCGCGACAAAGTTGGGCAACTAGGCATAACTCGCTACCTCACGTCCGCCGCCCCTCTCTCCTCTCTTCCTATCTTTGGTCGAATGACGGGTGAAATTGTCGCGCCCGCTCTGTCGCTAGTGCGGTCTTAACCTTTATATTATACACTATGGGTTGGTATCCATGCAATATTTTATTAGTATAGAACGTTTTTCCTTTGGCCATTTCTACTTCACAGAATGATGCTTTCTGAGAATAAATGCTCGAGTGAAGTGTTAGTGCCATAATTTCCATCCATTGTTACAAATGCATTTTTTAAACTAATACTTCCTACATAATATGGTTGGTTCTAATGAATACTTTTGTCCTCAACCAGATCCCTGCTAGAGACAACGAAGCCATACATAGTGAACTCTATGCGGATGCCAGCAGCGCAGAGTTTACTACTGCTAGCACATAGTGTCGACACCAACCTGGGATTCACAAGGTAACATCGTAGGCTTTCGTCCAACCTAACATAAACATAAACAAACAGGCACATACATTGCTTCTGGGCCCACACTAGGATACCCTGTGCCGTGGGAACCGCGCCATCAGAAACATGTAAACATTCAAGACCCGGGGTTTTTTTTTCGTTCCCAGCCGGGATTCGAACCCGGGACCTCTCGCAGGTAGGCAGATGCGTAACCGCTGCGCCACAGAGGTCTTCAAAACAACCAACAACCCCCTTATCCCCTTATGTGTGGCGTGAGGAGTAAGATTTGTATTTTAAACGCCATGGTTTCAGTTAACATACTTCTAGGTGGCGCTAATCTTAGAATTAATTATATATATCTTAGCGCCATCTCGTGGTATTTGCAATTTTTCGATGTTGCTGCACCAAGCGATCATGGCCTCGAACTAAAGAAGCTTCCGTAGCATCTCAGTTTACGCCGGTGTCATATTTTGTTCTAGGTGGTCTATCTGTATTAGTATAATATTATAGTATCTGTGACTCTGACCAAGTTTAAGGGTCACCTAGGCTTCTAAGGAACCCCCTAAATTTAAGAGGCCGGCCTCCGAAACAATTACTATCGGCTAAGAAAAATAGCTAAGTATCCCCTAACTGTTGGTGAAATTGGGAATTATTCCCCTCCACCGCACTGAGTCAGCGTGGTGGATGTATGGCTCAATCTTACTCGTATCCAGGCCAAGGCCTGTGCCCCTCGGTGGGGACTTTAATGGGCTAAAACCTTTTTACTTCACTTATCACCGAGATAATAAGTAAACTCGTTCTCTACTACATCGTGATTGTTGTGATTATAATTTCAGGATAGTATGCGACTCGTGGCTTCTATTGGAGTTTCCTTATCCTGAATCAGGATTAAATCTACTACTGAAAGCTAGCAAGTTACGTCAGAAATGGGACCAGCTGATCAATAGGCGACTTGCAGGTATGTGCATATTACTAGGTCTGGCTTAAGCAGTCTCTATTTAAGGGCGGGCCCTAGGCCATCAGAACTTAGAATTTCATCCTTAACTTATTTTTAGAGGAAATTAAATAAAAAAATAAAAAAGGTTACAGTCAAGCTAAGCAAGTCTAACTGAGGAACATACTGTGCCATTTTTATAATGATTAGATAAATAACAAGCACACAAATTCAGATGCGGTGCGAAATTGTAAAATAAAACATTGTGACAGACACGACAGACAGATTTTCTGGCAACTTCAGGAGACTTTTCTATCGAGCAAAATTAATAAAATAACGTTTATGGGAAAGCGAAGTCACGCTGACACTCGTGATAAACAAGCTAGTGAAAAAACGTACAGCAAAAATACTCGTCATTCCGAGCGACCGACCGTCTCAATAAGCCCTATTGAAAGTATAAATAATTTTGTGCAAAATGACATATAAATCTGTCGCATAGAACTTTGAAACTAATTGAAACAGCCCCTGAGCATGTTAAGCGCAATTCAGTAATTAATCGCTTATTTCGGTTAATTTCGCTGTTCATGTTCAATGGCCATTTGCTAAACAAGCTTTTTTATTCGCTCGCTTTATTACTTCCCATAACTTGTTCCAGATGCAAATCCAAACAAATCAGTCGAGACCGAGCTAGAGAAACGAAAAGAGTCTAACAAGAAGTCATACGAAGAATGTCAACATGAGTTGTCATATGATATGAGCTCGTATATGAACTGTGAAGTTTACTATACCATCAAGCGACTACTACCAGGAGACTTGAAGGTATAGTTTCTTACCATACCATACCGTATGGTTAGACTTTTCTTCCACCCGAATAGGCTTGTGGCCAAGGTAATCCAATAAATCTAGGAACAAGTCTTAAGTTGAAGCATTATGTAAAAAATGGTTGACATTCTCAGAATTGTATATTTCCAGCAGATATATTTTAAAGTCAATTTTGTGCAAAAAAAGACAGCATTTGATGGCACTTTTACATGACGTCATTCTGTTGTTATTTCATAGAACTCAGGAACAATAGTTCCGTTTTGACAGTTCATAAAAAGTATCTAATTTGACTTGACAGGCCACAAGCCTTATTGTCAATTATTGCCAATTATTGTCAACCTCCACTAAACCTAAATCAAGAGATTGTTGTAAAAAATTGCATAGCTTAACTTAACTCTGAGGACGCCGTGACATAAGACCACGTCGAGCAAACGACACACGAAGGTTCCGTAATCGGACAGTGCCCAACGGGATCCTTTTACTAAGCCTCCGCTGTCCGTCCGCTCGTCCGCTCGTCTGTCTGTCAGCAGGCTATCACGACCTGCAGTAGGTAGAGAGTATGTATTTTCCCGGGAAGTGTATTTATTTCTATAAAAAGAAATGAACTGCACGCATTAAATAAACGGTCAGGTGCGAGCAGGACTCGCGGACCAAGAGATCACACTTGGAGATTGTTACCTCGTAACTGGTGTAAATAGGTTTCTATATAAAAAAAATACAGTATGATTTCATCCATGTAAACCAAATTAAATATTGCAGTTTTCAGTTTGTTCCCTTTACTTGTGCTATAAGACATTGCTTTGTGCCAAGTTTCATGATTGTAGGCCTACGGGAAGTACCCTATAGGTTTTGTGTCGATTGCGTTTTTTATGAATATCCAACAATTTTACAGCATAAACGGTCGTAGCGTTCGGTCGCGTTGACTTACTAGACTGTTTTTTTCACAACTATATGCGACCATAGACCCTAACAATTGATATAAATCAGCTTGATACGTCCACGCGTTCTTGATATAAAGGTACACACGGACGGACGGAAAACAAAATCAATACAATATCTTTTTTATGGGGACACACTTTATTTTTAGGGTTCCGATCCTTAAAAGGAAAAAAAGGAACCCCGTGGTTCACACGGCATAGTCCTGCACGTTTTTTTGCAGTATACGTCTTAACGGATAAACAGTGGCCTTGGTTTACACGGCATTGTCCTGCACGTTTTTTTGCAGTATACGTCGTGTGAACCTAGGCCACTGTTTATCCGTTAAGAAGTATACTGCAAAAAAACGTGCAGGACTATGCCGTGTGAACCACGGGGTTCCTTTTTTTCCTTTTAAGGATCGGAACCCTAAAAATAAAGTGTGTCCCCATAAAAAAGATATTGTATTGATTACTTACTCGTCCAACGTCCACAAAAAGCCCAATTCTTTTCAAAATCGCGTGCCGTCGCGTCGTAATTTTTATGGACATTTAACGTGAACGCTGAGTCTCTGCCGCGCCGAGTAATTATTGTATATCCTCTAGGTGTTATACTATGGAGAGGATGCTGAGGCGACGCAAGCGAATATCGACCCAAACCCGTTTGATGAAGGATTCGAGTGCCATCCGCACGAGAAGAAAGGCGGCGTTTATGTTACTGATAATATCGTTTATAATTGGTGAGTTTTATTGTCCGTTTTGACTGTTTTAATTAATGATTTATACATAACACAAGACAACAATTCAATACACTGTTATATCGCGCATCTCTAATTGTTAGAACGCGCATCTCTAATTAATGCAAACACATGAACTCTGTGAATATTTTTTATTTTAATGTAAGTGTTTGCATTGTTGATGTTGATGTGCCTTGTTATAAATAAATAAATAAATAACGAAGCCCCCATATTCGCTAACATTATACCTACCGAACCACAGAAAAATACGGCGCCTCTTTTTCAGAACATAAAGCAAAAGACATTGAATATTCCGCTAAGCGTGTGTTCCGATTGCTATAGCTGAAATAATCAACATAGATTTATTAATTCCATTCGTCCAATATCTGTTGCTGGCGTGATTTGCTAGGAGGCTATATCGAGGTCATTAAAAATATCACCTGTCTAATCGTTCATGTGTCTGTTTGCCGCCGTTTGTTTGTTTGTGGGAAAAAACCATGATACAATATTGTTGTTCGTTCATTCATTCATTAAATTCATAATTTCATAATTTCATAATTTCTTTATTGCACACAATTAATTGCAATGACAAAAAGTAAATAAAAACAGTGTACAAAGGCGAGCTTATCTCTAAAAAGAGATCTCTTCCAGCAAACCAAGTTCCGATGAGAGAGTTTGAAATATCAGCAAGGGTAGACCTTTGTGTACAACAATATATGTTGTAATTGTTGTAATTTCTTTATTGTACTCACATGAAAAACAGATCTTAAAATAGAAAAATCTTGTATAAAGGCGAGCTTATCTCTTTTAAAAGATTTCTTCCAGAAAACCATGTTGGGTAGGAGCCGGAGATGATAGGAGGTAAGGGGAAGAACTGCGCGTAAAATAAAAATAAAAACAAACAAACTCATCTATTTATTCAATCAATCATCCATTCTTTCAATCATTCATTCATCAATGTTTCAATTTAATTTCAGCATCGTCGACACAGAATGGAGCTACGCCAACTACCAAGAGATCTACAACAACACACCATGGGCCTGCCCCGAATGCAGCATAACCCTCTGCCTCTCGCCCATAGAACGGATACAGCACAAGTCATTCATGTGCTCTTCTAGAAGCATCCAGAAGAAAGAAGAAAGTAAACCCGCGAGGGAAAATAGACCTAATGCTAAGGAGTTTAAGTGCGAAAGTTGCGGCGACGATCTGTACCTCACGCCTGTTGAGATCTTGAGGCATAGGAAGAGTTGTAAAAAGAAATAAATTGTTGAGGTGTTAATGGTTGGTAACTTATTACAAATTCAATTGCAACTCGATGACTTTAATCGGGACGCAATCGAAATGTCATTTCAAAGGATGGTTGAAGCCTTTCGAACAAAATATTGTGATGGCGTCTGCTTTTAGGGTAGGTATTTGAATGAACTAAATCGTTAGTGTGAGTGACAGTTGTTACTTCAAAGTTGCAATGAAATTCAAGTCGCACGAAAAAAAATCAGATAAAGAGAGCTACTTTTAAAATTCTATTTGGACTCACCACCGCTCACGGTATCCGTGATTTCCATTTTAAATTGTGGTTTAACTTTAGTTGTGCCTCTAGAATCGGTCGTTTGGTCGCATTTCACACAACTTCATTCTCCAATAGTGCAACACTTTGTAGCAAACACCTTATTACCGCATTACTACAAAATGACCCTCACGCACATGCAAAGATTACATTACACACTACATTTACATATTTAGTACACTGCCACAGAAGAGATAATAGTACTCCGTACAGAACGGCCACTCCCTTCCCCGCGCTGATTCAGATACCGCACCCCACCCCTGGCGTCAAAGGATTGGTTAAAGGATCAATAGACAGGGCTGAACGCCTGACGTGTGACGACCTGCATTTGCCGCGCCACCAGCCCTAGCAAAGTTTACGCACACATTTGCACGTATACAAACATCATTTGGTTATGTAGTAGCAATATGTGATTATTTTACGAGCGTTCTATGGAGTGTCCGAGGTGTGACACTGCTTAAACAATACTTTTGCAACTGATTTATCAACATTACACTCTCATATATTGCTGCTGGCCCCACACATGATACCCCACACATGATAAAGAAATTACCCTGTGTCGTGGAAACCCTAAACAGCGAAGTCACAAACATGTAAAAACCGGTTTTATTTTTTCTCCCCTGCCGGGATTCAAACACGGGACCTCTCGCTTGGAAATCAGTCTCTCTTGACCGCTGGTTATTAAACACCATTTACAGAAGACTGTCGTCTGATCTACCATAGACCCTGAGTTATTACCTTGCACTGCCAGCATTACAAAAATCAGTGCACCCAATCCTCTTTACCCCCGGACTGCAAAAACACCGTGGTAACACTGTACCGAATCGTGACCTGCCCCGGGACTGCGATGACTCCAGATATGTACTCGTTTTAATTTTAATATGCTCAAGTACTGTACGCGCATTGCATTTTAAACACGAGAGAAGATCTTAAAGTTTGTTTAGCGTGTGAGTGAGACAGTGGCAGGGAGATGCCTCGGCAAGTTTCTTGGTACCTGAGCGAACTCCCGCCCATGTCAAGCGACATCATTATTGTGTTCACACACACACTCATATCATATCATAAAGTTTGTTTGGCCTATGTCCTTATGAGAGTACACCGGTTAATGTTAATAATTTGGCAAAAGGAAATCTCTTGTCACAGCTACAATAAAATTTACATTACGTCACGGATCACGACTTAAGAAATGCCTGTAATATTTAAGTAAGTACAATAATATGGATGATTGTTTACTGTGGATGATTTTTCCACTGTTTTCTATCCCTGCACGTCTAAAGCGTTTTCAATTTGTGGCTTCCTTCGGTCGATCTTTCCAAGCTTCAATTATAACTGTCTATTCAGCAGCCACTTCGTTGCAGCAAAGGTTTCCTTTGAGTAACAATAACAAGGTAATGAAGGCTTCATTACTGCCCGTTTCTCTTCGTTTCCCACAAAACCGTGGACCGAATTTATGAAATAGGTATTCAATAGGCCTTTTTTTCTGGATTGGAAGTGTACGGAAGATCACTTGACTTGATCAACTGTCACAAAAGGAAAACTCAAATATTTAAATGTCGCCTACGTCATCAGATGGTTGTCAGTACAAAACGAACCGTAATTTCAATAACAATTCTGTAAAAGTACCTAATAAGTAATCGGTCAAGTGCTAGTGGGACACTCACATCACACGAAGGTTTCCGCAATCCGCACAAGAAATAAGTTACCTACCTCATAGTTATTATACGAGCTTCAATCTTCAATTCTTCATCTCGTAATTTTGCTATCCAATAAAACAGGCGCTTTTATATTGAAATTGATTGGTTTTTTTCGAGTATTTCAGTATTTTTTGCTGAAGCAGCAACAGATATACTTACACATTCTGTGAAAATATCAACTTCCTCGTGTGATACGGCCAATTGACAGAACCCCGTTTGGCACACTTCGGGTATGAACGAAACCCTAAAATGGACTCCAGATACAAACAAGCTTATCGGACGGACAGCAGACGCAAATAGTTTAGCCAACTAGATTACTGGAACACCAAGGAGCCACGATTTCGCTTAACCTGTGTACGGGTACCACCAAGGTACCACTATCGAATGACAGGTTAGGCTCAATTCGCACTAAAAACATTTACAAAGTAGGTAACAAAATTATTCTATTATTATGAGCCTGTAATATCCCACTGCTGGGCAAAGGCCTCTCTCCCCCTCTTCCACTCCATTCGATCCTGAGCGGTCTCCTCCCACTCTTTATCCCAAATTATGGTAACAAAATTAGTTTCGAAAAAATCTAAGAGCACAGGATTAGGTTCAACAGTTAGCATCAGACATAGAATATGTGAGCAGGCTAAATAAAGAACCAGAAAATTGTGTCTACAATCAACATCCTCTGGGTTATACAAGGTGTAAATGAATTAACGCAAAATGATAAACCACTCTGATAGGGACATCATTCTGAGCAACTTTCATTATGAAACCGATTTGATCGGATCAACTTTATTTTTCACTTCCCAGTACATTTTGACCTGAGTGGGACAGCTGATTTGTATGGCGAAGTGAAAAATAAATTTACTCTGATCAAATCGGTTTCATAATGCAAATTTCTCAGAATTATGTCCCTAACAAAGTAGTTTCTCATTTTGCGTTAATTTATTTATTGTATATAGGGTGTAACAGAAAGGGGTGTATAAGCCGAAAGAGGGTTGTTAGGTACAACATAATTCTGAACAACTCACTATGGGACCGACTTGGTCAGAGCAACTTTTTTTTTCACTCCACCAAACAGATCAGCTGAGCGCTAGGCCCTAAATGTACTAAAGTTAATAAAAATAAAGTTGCTCTGATCAATTCGGTCCTATAGTGAAACTTGTTCAGAATGATGTTCCTGCTAACAACCTTCCTAGGCCCAAAATGTTAATAAAAATAAAGTTGCTCTGATCAATTCGGTCCTATAGTGAAAGTTGTTCAGAATGATGTTCCTAACAACCTTCTTTCGGCTTGTACACCCCTTTCTGTTACAACCTGTGTAATGGATGTTGATATAATTTTGAGTCAAAGCTGTGTTGTGTATTGTCGTGTAACTAGGTAGGTAAACTATTTCTGCTGTTGATCTATTTCAGTATCATATGCTCACATGACATCTCTCACAAACAACATTTTAAAGAAGTTTATTAGAACCAATGCATTTTAACATTATATTTTATTTAGTTAACCGTATTAAGGTGTATGTTTCGTAGGCAGTCCGTAATCCCTGTGGATGCTGTTTAGTCATAGGAACTAATGCGCGAAATGGGACAAATCTACAGCAGCTATACTTCGGTACCTATAAACAAGTAATTTAATTAAATATCTTAGCGGGTGCCCTCCTATTCCGCGCTTCCTACAATGACAGCTAGACAGGCAGGTTCTTAACTTTTCATACATATTACAGCCATACAAAACAGACCTTTAAAACTGAAGCAAAAAGGACTGACGTAAACGGGGTTTGGCAAGAACAGAACTAAGATGGGAGGTTAGAAGTCAACAGGCTATCTGATGGTATACGTGAACTTATTTGTCAGTTAATGCATTACCGGGGATAACATGTTTTCGAAATGAACTTCAAGAATAATTCACAAAGTTAAAAACTTAAAAAAAAACCGACTTTGAGACCTCATTACTTACTTACCCAATCCTCTCTGCTCGCGTTGCGAATGTCATCTAAAAACACGAACACGAGCCTACAACATCTGTCATAATTGTATCCGTTAATCACACAATAAGTAACTGTTGTTCAATATTTCTTGCGGAAAAATCTCCTCTTTATTTCGGACTTTATAAACTGTTTTTCGGCAGACACGTCATTCGAGTACCTATCCGATATCTTAGATTTAAACAATAGCCATTGAAAACAACCTCGCCATATCAAATCCACATGCCAGGCTGTAATTCAGCTATTATACGCAATTAGTCTGTTTGACCGTACGTCGACGCCACCTCGGACTGTCTACGAAACATCTCTATCACAAGGCGGCAGAGACTATAATCGCCCAGTGGAGGTTATGGCAACATTTGCCTGTATCAATGTCGGGCAATTTAGGTGTCCGATGTCCGGAAGTGCACGTCCACTTGAAAATACGACGTGATACGTTTTAAGGTCTTTTAATTTGAATCGAATTTTGTTAGGAGGCAACTTTAGCCATGCACGGCTAAATTGACTGTGCGTTCTGAGCTGTAAAAATAATTAAAACATTCTAAGTATTAGGTACCTATTGCATTGTTCTGAGGGTTTGTGTGAATTGAATACAGTTGTGTAGCGTAAAGGTGTCCCCATCCACGATGACGCGTGACGTAGCTATTTGCATTATTGTCTTTCAGCAGAGTGCCCCAATGAAAGAGAAAGATGCAACTAGCTACGTCACGCGTCGTCGTGGATACCGGCACCTTTACCTAACTAGCACCCTCTGTAAACGTCATTGAAGTTCAAGTGCCAAAAGACTGTTGGAAGACTGTATACGTTTCTTGACTGCACTATTCTACTGTTAGGTAGGTATCTACAAAGTAATTTCCTTCTAAAATTCAATCTCCAGCAACAATGTCCATTATCAGAGTATCAGATAGCCGGGTTGGAGTCACGAGATTTTTCAATTTACGCGCCACGGCCGCCCAGATGGAAAGCTGATCGCATTGCTCTTGGACAAATGTGTGGAGTAGGCTGCGTTAGATGATTGTTAGGCCTGATAGATAGAAAATGATTTCGCAGTAGTGTACCTAGCAGTCAACTTTGACATTCTCAGTGGTAAGTACTAGTGCCACTACCTAGAACGCGAATTAAAGTAAACATTGACAACTCCAGTATAAAGCACGGACACGGACAGCCCAGTCACAGACATGCACGGCAGTCGATGTGTACGAAACTTATCAGCGGATAGAACAGTAAGTTGTACGATAACTCCCTGTTCTTTATGCTACTGTTATCATCCTACGCGTCTGTTATCCTCTAGTCAAGCTTATTGTGACAGGTTCTCCGGACTTTATTTTAAATAAGTATTTGTCGTTCGTCTTCCTTTCATCAGGGAGTTGAGAGGATTGTTTGAGCGCGAGCTTACATACAAAAAGTGCCTCCACTTGGCCCACTTGAGTGAGGCCTTCGTGCATGTCCCCTGCGCCTGTCCTTCTGCACCAGCTGGGGGAGGCCTAGATGCTCCGACATCCAATTGTTGACTCATATTAAGGTCGACTCCACGTCTTCGTAGTACAATCGGCGTGTCGCCAGCGCAGTCGCAGAACTGCACGGCAGTCGCGCTGTACGGAACGTATCGGCGGATAGAACATTAAATTTTACGATAATTCCCTGTCCATAAGGCTACTATTATAATGCTTCTGCGTCTGGTATCCCTCCAGTCAGGGTCCTACCTATCCTATTGTGACAGGGTCTCCTCTAATAGATATAAATAATTGTTGACTAAGTTTATTTCTACAACTCGACTCCACGTCTTCGTAGTACAATCGGCGTGTCGCCAGCGCGCAGTCACAGAACTGCACGGCAGTCGCGCTTTACGGAACGTATCGGCGGATAGAGCAGTAAATTGTACGATATCTGTTGCGGCCGCGATCGTGTCGGATCTGACGCGGGTTCCGCTGGGTAAGCCTGTATTTGTTAGGGCCTAGGGAAAATGCTCTAACGTAGGCACTTGCTTATTGACTATACTGAATACCAGAAGTGTGGATAAGTGAGTACCTAGTTCCTTAGTGTTAACGTCACAACGTTTCGATAAAATTAGCGAATTCCCGTCTTTTGTTACGGACCTACTGTTACTGCTACTATCACTACTTAGTAGTATTTAGTAGTCGTAAAACCCCTTCACCAACCCGCACTGCGCCAGCGTGGTAGTAGGCTCAATCTTAGTCGTATCCGGGTAAAGGCCTGTGCACCTCTGCGGGATATTATTTCTTATTATTTTATTATTACGAGCCTACTATGTCCCACTGCTGGGCAAAGGCCTCTCTCTCCCTCTTCTACTCCATCCGATCCTGAGCGGTCTCCCTGCAGTCCTTATCCCATAGACCTAACTCATGACTCCATCGTGTCCTGGGTCGGCAATGCTTTCTCTTAGTATTTTCTGGAAGCCAGTCTGTGGCTCTCCTAGCCCAGCGATACGGCAGCATTCGAGCGACGTGGCCGGCCCAGTCCAATTGCGCAGCCTTCTGAGCCTATTTATGTACGGGAGCGCAGCTCTGTATTCCGGATCGTCTAAAAGCTGAACACCAAGAATGCTGCGCTCCATATTTCTCTGGGGGACATTTCTTCTTCTTTTTATTAATGGCGCCCTAACCTCTTTTGAGGTTAATTTTGCCAGTGTCAAGTGGTCAGGTTTTCATTTGAGAACCTGGAAATTATAATGTCTTGAGATGATGATAAGATGATGATGATGATTTGTCGCTCGTTAGCACTACCCAGGGAGGACTTGAAGGGCTGTGGTTCCAAGTAATTCCTTCGGACGTGAGCGACTGCCTCCCCTGGGGGGACAGTAATGGACTTCTATACAGGTTTTAGTAGTCTGCAAATGATGAAAGACTGGTAGATCATGGCAAAGAAGTACTTACTCTTATATTTTGATACATTGACCTCTAAATACATGGACTGGGCATACCTACAAAATGTGGGTGCCGTAAGGCGGGGCTTAAAATAAGGCATAAAATGGCTGCCTTCAGTAAAGAGAAACCCCTAGGCCAGAAATATCGATATCGATAAATCACTAGGTACCGCATACCGTGAAAAATATGTGTGCAAGGTACTTACTTCTCAAGTGCGGTTCGGGGATTTTTATTAGGATAGGATTTTAAATAGCTTGACGTTTGATGTTGAATTAAAAATTAATAATAGTAGTTTATGAAACTGTTGCATAATGAAGGGTATCAAAATACGAATGGGTTTTTAAAAACCGAGTCGTAGGCGAGGTTTTTAATATAATGGCAAGAGAGTTTTAATACCTAATTATGTGCAGTTTCACACATAATTTTATCTATTCTCGTACATTTAATAGAACTTTGTGTGTGTGGCTTTGATGCAAAGGAATGTCTTAAATAGGATGATCGGGTTTCAGCCGGGTCGGTCAATGGGAAGCAGACTAAACCAGTTTTTTCGCACGGGTAGTACAAACAAAGTTTAGAAAAATGAATACAAGGCTGTAAGTTTCTGAATTTTATGTTAAATTATAAATAATTTAAGGAGCAAATAATATTAGTCTAAATCTCAAATAATTAAACCTAAAGGCGGGCTCTTGGCTCACCCTAAAGAAGGGACGTCTTAACAATTAACAATTAAATCTCGAGGAGTTACGCAACCTCAATAATTAACACTTACTACTAAAATATATTTAAAAAAAATACAAAAGTAAGCCACTGTGGGTTTAATTTGAACTCAGGACCCTCCGCGCTGTTGAATTTTGACTGCATCTGCATCCATTTCTTTTTCACAGATTCTCTCCTGGGAAATCTGAAACAAAAATATATTTTTCATAATAAGGTTCTATGGATATAGTAAAATGGTATATTTATGTCATCATGTGTATGTTTACCCTAGGACTATTATGATGGCAAAGAGCAGCACTACACGATTACGGAGTAACGAACATTCAAAAAAATATTTTTGAAAAATTTCTCTAGTCGTTGAAAGCGGTGGTATTGTTGTAGGTGGGGCACGTTTCATATTGATGTTTTCACTTGCGCGTCGTGTAGGGTGCCTTGCGGCCATTATTTTATGTCGTATGCATGTTTTCCATAAGGCCATTATTTACAGAGATATCGATATGACAAACCTAATTATGACCTATATTTCGAAATCGGCGAGGTGCACGAGAAAAAGGTATATGACTAAAAGTGATGGCAAAGAGCAGCATAACATTCCTAATCCTAAGTAAAAAACTTAGTCAAAAAATAATATTCTTGCAAAAAAAACTGTCTTTTTTTAGTTGAAATTTTCTAAGTCTTTTTTTGCCCCCTTATCCACACATTGACCTAATAGTCAAAAAATTATTTCCACTAGTCACTGTACGGAACCAACAGCGGGGCGGGCCCATGGCACTTAAAATTACGAAATAACGGCGTATACAGCGATAAGTATACTGTTGTATTCTTGCTGACACTTTATAATAATAGAAAAACTGGGTAGTAAGGCTTAAATCTAGCTGATCTTACAACTATTTCGTAAATAACCAGTACTAACCTATGAAAAGACAACTGCGGTTGATTTTTGTTTTTCCGCAAACCACAGTGCAGAATACTACAGCGGCTCATGCTTCGCTGTGCGTCTTCAGCATCCACACCAAGATTTATGTCCCAAATATTCTCTATAATCGCACAAATCACAAAAAACTCAGCACAAGGTAACCACTTGACAGTCAACGTACCACCGACTCACGACCACAGAACACAATTCTCACGGCTAAAAATGGCGGCTCTGGCACCCTACCTATACTTCGCATTGCATTGTTGTCAAAATTTTACAAATGCAGAAATAATGACATCTCGTTCACTGTACGGAATATTCAACTTGTTAGAAAGAGACACGAATAATTTTAATAGTTCAACTCCTATTTACACTACATGTATAAATTCTATAGAAGAATACAGCGCCTCCATGTATTTATTATCTCAATGTTTTGATATGATAAACAAAAGCTTTCCCAGATTTTCCCAGAATAATAGACAGAGATTTTTCGCTTTCTCAACATTCCTAAAAAAATTGGTTTTGTTCCGTCAAATGTTCGTGTCAGGGTTCTCATAATTAGTCCCAATCCGTCCAAGTCCTAACCCGCGCGTGAGCACCGTTCCCGCGGTCACACGACATCGCGCCCAGTTAATTTGCTCTCCGATCGAAACGAAAAGGATCATTGCGATACAATAGCAATTGGAGAACCATTCTGTGGTTACAACGCTGCTGTACAGGATGTACACAAATCTGTTGTATCAGGCCTGCAAGAATCCTACCTACGCATATTTTTAATCAGGGGTGGTAGTTATTATTAGGAAGTCCAATTTGTAGAAATGTAAAAACGTTAGAGGGTTCGTTTCTAGTCTTTCCAATAACATACATTTTAACTACATCCTGTATGTAACCTGCAACAGTGATGGCCAAATACACCAACTACTTTCCAATGCAAGTAAATTGCAACTCATTTTATTCCTAACGAAAAAGACATTATTGCGATTGTTTTCCAAAATCGCTGTGTTGCAGTAGGTACTTGAATAAATATTTCGGTTCGCAGCCACCGACCCATAAATACTGATTCACGTAAATTAGGCAGCAGCGTTTTGAATCTAGGCCTAAGACAGTTTCCGGTGGACCGAAGACCCAGTAATCACGTGTAACCAGTGCATTACTAGGCCACAATAAACCCCTAATCTACAGATGCGGATTGACATAAGTTACAATTGTCGGAATCTTCGTTCCCAAGCCAGGGGTTGCGTGTTGTTCTATCAGTGCGGATCTAGAGGCACGTTCCGTCTTATCATTAGCTTGCATGCCTGAAACAGATGCGGGGCTTCTGGGCGGTGATGACTATCTTGGGTGGTCACACGATGCGGTGGCGTGGTTAGGGTTTAGGCATTAGTCTTTCTGCTGTTCGTGGCGATCGTTCAAGTACATGTTAAAGGCGCACCGTCTTCGCTTCTATAGTTCTCCATACTAAAATTGTTCGGTGTGCTTATGAGAGCGAACCTGTTAATATGGTGTTCTCGTCTGGAACGCTAAGCCATTTCTAGCATATAAGCCTATCCCTTATTCAGGGTCGTAAGAAAAGGTGTAAATACAGAGACCATTGGCATACTGTTGACCCATTGCTCTGTAGATATTCCTGTTTAGGTATTTTTTTAGGATGTGAAGATATAGTATACTTTCGTAGCTTGCGTGATCACTTAAAAGTATCTCATGCTGATTGTACCGCAATCATCGACACAAACTAGCGTGCCAAACGCTCGCAGAAAAACGACCCCAAGAGATTTACAAACCAATACAATATAGGTTATAGTTTTGTTGGATCTGTGCTCTTTAAAAATGCCTTCTTGGGCAACACAGCGTTCTATATATTATACCGTTCTACAGCGTCCAAGGCCTCTCAATCCCTTTTCCCACTAATCTAATTGGGATTGGGTAAAGTTCACCTTTATTATTAGCATTTGTATGGTAGAACCACCTTACCAGCACTTAGTAAGGGAACACAGCCTTCCATACGCCAGCCTACAGCGTCCAAAGCAGACTACGGTTCGCCTCATCAGGCGATTTGTCGTCGCGATGCTATCGCTCGTTCAGGTCTCATATCCATCCTTTTACCACTAGTCTACAAGTCAACATTTATCTAAAGGTCGTCGTTAATTTGTATGGTGGAACCAGAGAGCTCCTAGCCAGTGGCGGAGTACTATTATCTCTTCTGTGCCAGTGGAACACAGCGTTCTAAACGCCGCTCTAGAGCGTCCAAAGCAGACGGTTCGCCGCGTCAGGCGATTTGTCGTCGCGATGCTATCGCTGGTAATTCGGGCCGTGGAACAAAGCCGTGCGTTGCGGTAGTCCGGACGATTGTCCCGGTACGCTGGGGGGGTAGTGAGAGCAATGTTTTGATAGAAATACGTAAAGAGCTTATTACATTACGCTGTCGGCAGGGCCCTGTCTGGTCTGACTCACTGTCTCTTTCTAGTCGTTCCATCATGAGTGAGACGTCCATTCAAATCATGCCCTGCCGACAGCGTAATGTAATAAGCTCTTTAAAGCTTCGTGACTGGTAGGTAAAACGACAGATGCAAGTCTCTGCCGGTGCGCTGCGCTGATGTGAAGTTATGGTTCGTTTTTTTCTCTGTCATGAGCCCTTGTTAAAACATGGGGATCGAGGTTATTTTATTTGAAAGCAACTACCTACCTATCTACCTACCTGCTTATTAAGAGATT
Source organism: Argyresthia albistria (assembly GCA_963457715.1). Classification (NCBI taxonomy): domain Eukaryota; kingdom Metazoa; phylum Arthropoda; class Insecta; order Lepidoptera; family Argyresthiidae; genus Argyresthia; species Argyresthia albistria. Next base: position 7,848,922 of record OY735260.1, read on the forward strand.
CACGGGTCTAGTAGGTAAGTAGTTTAGGAGCTTATAATACAAACTGTGACCCGCCGTTTTCCCCCCTTGGAAGATGAAATTTGCCATTGCCGTTTTCTTAGTTAGCGAAGCTCTGTAGAAAGTTATATGATCATAGGTTCAGCGGTTTAGGCTGTGCGTTGATATGGCAGTTAGTCAAGACTTTGAATTTTATAAAGATAGAGAACTTAACTGTAAGCTACAATACGGAGTGTAGTTTTTTTCTCTCTATTTTACCACTAGCTAATCCAATATAAGGCTCTCGGTATACAACCGACCTTCCTCCGAGTCGGACTGACTCCGTCCTGGAAGATACGCCGAGGCGAGCTCGTGAAAGATGGCGCGCGCGATACGCGCATAGCTCTGTTTCGACGTAAAACTCGAAAATTAACATCATTTGCCGGCGCCGATTGCCGCGGTGATACTCGTGCTTGCTGGCATTAAGGTTGGCTGCAAAGAAAGGGGTAAATACTAATAATTGCTAATACAATGGCTACAATGAGGGAACAGGAATATCGTTTTCACTAGCGGTGACTGACACCGAGGCTAGCACATCTATCAACATTGGAAGCGGGTTGGTGACGACGATGGCGTGGCGAGCCGTTGTCAACGTTGTCTATTAGATGGCCGCCGTAATGACATTACAGCGTGGGTGCAGTACTTTGATCTTTGACCGCCGCGCCTGCTTAGTGTGATATGCTATGCTATTAGAGTTTCTTGTAGTTACTTGACAATCACCCCGCTACTCTTAGTTAAGAACAGCTAACAAATAAGCCAAGTAGATTGCAAGAGGCTGGTTGTAACCGACAGAAGCAGAAGATACTCCACAAGAAGCTATAGACAAGTATCATTCCTGAATCTGCGGCCGCCCTAACCCAAGTCTTTATATAGGAAATAATTTCATAGGGTTCCTCGGTAGATAGCAACTCGGCAGTAATGAAAATGCCCTATCTAATGGGTTCTGTACGTTACGTAACACTGCCTAATGAGCCTACTTACTTTGCTTCAGCTGTCTTGTATTGTAACTGCTGAAAGTAGGAAGTTGATATTTCGTTTGATCACGAACAGCAGAGAGAAGGACATGACAGGAAGATAGACAGAGAGGGAAATACAAGTTGCAGCAACAAATTGCAAGTCATATTGCATCGTGCGTGAGTAGTGCCATTTCACACATACGGTTCCCGGATAGCCGGGGCGCCGCCGACTGGCGATGAAGTGTATGGCCATGTACTGTAACGTAAGTACGTTAGCTTTCATACGTACCGGCGTAATTTGCCGGGCAATCGTATGAAATGACAACCGGATAGCCAGTGCCGGTAACCCGGCCACCGGTGTGTGTGAAAAGCAGGTGAAAAGGCACTTTACGGGGTGTCCACTGGCAGTTTTAATACAATAACCCATTTATGACTTCGACATACCACCGGGGTGAGTCGTTAGCGGGGCAGGTGTTAAGGCGACTAATAGTCCTCAAAATTATCAACTGGATTTATGGTGGTTGAAATTTTCACAAGTTATAAAATAAATATGATAAATATAGCGTAAACTGCAGCGCGACACTAACGACACCGTGCAAAAAGTGAGAAAAGTGCAAAAAAGTGTTTTTTTGCAAATTACACAAAAACCACTGATGGTTTCTAAAATGTTAAACACAACATTTTTAGATACTTTGATTACTAAGTAATTTTAAGACATATGAACCGTACCAGCGTTTTTTGTAGAACTCCTGGAATAACTGGTTTTAGGTAAAAAAAAAAACCTAAGTATTATTATAGTTTTTTTTCATATAGTTTTCAATGGCATTATGATGTTTACAGACACTAAATTTTTAGCCAAGGGATGGTTTTATAAGGTATATATTTTTTGGATTGAGGAACTGTCTCATTCTGCTGGAATAACTTTTTAAAGATGGGCATTTGAGGTATATAATCGTCATACAAGCAACTCTATAAAGCGGGCTCCCGCTGTTTTATCACGTGTGGCGGCCATTTTGGACATTTGACAACAATGGATGACCTACCCGCCTGGTAGAGCACCTACCAAAGCCTTTAGTGACCGTCGCAAAATTCAAGTGGCTGGTAGTAGAGTATAACTCAGATAAAACGTTTAATTAATTGAATGTCCACAATTTTTTTCATCACTAACAAATCAAATACCCTGCTGATGTTTTTTTTCAATAAAAATAAAACCACGTGCTCTACTTTCCGCCAACGATCCCACGGGCGCAGGACAAAACATTCGCACGACCGTCCGCTTTTTCTGCCGACCGTCCTCGCAATTAGCAGCTAAGTACGGTCCGCAATCGCTTCAAGAGGCAGTCGATACGCAAATTGCCCGGCGGCTGTTTACAAAGGCGCCCCCGACCCCCGCACAATTAACTACCCCCCCTTTCTTGAAGAGGGCCTTTAGGTGCCAATATCGGAGTTTTCTTGCAAACAATAGGTGGGATGGAACTTCTTGCGATGGGTTATCCTCGTATAATGCCAAATAGACTGGGATACTGGCTAAACTTAAATACTGTTGAGCCTCTTCCTCCCCGCACGGGAGAAGAGGTGACGATTTTCGTTTTGTTTGGACCTATTACCAGCGGGCTAGTTTCTCATGTTGCCAGAAATAATTTGGTTATACCGCCCACCGCAAGTCCAGCCTGAAACAAGATATTAGACGCAATCCCCACTGGACAGACAAAAGTCACGACACGAAACAGTGAGAGCGTACAATTGCCCCTGGCAAAGACACAGAACAGACCAAGAAAGCATGCTTTCTTGCCGCATTTCTTTCTCGTTTCTTGTCCGTGTCGTAATCGTGATTCCATATTCTCTGTCCAGTGGGCGCGCCCTAATTCAGGCGCCTTACTTCGCCATGAGCTTCAAGCCTTATTTTTAAACAATCACCCATCCTTCGTGTCCACTGCGGGGTTTCACTTCAACCTCATTCCATCTCGGAAACCTGAAAGTGTCATCGATGAGGTATTACGTTTCGAGTCGTAGAAGGTGTCACGGCAAGTTTCGGGACACGCGAGCCAGTTTGTGTGTGTCTGCCGATCTGCGCCAGTAGTACGCTAAGCGCGACGCGGGTTTTTGTCGCGGGAAAGTGAGGGACGGAGCTATGCGCAAGTGTCCTTTAAGTTTCATTCTGAACAACTTTATCTTTGAAATATCTGATCTACTTATTTTTCACTCCTCCGCCGTACAAACCAGCTGACCGTCTGCCTACCCCAAAATGTATATGAGAATCGCAAAAATAAAGTTGCTCTGATCAAAAAATCCCGAGATTGTCCATTACTTACGCGACATCCAGTGGCATGATTCTCGCGCCTTCGATATACGGATATCGAGACGTATATTCACAGATTCCCATACAAAATCACTCGATATAGGTGTAGATATCGTATATCGAATGCTCCAGAATCATGCTGCTGTACACGACTAAGTCTATAGATGTGCCGAGCCGGCTATATTGCCATACAAAAAATGGCAATATTGCCGCAATTTTGCCGGCTCGGCACATCTATACGGACTGACTGACTGTCCGTCCCTGACTTTCCCGCGACAAAATCCCGCGCCGCGCTCGTCATGCTACTGCGGCTGGTGTAATTTAGCGCAAGCATTTTGGGAAATGCATTGTCTTGTCTCGTCGTGCCCTGTCAGACGTAATTGGGTAGTCCAGGTGGTTGAGTTTAGGCTGAAGAGTTAATGGGCCCTTATTGTGTGGGGCTAATGAATTTGCGCTTATGTATGTGTGTTCGTCTTTAACTTGGATAAATTATAAACTTCAGACATAACAAAGCGTCACGCCTTTTCCCACATGGGGGCAAAGGCATACATGTTTAGCCAGATAATTGATACTTCATTATTAAACATCAATATGGCATAAAATATTTTATTACAACTAAAACTAGTCTTCCGATACTATCGCGAAATATTCGAACACATGCATGCATGGTTTTTGAATTAAGTATTTTGATAGGTAAATAATAAACTTTAATTTCAAAATGCTTCAACAGTTCTACATGTTTCTGATTCGAGACGGCTGCTTGTGCAGAATTCAACTACTTTACTTTTTCTCTCTTTTATAAGTATTCTTGATGCCCTCCACCTCCCTGCTGGACCAAATTACCCACCTGTTCCTAACGTCCGATTATTAGGGTTCCGTGCGTCCGAGTGAAATGGAACCATTATTAGGAGGAGGGGTCAAATTGCTCCCGCATGTAACGCGCGGATTCAGAGCGCCATACTTCAGTGGATACAGAAGGTATAGTGATTTGCTTAGAAGCTCTCATCTTTATCCCTGTCGTCTAGAAAGGACCACACAAATTTTTATATGGACACTGTCCCCACCAACAGATGTGGCACTAGTTTCCATATTATTATCATTTATAGAAAAACACTTGAAGGCTTTAAAAATACTCATAATATATAAACGAGCGCGCATGCGCCTTGATTTGACATTCTTTAAGAAATAGAGCAAATTTTTTAAAGAATGTCAAATTCCTCTCCTTACGAGAAACTACTTTGTGAACCAACAAACAAATACATGCACATGCTTCTCCTAGGCCCCACACTAGGATACCTTATGTCGTGACAACTAGAAACAGCGACAAATACCTAGGTTTAGGGAAATGATCCAAGAGTATTTTTTTCATTCCCAGCCGAATTTTGAAACCGGTATGACTCTCATCTCATTGTTTTAAAACTTGTTTTCTTTTTTAAATCCCAAGGCCGAAGTAAACTGAGCACTGCGCATTCTTTATTAAATCTCAGTGGCCAGTAATGAACACTTGCAGAAGTTCTCACGATGCCGCGTAATATTGTATGCGCGCACGCAAGTGTTTCAGACTCACTGCCGAGAAGACGGTAAATATGGGAGAAAAATGTTGGGGATACACTTTTAATAGTTGTTTAATTTAAATGGGGATTTCTTGTCAGGTGATCCGATTGGAACAGGGCCGGGTAAATTGGCACACAAAAGAGGATGGAATAGGACTATCTTTTTTACAGATAGTGCCTGCGATTTGGGAGGCGACACTCACCAAACTAATTTAAACGGTGTGTTTGAAAATGGAATCTGCCGAGTGTGGCCACCGCGCAAGAGCTGTCGGATTTGAGGTAGTCAGTTTAGTGCCTTTAGTTCCTTTGAGTGGTTTTAACACCTCCCAAATAGCCCTCACTGTCTCTGAGTTTTTCCTGAAAGAAACATATTTTTAGAGAAAAGCTCGCCTTTATATGCTTATATATGCTTGTAACTATTCAAATACTTAATGTGCCGGCCGTTTTACCAGACATGCTGCCCTGAATGATATCATCCGTCGGGCCCTTTCTAGCGCGGGCGTACCGTCTGTATTAGAACCGCCAGGCATAGCCCGCGACGACCGACGGTAAGAGGCCCGACGGATTGACACTCATTCCGTGGCAGCATGGGAAGTCGCTGGTATGGGATGCAACGTGTGTTGACACACTAGCGCCATCCCATTTACCAGCGACTTCTTCCAAGGCCGGTGCAGCGGCGGACTCTGCAGAGGGTTTGAAACGGCGCAAATATGCCGCCCTTGGGGAGGGCTACATATTTGTGCCGTTTGGCGTAGAGACCCTCGGGCCGTGGGGGACCGACGCTCGGCGAGTCTTTAAGGAGGTTGCAAAGAGACTCGTCGAAGCGTCAGGTGATTCTAGAGCTGGCACCTACCTCGCTCAGCGAATTAGCCTAGCGATACAGCGAGGTAATGGTGCCAGCATGTTGGGCACTCTGCCAATCGACGGCGGCGGTGACCTTAAGGATATTTTTTATCTAATTTAATTGTTTTTTAGTAGTAAGTTAATGAAATAATGTGTGCAATAAATTATTGTAAATTATGTATTGTGAGTATTTGTGAGGAACTTATTTTCAACAAACAAGCTGCCGATGAAGTGATGATGATGATTACAAGATTATTACGAGTGTCGCACTAATTTAACCCCTTTACTCGCAGAAGCACACCGCTCGGACGACCGAACAATGGCGAATTATTGTTATATAAGATGTGTCGGCGAACCAGTTATTCACATATTATGTAAATTCATAATTCAACAAATATTTATTTAACTACGTTACGCAGCGTACACTTTATGTCTACGTGACCATTAAGTTAAGAAAAAATAAACCGCACGGTCCAAATAATTTCAAACAGCCTTAGCTCCATGACTACTGGTAAAAAAAACCTTCGTCTTTGAATACTGGGAGGTCCAAAACTCAAACCTTGTCATATCTTGTATTGTTGCGTTAGAAACATCATTGTTATGCACAAAGCAATTTCGGTGCCCGAATAATTGCACATAATTGCATTACAATTGGCGTAAATAATTGTCTTAGAAAAGGTTCTGACCATCGACATCGCGTGGCCTTTTTTGAGGACATACTAGTCTTAACCGAGATGTTAAAAATTTATAATTTATTAGAGCTTTTGAAAATACTTACTTTCGGTTTGAGGATATAAGTATTATGGATCGGCAACCTCCATACGAGAAAAGGCGTGACGCTATGATATTGTTGTTTGTTAGTTGTATGAAGTATAAGAAATCGGTCAAGTGCGATTCGGAATCTCCCACGAAGGGTTCCGCAACATCGTTCAAGAAACAAGTGCCTGGCAGTTTAATATCTTCAATCTCCATCTCGTAATCTTGCTATCCAAAAAATGTCAGGCGCAAAAATTATTTAATATTTACTTTTACTATTTAATTATTATTTTCACCCTTATTTTTTTTTGTTGTTGTAGAGCGGCAACAAATATATACACAATCTGTTTTTTTTTACTTTCTAGCTATTACGGTACGTGTGATAGAGCCCGTTGACGGACAGGCAGACAGACAGACGGACAGCGGAGGCGTGGTAATAGGTTAGGGTCCCGTTTGGCACCCTTCGGGTACGGAAAATACTATCTACTGTTAAAGTGACAACTGTCTGCAGTATTTAATTTGCCTTAGGATTCAGTTTTAGGTAGGAATTGTTAGGAAGACAAAAATCACAAGGCCTGCAATACATTATTTACAGCAACCACATGAATAACTATAAATAAAAATTATGAAAAACCCTGATTCATTACTATAGAGACTAACAAAAGTTATCTAAGAAATATCGCAGAAAACTCTACTACCTACTTACCACCCGTTTGACCGCTATTCCTTGTAAGATAAGCAGATTAATTTAGACCGGCTGAACCGATTTTAACAAAATATATCTAAGAACCACTGCACGGCTTTCAAATACCATTTACAGAAAACCGCATCAAAATCCGTCCACCCGTTTGATCGCTAGAATGCCACGGACAGACAAACAAACAGAATGACTACAGACGCTTTAAACTTATATCACCTCACTTTTGGTCGTCAGTGGTTTATAATGACTCGCTCGAAATCATAAAATGACACTTGATGTGAAAGTATGCCCAACATTTCAGTGTTGTATGAAACCATAAAATACGTATTATGTAGTTAGTTCTTTTGAAGGTATTGCGTGCATGTGCCTCCACACAAAGCTGGCACGCTGGAAGCAACGCAAGCAACTGCCAACACCATAAAGATGGCATTGAACTGTTCAAGACTTGAAGATTATGCTGTGTAATTTATTCTGGATATAAAAGAGTGTCTTTTCGCCTGAAGCGTTCCATATCGCACGCGCGGTCACATTCTTCGCAAACTACACGCAGGCGCTGAAAAAAGGGAAAAATATGCATTCGCCCTCCGGCACTCGGCCCGAGCAGACGTCCCCTTGTCGCTCGCTGTGGGAACATTTAAATGTCATGCTTGCATCGATAAAGAGTAACAATAGCCACCACCCCGGGCAACTTCATATTGTTGCGCATAATAAACGATTTCTAAATAACAACCGTTCCTGTCCTGTATAACTTTATTGCGTAAGGCACACATATGAAAGGGCTGAATCGTTTTTTGTTGTTGGAATTCCGATTGTGCGATACTGCTGCTGGGAAGGTTTCTGTTGTAAAAAATAATGACAGGCAATCATCAAAATTGCTGAAATTAAAAGATATAAAATAGCTATTTGTGCATTTAATTTTTACAATTTGGGGTAGGTATAGGTTTTTTTTTGTGTCGATTGGCATTTTGGCACGCGCTGTCATTTTTTGTCTTGATTGTTTTTGTAGAAATTGCGAAAAAAATAAGGGCCCCATTTCGCTAACAAATGACGGGTTAGGGTTGCTGGGTTGGAACTTGGGACCATAAAGTAGCGGTTCCATATGCCACGTCTGGGGATTGCAGGCATAATAATAGACCGCAAAATGCTTCGTAGGGTGACCGTGTGGCTACATCATTTATGGAAATTCTCCGATGTTTTTTTAAATATATTAAAACAGGAACTTATCCGGGTCGTCCCGCCATCTCTTTCTGGGCCTTCCTCTGGGCCGGTGTCCATCTGTAGGTACCCATTCGGTGGCTATCTTTGCCCACCTGTCCGGGTGCATTCGACACACATGGCCTGCCCAACTCCACTTAAGTGGGTCACTCTAGCTCTGACTACAGATGTATGGGCTCAAAATGGGGAGGCTTTTGTCCAGCAGTGGGACACAGTACAGGCTAGTTAAAAAATAATAATATTAAGACAGGATCTGATGGACTGGCTACTGGCTATCAACATAAGACTGGTGAACGGACAGACAAATGGATGCGTAAAAGACAAAGGCAATTTCATACTCATACTCATACTCATATATTTATTGCGTCATTGTGGTACAATTTGTGCAAAGGTCTTACTTTTCTCCCAATGAACCGTCTCACTCGCACATGTATTGTTGCTATTGTTAGTTTAGCCCGCGTGTGTCTTAACGCGAGCGTACTGATTAAATCATACAGGTTCGCCAAGTTGACGAGTTAGAGTCATGCTGTAACTAGGACGTAAGATTTATAAAAAATAAACAATTTCATTTAAAAAAAAGACAGAAAATCTGGGGCCTGATGCTGCTCTGAGAAACGCACTTATATTGGATCGCTAAATGGAGCATACCAAATGACGCCATTTTGGGAGTTTACGATGCGATAGCGATCCAATATAAGTGTGTTTCTCAGAGCAGCATCGGGCCCCTGTTTAAAAACTCATTTTTTACAGCACTATCAAACCTTCAATCTCTGAGCTGCAGCGACGGTCTAGATCAGCTACCCCTAGAGCTACCCTTGTCACGCTAAAAGGAGCATTGAATAACTATAGCTAAAAGTGGTTACAATTGCATTTTTGTCTCCTCGAACGGAATTTCCTAACTAACAGCCATACTACCTCGCTTCTCTCTAATGACGGTCAGTGTTCATAATCGGTCGGGTATAATTGCGCCTTCCACTTTAGCGTCCATAAATCATAGGCCTGATTAGAGATATCAAGGTCGAATGACGTTTAGAGCCGTCGGCTAATGATGGGTGATTCGATGATTTCGTACGGTTAAAAGTAGATCGTCTTTTTTCTATCCGACCGTATCGAATATTACGCAAAGTTAGGGTCCCATGAATATAACAGGCGTGTGATTAGTGTCGTTGCTAAAAAGTGATGTGAATTAAATGAGGATTCTGTGTGTGGACTGCAGTCAAATATAAATCTAAGCTCGCTATAAAACTAATGCTTTATTAAAAATCATGAAGCATGGTATTTGTGAGAAATTACAGGTAATGAGAACACAACATTACGGCTGATTTACACAACAGCCTATCTCAAAACTCTACCAAAAAGATCGAAGAGGAAGACACAGAGAAATGACGGTACATATTTCAAAACGGTCACAGACTATCTGTGTACGCGCATCAACACGTACCGAGCCACTATCGTCCAATCGCGAGCGAGGGCGGGAACTTACAACGAGGTTTTTGAAAAAAGAACGTCTTGGCCGTTCCGTTTCTATCCGCGCAGTTAATCTTGCGTTCCATTTAATGCGTTCTTGTCAACGCTTTGTTGTTTATAAATTATAATGGAAGACGGATTGGTTCTATACCTTACGGGTCCAAATTACGGGTCACTTTGTTTATCACGACTCATGGCTTGGGAGTCGAAAAAATTGTATGATCAAATCTACACAAAGTCAATTTTTCAGTATCTAAAGGAAAACATGTTTTCTTTGTATTGTAAAGCGTATCGAATTACGTGACAAACGCGTAGCAGCGCTGTAAAAATTCTGCGAAATTCACGGTGGCAGGGAAGGGAACCTTTATCGTACTCTTTCGACGATAAAACCTGCAAACAGAGGAAACACATTTACTTATGGCAAATCAATATACAGCGTGTGTCCCAAATTGAGGTCTAGCTCTATTTAAATAACAGTTTTAAACCACATAAATAAATTATAGAATTTTTAGATTTTTTTATGTACTTAACTCCATTTAAACTCCTACTTCTATCCTATACAAACAAATGTAGAATAAATCCAGAAAAAAATTATACTAATAAGTAGGGGAATATTTTATTTTTTATTAATCAAATAAAATTAAAAATGTAGATGTTAGGTTACTGTCCAAAGAGTTGACACTAAGAGCCGTGACGTTTGGCGACGCTATTTAAATTTTAGGCCAGCTCTAGATCAAGGAACTAGTCTAAAGGGCCTATTAGACTACGCTGTCGGCAGGGCCCTGTCTGACTCACTGTCTCTTTCTAGTCGTTCCATCAGAGTGAGACGTCTATACAAATCGTGCCCTGCCGACAGCGTAATGTAATAAGCGCTTATGTCTAAACTAATGTAATCGTATAATTTATTATTTAATTGTTACTTTATATATCGCATGGATTAGTACTAATATAACTTCTGTCAAATTAAAGCATTGGACACTATGATTGATGTAGGTATATGACGGTAATATGACAAAAAAACCTACAGCTACAGCGTTGCTACGGTAATAGTATTTTGATTGGTGTTGTTTGGGACAACTAGCTGTATCTCGTTCGACTGTAGGTAGGACTCAAGAATTTTTTTCAGTGAGAAACGCCAATACCTCTACAAGGACTATTTAAACAGGTATCCTCCATATCTATCATATTCTCAACATTGAGCGAGTACCAAGGAGATAAATTTGTACACGCAGGTCTGCCAAAATTATTTAAAAATAGACGACAGGAGTTTTTTGATATTACAAAATATCACGACGAATTGTAAACCTCCTTTTTTTTGTGAAGTCGGTCAAAAAATATGTGGCATCCTGTCATACGTTTCTAGCAGGTAACTTTGACAAAACATGATAAGATCAACCAAACCACGTAGGTAAGCTTTTTAAAATATTTTACCAAATATTTTTCCTAGTATTGCTCACGGACTGATGCTCATATCTATTAAATTATAAGTACACGATTCCATGCTTAACTTTCAGACAAGACTATTGCCAGCAGTTGTTTTTGCTCACCTTTAGCAGTAATGCTGCTGTCTCACTGTATTGACCTCTTTTGTAACTCTTATTAAACGATGAGGAAGTCAACAGCAATGGCCAAGGGCACATGATAAATCCATTACAATGAAGACCAAGCAAAACACGAGGTGAATTACACATTAGATATTTGGTGCCCTTGTAAATGAGCCTGATTAAAGAGTGTTTATGTATTACTTATTTCATTTCATTTCTGGGGCATTTCATAACAATTATTCTTCCATAATTAAAGTAGGAATTAGCCATTCCACAGACAATAAGTTTTTAAAGTTGTGCGTCCACTGCGTCGGAATCGGAGCGAACGGAGCGGACGGATATGTTGCTTTGTATAGATTTCTATGGTAGTGCGTGCACTGGATCGGCATTAATAATAATAATTTCTTTATTGCACACAATTAATTGCAAGGACAAAAAGTAAATAAAAACAGTGTGTGTATTAAGGCAAGCTTATCTCTAAAAAGAGATCTCTTCCAGCAAACCAAGTACCGATGAGAGAGTTTGATATATCAGCAAGGGTAGAATAGAAATAAGATTGCTATGCCCGCGTTCAGACTCAGTAAGGTTGCTCACTCTTTTATGGGAGTATGTGTTAGTTTTTATAATAAAATACCTAATGAAGCAACGGACCTACCAGAAAGGAGGTTCAAAAACTATGTCAAAAACGGCCTATTGAAGAAGTCATATTACAGTGTAAAAGAATATTTAGATGACAAAACTGCATGGTCTTTACCATCTCAGCGCACAGAAATCCAAAGAGGGGCGATGGACTGAGTCAGTACGTCTCTCCTCGGTGTATTTCCTTAGACTTAAGTAGAAATACATAACATTGTATTTTTAAGGCTCTGATATTTTAAAAGAGGTACGGGGGAGGTTTCTTGCCCTTCTTTGCTCCATCCCTAAGCCCACAACTTCCGAACGGGCGGTAGTATACAAAAATATTAATATTATATTGACGTTGACTAAGTAATATGTATGATTTTATGGTCAATAAAATTTTTGAACTGAACTGAACTGTAGACCTTTGTGTACAACAATATACATACGATTACCTACAAAGCTAGAATATACTTACATCCAAATACATCCTAAAATTAACTACCAAAATATTAAAGTAAAGTAAAGTAAAGTAAAGTAGCGTTTATTTGCTTGAATATAGGTGTACATCAGGTTTTATAACAATGTCACTTAAATATTTTACGCTATATTCTGCCATGCAGACGTGCAAATGTTATTATAAATACAATGGTCATAAAATTAAATTAGTTGCCTATCCAAAAATGTCTTATTAAAGTTCATCGTATACTTAATAATAATAATAAAATATGTCAGATCGAGTTGTCCTCCAAGTAGTCCTCTAACTTATAGTACGATTTTTTGAAGAAATTTCTTAGACCAGCCTTATAGGAATGTAGTTGGTCAATATCCGTAATCGATTTAGGCAGCCTATTATATACTTTTGGCGCCATAGCAAATATACTTTTGCTAAATAATGAAGTAGAGCGGGGAGGTGCACTTAGTTTAATATCTCTTTTACTATTAATTTTCTTAAACATGTTCCAGTTTGTTTTTACAAATACTGCAGTTTCGTAGATGTAGAGTGATGGCAATGTCAATATACCTAACATTTTAAAGTGAGGTATGCAGCTGTCTGTTGGTTTAAACTTACAAATTGCCCGTATACACCGTTTTTGTGCTAAAAATGCCTTATCTTTGTCTGTTGAGTTCCCCCAAAAAATAAAGATGCAACTATTAACCATTCTAGTGCGACTGAAGTTTGCACTTGGCAGTTTTATTTAATTCATAGTTCAGTAAATGTTTCTTATCCTAATAGAGTATGTTATATTCTATCCGAATTAGTGATTTATATTATACTCATATTTGCTAAAAAATACGGATTAAGTATGGACGGCAAAATTCTCCCCACGCAATCACTCGCGTTTCACGGGAAGGTGCGATTATCTACTTTAGGGTTAAACATACCGATATTGCTGACGGCAAATCTGAATGCAGTGGACGCACCCTTTCGGTATTTTGTAAATACCGACGCCTCTTACGGAGCGTACGCTCCGATTCCGACGCAGTGGACGCGCAGCTTAAGAGCTTATTGTATAGGTATTTGTACAGTTGCCATCACGACCAGATAACTACTGCTTAAACTATTACAGAATTAATTAAGATGACGTGTATGATCTTATTGCCCTAAAAGATATGTTCCAATTCAAAAATGTCTTCGTTTTCTTTTATGAAGTGGCAACTGTTTTATGACTTTAACTCGATGTTTTAAACATAAGAAATTTAGAATATAATCTGACCGTAGACGCCCACATCACCACAGAAAAAAATTGTGTCGAATGAATCGCGCCCATATAATCATGATACTTGCAAGTTGCGCGTGACACAATCATTAACCTGACACTTATCTGTGTTTCGGTTTGCCGAATTGACGATTTCCCCATTGCCAGCTAAAGAGGCTGCACGCACAAAAATCATTATTCATAGCAACTTCCGACAACACCATTGCTAAGGCTGTGCTATTATCATGTTAAATAATGACGTTTCTGTGAATGGACGCTCGTTATAGTGTGAAACCCTTTTGTAGGGTGCAAGGTGATCTCTAAGGTAACATTGAACTTGTTTTGGTAATTTTACTATTAATTTCTATTTCAGCTACTTTCAATAGGTAGCATACAATACATGATCCACTAACAAAACATAGCATCACGGACGTTTTTTCCCATTATAATTTGGCAGAGGAACTACATAGTAAATAGGGAGGGCTAACCCGCAGCTTTGGACATATGAAGGTTATCTCACGCTGTTTTCCACCATCACATTACTAAACATTTGTTAATTTGACGAAATTACGAGTATCAGTGATCGCCATTTGGTAATTCAACGGTCCTCGTCGGGCGTGGACAAAATAATGAACTATCCAATTTCCTCTACAGTAAGTAGGAAATACCAAAATCACTTACGACCTCAGACAGTCACTAATGATGGCTTGTTTACATTGGTCAAAGACTGTGGACAGTGAACAAGTTTAGTGGACAGTACAGTGGGTACAGTGGTGTAAACCGATCGGACAGTGCAGTGGCGAGTCAACTTGGCTTTCATGTTGCCTTGCCAGTTGATCCTAGTGTAAACAGTCACTGTCTCGAGTACTCGCCACTGTCCACTGTCCTTGCTCCTGTATTGTCCGCTGTCCTTGACCAATGTAAACTGACCCTAATAGAGCTGGTCTAATTGGCGGAGCCATGACAGCCAATTACATCGAAAGGCTAATCAAAGAAACTCACGTTCTAATTTTACATTTGAAAACGCGTGCCCGAAATGACGTTTGCCGCGCTTCGGCTAGTGTCTTCGCGAGTTAGCACTTGGCAATAATGGGTTCAGCACATGTGAGCCTCTAAACTGATTAGCGTGCAATGAGGTACATTATCATCCCAATGCCATATTGGGGGCACTGGTGATCGCAGCAGTGTGTAACGTAGAGACGTTTGATGAATTGGTCATTGATTAGTCATTCAAATATCAAGCCTTCTTCATAATGTGGACGTGTTATCAATGCACTTTACAAAAGGAATAGAACTAAAATGCAAGTATAGCTACCCAGTACTGTTGAAAACAAACATGGCATGTACTGCATATCTTGTTTATTTCTAGTTCTGTTTTTGTTAGTTCATCGTTCTCAATTCATACTCTGTCTTTGCATGTCTTATCCGTGTGTCCTGGCGGTCTTGTCTGTTCAGTGAGTAACGCTCTAGATACAAAGTAACATTTAACTTTTTGATACATTCTGAGCCGCAGACTCCCGAAGCCCAAATTAACTCGTGCCTTCCATACACCGGCAGCTATACGGTATATTCGGTATGTCGATGTCCGCCCCTGTGTACACTGACTATACCGGCGCGTACACTTCCTGCCACAACACGTGTTAATTGGTAATAATTGATTTTCATTCCCCGGGGCCACCCAAGGCGCGCACTGAAAAGTTATAGGATTTTTGGCGCCCTGTTTACATAATAAAAGCTATAATTTTGTCGATGGCCTGTTTTGAAACAAAAATTGGACCTGAAAAGTGAGAATCTTATTGAGTTGGTTCTGGGGTCGTACTTACTTGTAGCTCTAGTGAGAATTTAAAAAATGCAAAAAAAATGTGACGTAACAACAGTGACCATGTCAAGTGGTCTAGACTGCAAAAGTAAGAAATTTTCTCTGGCTATTAAAAAGTCATTGCTATCTTGTTGAACAAATTTGGATAAAGCTTTTTGAGGCCATAATTGAATTAGAGCTATAGTTCAATATATTTACTCCCAATGGTTCTGTTGTACTTACCTACATTTCTGTTTGCAAAACTTATACAAAGTACAGTACCTACTTAGGGTTTTCCTGTTAAAGTGAAAGAAACCCTCTTTTCCATCTATAGCGTGCTCAGCAAGTCCGTATAGAGAATATCTAATATCAACTGAAGAATCAATAGCAACCAGTCAAACCAATTTCTAATCGGTCCCCGATCGCCCCACAACTGACTGGCGACAGTTCAGCAATAATTCAACATCGACGCCTCCCTCGTTAGCGAGTTCCAACGTTCCAAGTTTGAATTTTAAATTGTTCGAAATTGTTCGCGAGTCATTTGCCGTCGCCGCTCGCGATTCGCGTTGCGCGGGACAGATGACGTCATTAGTCAAACGTGGTGTTGGGGTTGAAAGTTGATACTTTGTTGAAGAAAATGAGTTGATTCTTAGTTACGGTGTTTCTAACAATACTGCAGTGATGAATAGTGTCTAATATTCAAGCGACACAGGTAAGCTTGCAATTGTAAACGATATTGAAGGAAGTGCAGTTGGTCAAACTTTCGGGAGTTTCCAGCTGGAGTTATAACTCGATGTAGGTATAGCTATCAAACTTTTGAAATTAAGGCTATTTATCACATTTTTTCAGTTGAAACTGCTAATTCTGTGCTGTTTTAAACACAACGTACATACCAATTTTCCTCTATAAAATTCGATACCTATTCGGAATCGACCGCAGGAATAAATTATTTATAATTCAATTATTTTGAAGTTAAATTATGAGATGCTATGCTATTGATATGAGCGAACGTCAAAAATTAAGCATTATTTCTTGACGTGATACTATGTTTTATTCATTCAGCCCAATTTGTGCAAGACCTTTCAGTCTGACTACACAATTTTCCGTGGCGTCCTCAGGGCGGCAAGTGTCGCTAGCGCGAGCGACATGACGAATGGTGGCGCGGCGTTCCAAATTTAAAATCTGCCGAGTAACTGCACTAATGGCATTGTTTAAGAAACCGTTTCCGGCGAACCTGCCAGTGACTTACGGGTTTTCGGGATTTCGCGCCTGATTACTTTTGGCGGAAATGGGATGTATGGAGTCTTTTAGACTAGATTTGCAATGAATTTTCCGAATGTTCACGATAAATCCTCGAAATATTATTCGAAAATAACAGGATTTGTTTATTTTACATGTGTAAGTACCTATGTTGGTCACAACATTGTTCTACTTCTCAAATAAGTTCAGGGGAACCCGGGCGACCGACAGCCTATACCAAAGAATAACACTGGTTTGCTTCAGGATAAGATAATACTAATACTGCGCAGAAGATAATACCACAAGGAATTGAAACGAATAGACAGAAGAAAGTAACTCTAATTCACCCGCCATTTACCCGCCCTGTCATACAACATCATTCAGATCCAAAATGCATACAGAATCCATCCAAAGCATCTCGTATGATTATCACAGCAGCGTACAAGTAAATTTTATGCTCAGCGGGATCCAGAAACCCTATTAACATTTAGAAGCTAGGAACGGACGGAGACGGACAAATTAAGTCATCATGGTATTAGCGTGGAGTTGGTAGAACCTTATTGGATGGTATTAGCTTGAATTGTTGAGCTCTTGGATGCTGCTTTGAGCTGGCATTTACAATTAAATATGTACCTCCACAGATTCAAAACCTACGAGATACCTTCATACAGATCTGTAAGCAGCAAAATATATATTATAACTAGCTGACCCGGCAGACTTCGTACTGCCTCAATTTAATATGAACTTTATTGAATAGCAATAAAGTTCAAATTGACTCTAGAAAACGATTGACTCTAGAAAACGTTTGTATGGGAAATAGAAAAGGGCTGTTTTTAGGGTTTTCCCGGTAATTATTCGATTTTTTTTCGCCTTTTAAACCTTCCCTAGACCTCCACGAACATTTCAAGACAAAGATAAGATAAATCCGTTCAGCCGTTCTCGAGTTTTAGTGAGACTAACGAACAGCAATTCATTTTTATATATATAGATACCTACTATATAATATTATGATAATGATAACTTTTGACAGCCGGGTTGGCCACAAGCCCGACACCCAGAGACTATATATCTAATTGACTGCGCCTGCGGGGGAATGCGGCTCGCCAAACGTTTGTTGTATCGAACAAAAGTTCGCATACGCAACCTATCTACGATGACAGGCCGCCAGACAGTTTCGCAGCGGCTGACCAATCACAGCTCTCTTACCTCGTCCCCCGCCACGCCCCGCCCGTAAATTGGTGGGTTGTGTTTCAAAGGAAAATGTATCTATGCGCTCTCCACTGGATAAGTGCTCCCTGCCGACACCCAATTAAAGGCACTGGCAGCTTGGTGGAGCCAGGCTTAATACTTATTACAAGTATCCAAGTAAAGGCCCGTGCCTCTCAGTGGGGTCATTATATGGTTAAGAACCATCGCAGGTAAGTCTCTACCATTTACAGAACACCACATTAAATTACCTCCAAGTGCCAAAAACATACACAAAGCCCTCTTAGTAACACAGGCATAAAGTTCAAGTTCAAGTTCAGTTTTTTTTTTATTAACCATAAAATCATATAGGTAAATCTCAATATAATATTAATATTTTTTATATACTACCGCCCGTTCGGAAGTTGTGGTCTTAGGGATGGAGCAAAGAAGGGCGATAGACAGACAGACGCTTCAAATTTATAACACCCTTCATCTTCTTATTCATCGAGAAGATATTGTAGAGCCAAATGCGGGTAGGTAGGTACTTGTTTCCGATGAGGGGCAAGCGCATCGCCACATGAAAATCATACCTACCAACTTTTACAGGTACCACCCTAACAGCCTCGGATTCGAAAATTTAAACAGCTAAGCGAAGTTTTCGTTTCCAATTAAAGGCATCGTTGAAACTTTTTCGAGGACCTCCGTTCGATGGATTTTCGGATAAAAAGTTTTAATTACCACTTTTCAATGCAATCAAAAGGAAAACAAATTGTTTTAAATATTGATCGATAAGCTTAGGTGGTAGGAGTGAAGACTGTATTAATGTCCCGCTCTAGCTCTGGGAGTAATCTCAGCTCATTTTCGCCATATCTTTTAGTCCTTTTCACGAGCTTAATGAAGTTAGATTCAGAGCTGGAGGCCGATTCTCGTCTCTATAGTTTTGTCGAATTCGTATTCAATTCGTTCGTATTAATAACTAAAGTCTTGACAAATGTCAAATGAATTACAAAAACTGTATTCTGGCTCACATTATAATATTAACAGTAACTTATAGTTGAGATTTTGAAATGATAAATTAAAATACATGTTTGAGTGTTCTGTTCACACGTTGAAAATGATGTTTATTTGTGATAAATTAATTGTAACCATCAGCATATTGGCTAATTCCACGGCTAATTCATTATAATAATGCAAAATAGGTAAAAGATATTAGATTCATCTCGTGCAACGGAACGTAAGCAATTTTCAACAAGTTGACATTTCTATGGAGTAATCAAGGTTTCCCAAGATGCCTTTGTTATTGGTTAGGTATTTTTTAAACGATCAAACCCACCAACTTGGTAAGTTTAATCTCATTACTACCAACTATTCCCCAAGTAATAGGCTGTAAAAAAACAAAAATAAAAACCTTTGGCAAATAAAAATGCAAAACTAGGCAAGTAAGTAAACAGAGGGTTCCTACACATAAAAGTTTATGGCATGCCGTAAAACCCTACATTGGTTTGGAATCACTCGGTGAAATCAACAGGTGCCCTTCACTTTATAGAAGTACTTTTTCTAATAAAGTAAAAAATAACCACTTGAGGTGTAAAAATAAACGCGGATAAAATGGCCGCCACGAACTTCGTAAAATGCCATGCCATTGCTGTTTAAAAGTGCCTAAGTAGTGCATTTGTCCCGACAGTGGGCGCTCATCGCAGCTGCCATGGCGAGATAATGACCTTTATTTTTAGGGTTCCGTACCCGAAGGGTGCCAAACGGGACCCTATTACTGAGACTTCGCTGTCCGTCTGTCCGTCCGTCCGTCCGTCCGTCCGTCCGTCTGTCACCAGGCTGTATCTCATGAACCGTGGTAGCTAGACAGTTGAAATTTTCACAGATGATGTATTTCTGTTGCCGCTATAACAACAAATACTAAAAATCAAAAGAAATTTAATATTAAGGGGGGCTCCCATACAACTAACGTGATTTTTTTGCTCATTTTTGCTCGATATTGATAATGGTAGCAGGTAGACGCTTAAAATGTTCACAATATATTGAGTATATTATTTACTTAAAAAATAAATAATTAAATTAAAATTAAATTAATATTAAGGGGGGGCTCCCATACAATTTTTTTTTGCGGATTTATAGATAATGGTACGGAACCCTTTGTGCGCGAGTCTGACTCGCACTTGGCCGGTTTTATTTCCTTCCTAAGTTGGGGTGAGAGAGACAGAGAGGTCAAGTCAATCATAGATGCACTATAGTGCATACTTCGATGATAGCTACCGTTATTCTAAACAAAAGTTATGTAGCTAGCCTTGCTTTTGTATACAAGTAAAGTGCGTGATTAGTTTTAAACCTAGCAAATAAGTCGTAGTATAGTAATGTCACGCTTTTATGTTGATTAATTCTGAAACTTGAATCTTGTGTCCATATATGTATATAAAAATTAGAGCCAGGTAAATATATTGCTATATTTAATTAATTTAGCATTAGAAATCCAAACACATTATTATTATTATTTTATTCCTAAACTTCTTAGGCGAATGAACAAAGAGCTTCACTGTGAACCAAATTTACGTAAAACCTTCTTGGGCGCAGTTAGCTCGATATTACTGAAAGGGTACTTCAAGGGTCCCTTTTCACATACCCTCTTACATGCCGTTACATTTGCGTTCCATTTCATTTGGAAGAAAAGTTTTATTTTCTGGAGGTTTTATTTTGTGAAAGTATTTTATTTGAGCAAGTGCTATCTACCTACTTTTCGAGTGAAAACACTGGCTCTATATTTTTGAATTTGGAGTTGTATGAAAACGTAACTCTGCTGATTATACCTTCCTATTGTTAAGATTAATTGAAATGATTGAGCACTATAATAACAATTTAAATCAGTTTTAACCTATTTGGCATTCAGGGAGTTTGGTTGTCGCTGTGTTTAGCCAAAGGCGACACAACCGACGACGCGGGCTTGCGCGAAACTATTGATTCAGAGGACCGGAGACTTCGCTCGTGTCGACGCCCGGAGGTGACATGCTGCTTAGAAAAAGTAGGTTAAACCCGAATTAAAAATACTAATAGATACTGGCAAGACTAAAAAACAAAATTTTCAGTGGACTTACGGTTTCACAAGATCGAAAAGGAAAATAAAGGCGACGTTTTAATTTATAGACTTATACCGGAGTACTATTATCTCTTCTGTGCTTATACGTAATTAATTAAGTTTTTTAAATTGAGAATACGTAGCAAATGAGGGGCGTGGCTCAAATGTAGACCAATGGGAAATGTCGCGCACAGCGACAATGTGACATCTCCGGCCAATAGCGTTCTAGCCAGTGAATGTGGCAGTGACATTTTAAACCAATCGGCTGCGTGCCGCCCACCACACCGTGACATTCTGAAATATAATAATTGTAGTGTTTGTAAGTAATTTCAGTAATCGGAGTTGTAATGTTTTAAATATTAGGCAAAATTTTGGGATACTTAACAGTTCACCGAATACTTATTCATATAAAAGTGACCCATTAAGATGTTGTTTAAGGTAAGTACCTAACTATCTAGGTAAACGATAAATCATCTTTATATCTACAAACTTTCGTGTCGACTCTATAATAAGTTAAGAATTTAATGACAAAATCTTTTGTTGTTAAAGTAGATACATACGATAAAATGAATAATGTTTGTAACTTCTTTATTTTTCCATTAGAAATAAATTCATGTAATCGGTACCCAATCCAAGTTATCTGTCATCTGTCATCCATCTATCCATCAACAAGTAAGAATTTTTCACTGAAACTTTAGACAAATTATAACTACACCGTGACATCTCTAGCCAATGGCAGCCACCTCCCACGCTATTGGCTGACGACAACCTCGGAATTGTCATCGTTTGTCGCAATGTCGCATGAGAACGCGATAGGAAAATCGGCCACTCCAGGCGTGCAAGCGAGATGGAAAAGATTCACGCGGGATCACGGCTTTTCTTTTTTCAAAAACTTTTTCTTCTTTCGATCGAAGCTGAGGCGGCCGGCCGGCGGCGGCGGGCGGCGGCGGCGCGGCGACTCGCGGCGAGGTATTTTTTGTGGCCAGTATTTTTATGAAAAATCTGTTGCGTGCCGACAATCGTGCCATACTTGATCTACCTGAGAACGTGCCTTGGGCATACGAATAAGGAAATATTTAGATTCTTTGGCACGAGCTTCTGTTATTTAAATTAGGAACTCAAAATTACACTTCACTTTCGTGAAAAAATAAAAATCAGGTATTTTTGAAGTAAAACTTCTTGGGGCACGGGGGTAAAATTTATTTAACCTCTCAACTGTGGGTTATTCATATATTTGCTTTTCAATCGCTACTAGCCGGGTGCTATCACGAGTGGCTAAGAAATGTAACGGAAATTGGAATCGGTGACGTCAGGGTCGGCTGAAGACTTTTAAAACCGCAACTATTTTCAATACGGTTTTTAACTAATCAGATAAGATAATAATACATTCGTACAATAAAGAATGTTAATTAGAGAGAGAAAAACCTGATGAAACGTTAACAAATAAAAATTATTTTAAGCATTCTTCCACGAGTTCTTGATTTCCGGTATGGCCAAGATGGCGCCGCCGCCGCCGCCTGACATGACTCAAACTACTTCGTTCAACCTCTTTGTTGGAACCGGAACTTATGTTTGACAGCTGTGCGATGCGATCCATACAGTTTGTAAGAAAAGAGTTTCATCAATGTCACACGGGTCGATATGGATTTCTAAAACAAGCAAAGCAATGCACACATTTGAGCGAGACGGCTTAAAGACGTGACGTCAGATGGTATATAATCTGAGCGAGATGCAAATAGTAGTGACGTAGTGACACTATTGAATGAGTTAAGTATATCACCACGAGCGCGACAAATTGTAGATAAGGAATGGTGGGAAATAAATGACATGACGTATTAAAAGTAAGTACAAGTATAAAATAATTTCAAATAATCGGACGTCTGAAACTTAAAAGTAACTTGAAGCAGAGATTGGATCTCAAAATTGGAAATTTAAATCTCTTTTAGTATAGGTAGGTATAGGTGTATAGTATAGGTACCACTTAATGATCTAGCTACAGAAGTTTTACTTCTAACACGTGTACGGTGCTACACGCGTTTTTTTTTTTTTTCATTTGATTGACAACATAAAAAAACCTCACGCCTTTTCACATACGGGATGGCTGAGGCACAACCGTGTCCACTTTCAGCCTGTGATTCAATTGATGTTCGATTTTAAATACCTAAGTAGATTATAATTTTAGAGGCATGGAACAAGAAATTGGTTTGTGATGCACAAATGAAAAATCTGGCTTGAGAGAGAGCGCTATCAAATTATTTATTCATTTAGATTAAACGAGTACCTGAGCAGGTATATATTGTTTACTACGCAAGTACCTAAACCAATTAAAATCTTATGGTTTGAGCTCTTCCACTTTATCTATATGATTTACTATATTATGCTCATACAAATACAACCAAATGAGTCGTCAAACTAAGTAGGTAAAATACGCGTCCTAAATGATAAATAATAAAATGTTTACTTACCTGACTGATTATGCGCCTCTTCATTCCAGAAAACTTTCCCATGGAATTTTAAGTATGACGATTAGCTACCGATTTGTACAAAAGAAAGTATTTTTGAATTTCGAAATTGTTCGGAATGTGAAAACAGTCGATCACACGTCTGCGTGTTGCTGTTTCAGAATTTACACATTTGAATTTAGAATCACGGATGAAAAGTCTCACGGCTTGTCAAATCTCGATCTCGTCTCGAAAAAGAAGAAAGCGCCCCCGGAGAATGTCGATCTAAATTGAGCAGTGTAATTTTACCTAATTTTTAGAAGGATTTTTCAGATTCTTTAAATAATTGCAAGAGTTATTGTTTTAATGCCTAGATATCTTTATATCCAGCAACACAGTCAAATAACTTCAGCTGTCAATAAAATAATGCAGAATATTTGTTCGATACTTATCTATCATATTTGATTACAAAAGCTTTGTGAGGATAACTGACGTTTAAATATGATGTATATGAGACAAACATTTCCACAAAATAACACTTTCGTTTAGCTATGCAACATAAAGCCAACATAAAGCATTTAACTTAGGTAACACATAAAAATCAATTGATTTCTTTCAAAAAGTATTCATAGGCATTTATGAGTATATAATAGATAATTATATCCAAAGAAATACAACGCAACATACACTATTTTAGTGTGCGCTAGCTTTTTGTCAATAAGATAAATGGATATTATTATTATCATAAGTATTTGTCTTAAAAACTACAATCTAAAATTTTATAAAGGCAAATAAACACCAATCAAATCCAGGTAAATAGTTTGAAATGTTTTAAGCCGATAGAGCACGCAAGACCAAGCCTCAGGTAGAGCCACGTTCCAAACAGTCAAAATAAATCTAAAATCCATAATGAATTCAAATTTTGAATTTGGAAGCTTCGCCGCAGGTGCTACGATCTCCATTTTGCATGCAGATACGACCCTTATAAACGACGACGACGTTTTTAAGGGTCGTCTTTGCGTTTAATGGACCTATTAGACTACGCTGTCGGCAGGGCCCTGTCTGACTCACTGTCTCTTTCTAGTCCTTCCATATGAGTGAGACGTCTATACAAATCGGCCCTGCCGACAGCGTAATGTAATAAGCGCTTAAACGATTCTCTTAGCTAGAGTAGAAATTTTACTTTCTGACCATCCTCTTATTCTCAACAAAGATTTGATACTTTTGGTACTCATGCTTTTATCGAGATAATCGAGATTTATCTCATTTTGAAAATAAATATACTAAAATATAAAATATAGTCAATTAAAAATCTAAATGTTTTCGAGATAGAAGAAAAGTAACGTTTGTCTGATCCTGAAAGTTGATTACAATGTGAGTAAAAGTATGATAAGTAATGTTGAGTGCGGAATCCAAGGAAATAATGACCCTTGAAGATTTTTTTCTATCTACCTAACATTATTAACAAGGCAAAGCAATAGTTGGTTAACATCATCCCAATATTTTTCGGCCACATCCCAAATTGAGAGGTACGAGTCAATAATAATAACCGTACTGGCTCCCTAAGAAGCCATACTCTCATTAGCGGCCGAAAAAGAATAAAACATGTTTTAGAAAGCCCCTTTTCAAACTTTTCAAATTCAAATTCGGAACTCTAATAGGCCGCGGTTACATTGGAACAATCCTTGTAGAGTGGAACTGATGATTAAGTGGAGCAGCAACATTTACTACAAGTAAGTAACCTAACCTCGTCTATAGATAGTGAATTAGTGAGTAGGTATGACAGATAGGAATAAGAACTTTAAGTATGACGATTTTAATTGGGCAAATCAGTTTAAAACATTTCTATGGTCATGTAAAAGAAAATTATTTTGTTTCATCAGACTAATCAAGTAATGCGAAAACTTGCTTTGCGGTGAGTAAAAAAGAGTAATATACAAATCTCAAAATATTCGCTTTTTTATAAAGGTACCTCGTTTTGTTACGCGAAATTAAGTGAACACGTTTATCGTTACAATCCATAAATCGATTAGGAAACTGTAACGTTCCTTAACAACAATGGCGAACTATTGTTATAGTACATATAAGATTTGTCGGCGAACCAGTTAATCGATTTTTGTAACTGTCTAAATTATGTCTTGCCTAATGCAAGTAAAAGTTAAGTAAAGTGATTTACAGAGGATCTTGATCATCATTGAGCCAGCAGCGTGGTGGAATAAAAGGCTCAATCTTACTCGTGAAGGCAGGTAAGTAAAGGCCCCTCGGTGGGGACATTAATGGGCTTTTACTTTACTTTACTTAAGTGGATCTTAGTATATTAAACCAAGATATAAATTTCACTAGGTACCAATGTAACCGCAGCCCAAAGTGGCGCTTGCGTGACGATACTTTTTAAACCATAGACGGTTCATTATTTTTTGCGAATTAGGAGTGTTCTCTTCAAAACAAATTGCTGACAAGCAGGACGTTCCAAATTTGAATTTTTATTTCGAATTCGCCACTTTATTGCAAATTGATTTACATTTTTGCAAAGCAATTCATTCGATATGTCTATTTAAATAGAGGTAGTAGATTGTACAACAAAACAAATTGCATAAAAATAATGCACAGATAAAATAGGTTTTACGTACGAGTTATACACTCGGCTCTTCACTTCGACTGTGAGATAATTAAACAGCAATATTGCAAAAAACAATTGCAAAAAAAAGTATATAAGTACTTATTTTTTATTCGTGACAGTGGCACTTAGCATAGGTGTGTGTGGCTGTTTACCTGACGATCTTTTTCTTAGAGCCTGAGACTTGACGAAGATTTTACTTTTGGTATGCAATAGCGCATAAAAAGCGATTTTATGCAGCCTATACCATACTTATAGTCCTTTACCCAACATCAAGACGAACTTGAGAGCATGAGAAGTGAAAAAGTTTTATTGAAGGATTGGTTAGATTTGTAAGTATCTTGCTCACCAGTTTCGTTTGATAGGTACCTATGCAAATGTTTTTCTTTGACGAGTACTGGGGTATGATTCTCGTGCATTCAAATACGGATATCGACACAATGTCGAATGTCGATATCCGTGTATCGCATACGCGAGAATCATTATCATACCCAGATTATGCAATCTTTTGTTTTTGTCTTCTAGTTGATTTTCGATCAGTATAAACAATGAGCACACAATTTAGGCGACACTTTTTATTTAGATATAAGCCCATTTCCGCAATCTTACCATATTAGTAGGTGGTCTACCAAGATAACTCCCAAGTTTTATCATGTTGTACCTAGATGTGCCTATATTCTTGGCCAGCAGATTTCAATGTTCAAAGCAAAGGTTATCGGTTTACATCCGTATAATGATTAGTCCGTCACAATTAGTCATAACAATGTTATCGTCATGTTATCCTAGGTTAATATCACATAGAGCTTCTCATTTTACTCAAACTAAGTACTATACTATAGAAATACTTCCATTATATTTACAGGAACGTCCGTGGTTAAATACATAATATCTGGGAACCGAGCTTAGCTCGGTGGTTGGTGGTACAATACAAACACAATAAAACATTATATTCATATCATCAGACTGCATTAACATCGATTCATATGCTGCTCTGTTTTGGAACAGCTGCAAACGAGAAGCAAACATCAGGCATTTGGTTTTCCCCGTGAGTTTTAGGCTCAGATATTAAATCTTTCAGGCTGAAAGATCGCATTCTGTGCCTAACACTCACGAGGTAAACCAGGAAAACAAAGTGCCTGATGTTTGCTTAATAGAAGCAAGAAGTTTTAATAACAGATAATGAACTTAGATTTGACCTTATTTGAACGAAACCTTTTTGTGTGAATTTTCCGAAGACGCGCCAAAAAGTGTCACGTGGTCTGAGGTCACAATGAGTTAACTTATTTTTTTGTTGTCATTGGAATTTATGCCTTATTATCATTGCACTAAAGTGAAATTGTCAAACCTATTGCACGGGTATGAGAAAAGCATGAAAACTCAGAAATTTTTCAGTTATTAGACCTAGATCGATCGATTTTTAACCCCCAAAAACCCCTATATTGCATCGAAAACTACAGCGCTTTTTTCTAGAACTCAAAACATATATCATTAAGTACCTACCTACATTCAATTATTCCTCCTTTAAAGATAAGCGCCTCGCGGTCACCAATTGGGGATAACACGGTTGATTTTCGCGGCTTCGCGCAGGACAGTCAGTCTCCAATTTCGAATCGTCTGGTCCAGAACCAATGAGATAATTTTTAACGAATATATCACAGAAAAAAGAGTACCTACCTATTTAATTACTAAAGAACAATGAGTAAAAGTTTACCCACCCTTGTAGCAACTACCTACTGGCCTATACATACCATTAGAAAGGTCTTTCGAAATACATAATTTTATTGTATAAGATAGTGCATAATTTCGTAATTTGAGGGAGAAAAACGTTATGATCAAATAACATGTCAAGTCCATATATGGAACAAGCGTAGGTTATGATATGACGAACGATCGTGGGGGTTAAGCAACATAAATCGTCGACGGCTGCTCGATGGGTGACCTTACGACGACTACGACGCATTTGTTGTAGGCTCTTCCATCTCTCAGACTATATAGACATAGACATAGACATAGACATACGTTTATTCACTGAAAAGAACATAGATACATCAACAAGATAATTTAGAGGTAGGAAATAGACATTACATTATAGAAGAAAACATATTTACTAAACAAAAGAGAAAGATGATGTACGCATGCCTCGCCAGTGAAATGGCTCCAACTCAGCATATGGCTACAACAGGGTTGCAGCGCTGATTTTCAGTCAAAACCATTTGATTTCCGTGCAGGCACCTCTCAACGATGTGATGTATAGGTAGATATATAAATATACAGTATAAATATGAAGTACGTAATAATAATTATTATATAAGATAATAGGTTTAAGATTCACCCGCCATCGGACTCTGTGCATCGGATAAGAAGCGTTTCTTCCTGTCGCATTTTTATATGGACTTATATGGGACTACTTTACTTTTAGTTTTGATCATAACTTTTTTCTCCCGCAAGTTACGTAGTTACCTTTAAAAGCATGTATTTCTAAAGACCTTTCTAATGTTATAGGCCATTAGTATGGTAATAGGCGTGAGGCTTTGTGTGTGTTGTTTAAAAATTCGTAGTCTTCTTTCAATACTTACTAAAGCATATCAAATAAAGACAGCGACGGTGTCACACGCCTATTGAATTAGTAAGCGCAAATGTAGAGTGGAGAAAAATATTACTACAGAACCCTCCAGATAATCGAAAGATTAAAAATTAACGCAATTCCCGTCTTCCGTCACGCGATGTCAATGTCACGCCGCGTGACAGTATATCAGTTCAAATAACCTATCAGTATTCCCAGACAATAATAGTTTTTAAGCTTTAAACAATAGGGTAGAGCTTCAGTTTGTTTTGTTGGTACGTTGAAAATGTCACGCGAGAAATGCCAGCGACACGTGACGTGAGTTGACGTGACTGACCCCAGAACAATTACCAATGGATCCGCCAGTTGCTTAAATTGGCCCTCTGCCGTCGATGTTCGAGTTTTAAGACAGGTTTCCTTCTGTATGCTATATGCGTAAAAGGGGATCCCTTTGCTTCGCGTAATATTTTTATACCTAATTTTTATTCAAAAGTTTGCATGCTACAATTAACTGACTAACACAACTTGCTTTAAGTATATTTTCATTTGTATTACTTTTGAATCTCGTAATAAATGCTTTACGTATTATTTTTATGACTAAAGATGCTTTGTGAAATTCTTAACTGCACATGACATATACCTAGGTGAAGTGGTGGGTCAGGGTAGTTGAAGGCTATAGGGAGTGAGCAAAGCGAAGCCCCCTTAATCTTCGTGTTAGGTTTACATGTAAGAACAAAAAAAAAGCTGATTATAGGAAATGAATGTTAAGTATTTTTGTATTTATTCTCTACAATTCTAGACTTTATGATGATTCCGCTTTCTATGTTTATGAATTTTCCATTTATGCGAAATAATATATGCTTAAATAATTTCTATATTATCAGTATTGGCCAGTGTTGTAACTTGCGCGTTTGTTGTAAGGATAATTAGTTTGGGTCTGTTTTCTGTATACTTATGTCTCATCTCTTCCTGTATAAATGACAGATTCTTATCGTGCCACAAACAGACTGCTTGGCAAATAAATAGAGAATAAAGGTAACATTTGGGTCTTTGTGTAATAAAATATTTGGTTAACGTTACAAAATACCACTATTTTTTGTCATTAATTATATTTTTAACATTCAAATGTCAAGCTGGATCTGACCTGGAGTCTAAAACGTGACACTATAATAGCGATGCCGTATCTGTCAATAAAGTTTGAAGCACTGTAATAGATATTCTTAAGGCGGCTCCAGTATGACTTGTTCTGAACGCCTAGTTTAAGGGTAGATTCACGTTTCCATTTCGTTATAATTGAAATCGATAATTGTTGCAATCGAGTAGGTAGGTACCTATTGGGGTTCGTCCCTGGTTCTTCAGCTGTCGTGTAGACATAATTGGTCAAATTCTGTGAAAAAGATAGTCTTCGACGGATATTGTAGTACCTAGGTAGGTAATGTAAGTTATAAAAACTTCATATAGAATTCTTTATATCTACTTTGCTATGACGATGGACTAGCAACTTGGCAATGCCAAATAGACTATTGAATTAACAGTTAAACATATTAAGACATATTAGGCTCTACTGTGTCTCTGTCACCCTATGATAGTTTTCATAATTTCATAATTTCTTTATAGCACACAAACAGTTACATAGGACAGTAAAAAACGTAGAAAACGTGTACAAAGGCGAGCTTGTCTCTAATAAGAGATCTCTTCCAGCAAACCAAATAGGGATGAGACAGGTGGATTACTGAGCAGGAGTAGACCCATGTGTACAATACATATAATTATTACTTACAAATCAATAGACTACATAAACTAGTGCATACTTATATAAATCAATAGACTACATAAACTAGTGCATACTTATATAAATGAATAGATGTGCGAGCGCTGTCATTGTATTGCTAGGTATACACTATGGTAGATTAAAACGACGATTTTTCAGGTATCCATTATCATTTATTACGGTTTGGCAAAAGGAATAATAACATGCTTTATTTTATAATAATTTATACAAAACTTGATAATCATGAAGGACTGGTACTAATTGGTGGCTTCACTCATTTATAATAGATACTTTTTGGTTTCTCTTTACAGTTTATATTCACTCGTTTTACAAAAATCTCACACACGTAATAAAGTTATTGATAAGCTAAAATAGCTCTGCTCAATGAACAGTCCATCACATGATATAATATGCGTTCTTAATTTACATGATTGGCAAAGTTTGCCAAGCACCCTCAAGTAAAAAATCGAATCTATGCGTTTGTTGTGTTGCGTTTGCGTGTTTGTTTTGCCTCCGCGGAAAAAAATGCGTTTCAGGACAACTTGTTGCCTGCGGGGAGTATCGCAAATTTTGGTAAGCATTAATGAACTGAGTGATTACAGCAGAGTAAACCTTTTAATTTACACATTTTGAAGTACTATTGTTGATGATTGAGCGAATGTCAAAAATTAAGTATTTTCTTTCCACAAGTGACAAGTGATACTACTTACGTATTAATTTTACTCAATCCAACACATCATACTCATAGTACATCAATATACTGTACCAAATTAAAGGCTGCCTTTTATTTGTAATTAATTATATAAATACTACATCGTGTGACTGTCTGTCCATTGTAAATTGTAATATACAAGGCGTAAATTAATTAACTCAAAATGAGAAACTACTTATGGATACCATTCTGAGCAACTTTATTTTTCACTTCCCGGTACATTTTGGCCTGAGTGAGTCAGCTGATGTGTATGAAGAAGTGAAAAATAAAGTTGCTCTGATCATATCGGTTACATAATGAAAGTTGCTCAGAATGATGTTCGATACAAATAGTTTCTCATTTTGCGTTAATTCATTTACACCTTGTATATCATGTTTTTTTTAAACCGCCGTTTTTTTAGCTTCTGTGTTTTTAAAATAAATATTATTTTAAATAAAACTACCAAATTATTGTTCTGGGTGGTTTTAAAAAATATCATGATCATGACATACAAATCAGCTGCTGACTCACTCAGGCCAAAATGTACTGGGAAGTGAAAAATAAAGTTGCTCTGATCAAATCATGGAAGTTGCTCAGAATGATGTCCCTAACAAAGCAGTTTCTCATTTTGCGTTAATTCATTTACAGCTTGTATACTAAATCCAATCACAAGTAATTTAATATCGTAGCAAGACTCAATAGCACCAAAAATAGCAGAAAATATTTTCCTAATGAATTACGTACAGTATAACTATTTCAGCCACAATATATAGTACATTTATTTACAATTTTATTGCACAAATTATTACTATGGAATGTCACATTTATAACACTAAATTATCTACTACCCGAACTTAAATTAAATATTTATTTACAATACAAGTTGACTTATTGAGAATTCAAAGGTACTGGCTAACCTTAGTTTATTCTTACTTATTTGGGTTTCACTGAATCTAACAACAGTTTTTAATATTTGGTACTTAAAAATAACTAAATCACAAATGCACTGGAGATTTGACTTTTTTCACAGATTGTCTTCACTTTGCTCAAGTCACTGTCTTCAATAACGTCATGAGGAGTTAACATGAACACCTCTGCCATTTTGAAGCCGAAGGCTAAGATTGTGTTTTTCGCTATGATTATTCCTCTTGGTTCTAGAGAAGAAAGCACAGTTACAACCATTCACGGTACAGCGATGCAACACTTGCATGTGCACACTCTCACAATGCTTCTTCAATGAGGTCAGATCCTTGAAAATTTCGTTGCAACCCCGACATGGATAGTGTCCATTATTATCGGGTCGCGGGGCCTCCTCTTCAATACAATAGTTTAATTTCCCATGTGATAAGGGGGGAGAGAAGTTTTGTCCTTGACATCGAAAGTCATTCAGTCCAGGTGGCAGAAATCCGAAGGGCAATGGAGGAAAGTTTGGCAACATGCCAAAAGGTGGAAACAGGAATGGATGCTGCGTAAAAGCCTCCCGAGTTAAATATGCCTCGGGTAGTTGTAAAGGCATATAAGGCGAGCAAAAAGGCTGTGTTTGATTCAGCGGGCTACTTTTTAGTTTCTCCGATTCCTTGGCTAGGTAATACTTATCGGATTCAATGTATGGGGTGCCAGGTTCTTCTTCATTCAGTCGAGCCATGATTTCAGCTTGTTCTCTAGTCTTTTGCAGTATCCTTGTTGGAGACTGTTCTCTTCCTCTGAATTCATCTGTAGACAAAAGTTTTCTGTGAAAATTTCCATTGGTGCTATGGCGGTCTCTGCTCCTTTTTGACGGGAACGCCGCTCTGCAGCCGTCTACATTGCACCTGTGCATGAGTTTTAAGTGCACGTTTTGATAGTGAGCGCGGACACTGAAGACATTTTGGCAAATCTTCGCGCAGACGGTACATCTTCTAGGGTTTTCTTGGTCTAATGGAACGTCCGTAGTGCTGACAAAAATTCCATTATCGAAGTGGCCGTATATTTGACCTTGGGTGTCTTCTGAATGGTAATCATAGCTTGACACTGAAGACGAACGAGATCTGTCCGAAAACTGTGAGCTGTCGTTCATAGATAAATTGTAAGGTCCAGATTGGGAAGTTTCGGTTTTCTTTGGAGGGCTGTGAAAATCTCCTCTTGATAAGCTTTCTAGACGTTTCAGAGCATTTTCGGATGAGAAATTCACTTCTGTCGCTTTACCGGTATTTTTGTCATCGGCTTCAAGTTTCTCTGTAGGTTCTTCCTTGACTCTCAGGTCTTGTGCTTTGTCATTTAACTCAGATTCTGGCTCTTTTTTGATAGCTGGAGCTTCCTGATCTTGCGGGTTTTGTCTAGGTGGTTCAGACTGAACGTTTTCATCGTGTTCTCTTTTGATACGTTTGAGATTCAGAACGCCGTCTTCATTCAACGCGTTATCTGCTTCATCACTGTCAGTGCTATTCTGAAAACGCGTAGGATTTAAGTTCTTTCGTTTTCTTTTATTGCAGTTAGGAGAAGCTCCTCCATCCTTGATTGCATCAGTGGGTTCGTTATCCGTCATGCTTTGGTCACATTCTGCTTCAGATTCATCAACAGAACCATTGTTGTGTCGATTAAAATTAGAATAATAATCACTTTGATCTGCGTCATCGTCGTCATCGTCGCCAGCTACCACCACGATGCCGCCGTCATCATCAGAATCACCTTGGTCGTTTTGGTCTTTGTGGTCAGCTGAATCTCTATCTCTATTCAATTGATTCATTTGGTCGATTCGTGATGCGAAACTGGCATCCATGCTGTTTTTATAATCCGGAGGCATGCCGGCGAACTGTCTCATGTTGGAACCGGGGTGTAGAAGAGGAAAAGATCCAAATGGGTGCAAAGGATTCATCACGGATGGCATACCCAATC
This sequence comes from Argyresthia albistria, assembly GCA_963457715.1. Taxonomy (NCBI): domain Eukaryota; kingdom Metazoa; phylum Arthropoda; class Insecta; order Lepidoptera; family Argyresthiidae; genus Argyresthia; species Argyresthia albistria. The sequence continues at coordinate 7,882,876 of OY735260.1, forward strand.
CTGCTACGTGAGGAGGTATTAAAACAGGGTGTGTTTGTGAGCTTCTACCATCATGCGGGGATATTTTTCTCCTCAAATGCGGTGAATGTAGTTTCGGGTTGGGATTCGCACTGTGCCTGTTTCTGGATCTTCGCGAGCTGAACATCATGCTGCAACCATCAACGGTACATTTGTGCATTTCACGTAAATGGACAGCTGAAAAATGAATTTTCAAGGCTCCCTTATCACAAAATGTTTTCAAACATACATTGCACTGAACTCTTTTCTTGCCAGTAGATGGATTAATGAATTGAGTTCCTAAATTCAGAGGAATCTGAGAAGGACCCCATTGTCTTTTAGGTGGACTCATGCTTTTTGGCACCATTGTGTTGCGAGATAATGGCGTAGGCTCAGGCGTTGTATCTTTGCTCAAATTCAGTACATTTTCAGATGAATTAGGTCTTTTATCTTGCATGTCTTTATCAGAGCCCCTGTGTGATTGGTTCTCTATCAAATCATTAGGTTTTGCTGATATGTGAGGTAATAGGGCTTGTAGTGATGCAAGTCCCATAGGATTTTGACTTAGAGCAGCCACCATAGCAGCAGAGTGGCTAAATGTAGAGGGCAGAGACATCGGCGGCATAGGCATGTTACCGGGCAGTGGGAAATTAAACAGCTGGTTCCTCATGTTGAGATTCATCAAATCAATCTGGTTTCTTTCCGCTGACCTCATGTCATGAATTTGTTTTCTTCGAGCCGCTTCTTCATCCGGTTGCCCTCCACGACCGTATTTTTTCATCTCAAATGGTTGCATGTTCTGGAGATGGTTCAATGGAGATATGTTGGATGGACTAGTGGCTGACAGAGGACTGGATGAGGTAGATAAGCGAATGCTTCGATTTGGCGATACTTCAGCTGATGATCGGTGGGGAGATTGGTGTTGAAGAGGAGATGATTGAGCTTCGTGTGGTGAAAGTCTTTCTTTTTTGACCACGTACTCTGATTTATCCTCGGAATTTCTTCTCATGTCCTTTTCTTTTAGGCTCATCAAGTAATCGAAGCGACTCTTAGCTTCCATCATTTGTTGGAAGTACTTCAGAGATTCGTGTTGTCGCTCGTGCTCGCTCTGTCTAGCTTCGTCGTTCAGCTTCTTGTATTCGGCTTGGAGCTTCATATGTTGGAGAGCTCTCGAGTCGTGCTCCATTCTCCTGTCGGCTTTCATTTTCTCGAACTCGGCGGGGGGCTCGGGTGGGGGAGTAAGTCCGTTCTCACGGTACAGAGGCAGCAGAGACGTCTTGTGGAAGGCTCTAGCTTCCTGAAGCTTGAGGATCTGCTGAAGCGCAAGGCTGTGCTCTGAGCTCCGTCCACTCCATCGGTCAGCGCCACTCGTTTGCGATTCCTGCAACAAAGAAAAAAATATCTAAGCACATCTATTTATCAAGAGGTTTTCGGATGCTTATGATAAATGCAGTCCACAGAAGGTTGCACGGGGGCGGGTCTGGCTAAATATGCATAATTCTGTAACATTAGCGTGGATTTATCCTTACAAATCATAAGGAATGAATGGTAAACTTAAAGGATTTAGTAGACTAAACACAGGTTAGGGAAAACTTTTCAAATGGGCGCCTCTTCAAAATAATAACTGCGCCGACACAAAACCACACCTTGCGTTTTCAAAGGCTAATATCAAATTAATTCCGAGAACGGAGAGCAATTGGGTAAAATTGTGTAAAATGACGGCTTTGGTCCCGACTCAAGAATAGGAAAGCGGTTGGTGTCGCGTGTTCGAAACGATTTAATCCACAAACTAAATTACTATTCATTTGGTAACAATTTTGGGTTGGCGCATTGTCAATGGGTTTGTTGTTGTTCCTACTGAGATAACTCTCCGGTTTGTTAATCTAAGTTTAATGCTTGATGATACAGTGCGTTAAAAGGCTCGTAATTTTTGTGAAATTATCATATTACAATTTGGATAATGATCATGTTCATGGACATACTCATGACTTTAGCATGTTATTTATTCTGACAGTATGCTCATAAGGTACAATTTCTTTTTATTTCGGCAGTCTTATATTGAGTTGCTAATAGAACCGCAATTTCGATCTAAGATTAAAATCCAACCGCGGTGACCATACTTATACAAAGGAACCTCTAACCTACCTCCTACACGTCAGACTAAATTTCGATCCACACTTTGACGTGCTTATACACTACTTAGACGGATTAAACGTTTTGGTGCCACAGGGGCAACTCAACCACAAAGTTCCAAATGACTCCAAGAACCCAACAGATTGACGCATTTTAAAAACCATTTTGTCACTCGATTATGCCTTTTTAAATCCACCCAGACAACATATCATTACGTCTTTCCGTGGAAACATTAAACTGTGGTTTAAATTAAACCCGCGTTGGCGGCAATTTCACTCGGATTCGAGTAATTGCACCGAATTTCGACAGGATTTATATTTCTAATGGCACAAAACGGATAAGTACTGGGGATAATAAAGTGTCGTTTATGAAAAATACATGTCACGAAGAAATCGAGACGGAGACGAAATTATAGGGCAGTTTAAAGAGCAATTTAGAAACATTCGTGTGGACAAATAAAAGATTGTGATTTGATTTTTTAAGGAGAAAATAACAATGATGGATTGAAGCAGCTTTAGAGACATTCATAAATGATCTTGGAAGTGGTCTTATTAAATTTAGTCAAATGATTATTATCTGTTAATGCTTGATGTAGATAGTTTCTTTACCACCACGATTGAAATCAACTTTGTTCGTTAAAATTATACAGTATAGTTTGGCTAATCGTGGCTGGAAAACGCATTTTCAATGAAATTACAAGGACTGCATCACCTGTTTATAAGGTCTTTCATTATTAAACCTAGAGTTGCACCAGCCAGGTAGTGTCCCATAAAATTGCCAGTTTAAGTAGACTTTTAATCTACAGGACCATTATCGTAATAATAGCTGAAGGAACGCTAAATTATGTGTCCAGAACTGTACGTCGATATTGTCACGGGGGTTTAATATGACCAATTTTGTGACCTCATCAATATAAATGCAGAATTTTGCTCAAGGCTCCGATCGGAATCGAGGACCGTGTTATTACCCAATAACATCATTATTTTGCAAACACACATAATATATTATCATATCCTGACTTTGTTGATGTTAAACTCGTCTCGTGAGAACTTTGTTATTTTACAAATGTTGTTTATAAAAAAAAGAAACAAAAATTGTCTCACCTTTTCACATGCTCAATTGCTCAGTGGCAATGTCACAATCCGCAATCCAGGCCTTTCTATGACCTATGGAGATAGTTATATATTACGTTTAAGGATGTCTACATTTCGTATGATATGTATTATATATTTTGTATGTGTGTACTTACAATAGAGGAACACAACATTAAATTCAAACTATACTTTTTTTCTACGAAGAGGCAAAAGATAGCAGTCGAAAAAATCCTGCCAGTCATGGCAATTCAACGAAGCCGAGTTCTGTAAACTTGCCCGTTGTCGTTTCATGCGAACTCGACTGACAACAAGTCACTACTTATTTATACCGCAATGTCAAAGTCATGTCAACATACACAGGTAAGCCACAAAAATGCCCGGAGTCTTAAAACTTAAACCGGGGTGACTGACCTCAGAGGAACTTTATGCCCAGAAACATATTTTTATCTGCAACGCAAGTAAGTAAGGTTCAATTTTGCGTACTCAGTTAATGATACTGTACTGTTGACCCACGCCTACTGTCAGATCAGCACTGGACAACCGGACATATTTCACATGAGTTTGTAATTATACTTTGTAACAAAATGAGCCCTCTGCCGCAGGTAATTGGCGCTGTTTTCCGTCCGGCAAGTGTTTCTGTTTAAAAAAAGTTTTTTTTTACTTTTTTCGTCGGCAGTCCGTCTGCCGTGGTCCTTTATTGTTTCTTGGTGATTAAAATTGGAACTGGTTGGTGAGTAGCATTATGTATGGTGGAGTCGGGCTTGCTCTTTTAGCAAACTAACTATTGGCTTCCAATTGCTAAGAAACATGTTTATTGGGTTGTGTATGTTCGAGATTCAATGCAAAAAGCGGTAACGTTTTCCACCCCTTTAAACCTTGAACCTATGGAAGCTCGCGCCGCGCACACAACCCTCTTAAGTAGGAATAGTAATTCCTACCTAACATAATATTATAATTGATGTAGGTAGGTAGGTACCTATATTTTTTGTTAATTTAGAATATGTATGTTCATTAATTACCTGACACATACTCGTAAACACACAATCACTCCATCACACCACAGATACCATAATAATATAATTATATACTAATATAGATAGACCACCTAGAACAAAATATGACACCGGCGTACACTGAGATGCTATGGAAGCTTCTTTAGTTCGAGGCCATTATCGCTTGGTGCGGCACCATCGAAAAATTGCAAATACCACGAGATGGCGGCTGGCGCTAAGATATATAGGATTTATTCTAAGATTAGCGCCACCTAGAAGTAGGTATGTTAACTGAAACCATTCTTACTCCTCACGCCATCTCTTTTTTACGAAGGGTTACTAATTCTAAATTGTACGGGTGAGCACCCTGTGCTCACACTCAGTACACATACAGATACATACACTCTACACTCACCCCACAACCAAATATTTTCTTTGTTTTCTTTTTTGTAATTATGCTAAATACTTCTTTTTTCGAAATGTAATCCTAATTGTGTATAACCGGAAGAAACTGTCTCCCAAGATACAGGCTACCCTAATTTGGGAGACAGGGAAACCCTTGTGCTAAGGACTTGTTTTTTTGGAAATAAACGTATTTTTACTTTTTATACTTTAATTTTTACAAAAAACTACAGAGAAAAATCGTCATTACACTGAGTGCTACGTTACTTTGCCTAGTTACCTAACCTAGTTACTTTGCTTACACAGAACACAGAACACTTTATTATGACTTTTTTATGAATGCAGATTTACAATGTGACAAAATCTTCGTCGTCGAATCTGTGAGTTGGAGTAAGTCAGTATTTCATTCATAAGTCATAATAACATAACAAATAAATAGGCTTGTGTTGTGGCCAAGGTAATCCAATAAATCTAGGAACAAGTCTTAAGTTGAAGTACAAAATGGCTTGACATTCTCAGAATTGTATATTTCCAGCAGATATATTTTATAAAGTCAATTTTGTGCAAAAAAAAAGACAGCATTTGATGGCACTTTTACATGACGTCATTCTGTTGTTATTTCATAGAACTCAGGAACAAAAGTTCCGTTTTGACAGTTCATAAAAAGTATCTATTTTGACTTGACAGGCCACAAGCCTATTCCGCCCGGCCGTTTGTTGACGAATACTGTATCTACCTAAATTCGGCCAACAAAGTTCGTAAATAAGCCATGGCTTTTTATTAAGAAATTATTGTATGTTACATTGTACTATTACCATGTCATGATGGCATCGTCAAACAGAACAATAGGTACTCGTAGTTTCTTATTTATACTATGCTCGTAGTATCAATATTTGTCAACTGTCAAACAATGGATAGCGGTAAGCGGATCACACTTTTGTAAGTAGGCGGGGCGGCGGCGGCGGCGGCGGCAATAAAGTACCGTCTTTTAATTAGCATACTTAAATTCGAAACTTAATCTGACCTAAAAATGTCTATTTATGAAGAGGTAATAGAAACTTATTATAGCACCATACATAAACCATCTGCTACGGTATTTCATGCACACCGTATTCTATTTAGTTTGGTAATTGAGCCAGATGAAAATTATTAAAGCAATCGTGACATCAGGATAAAACTGGGTCATCGTTAGCCACTAAGCACTCTAAGGATGATGATTAGGAATCATTTAAATTTGTATTTTTTTTCCAAATTTTCCGATAGAACAGAGCTGGTAATAGTGACGTCACTAGATAACATAACATGGCGTCACGCTTTTACCATACGCGGTTTCAGAGGCACACTTGAAAGTGTGAAAGCCAGTGGTTCATTTAATTATGTACTCCATTGTTCGTGACAGGAGGCTAGCCCATCGCCGCAGCTATAGAGTAATGAAGATGCTCACAATGTTTTCCATCACCACCGTAAGAAAGAACGTCCGTATAACGTACTTAAGATAAATGACTTATCTCATTGGTTCAGTCAGCACCGGGATTCGAACCTGCATCTCAAGCAAGCATATTTATGAAACCCACTAGACCACGACGGAAAACTTGACGTCACTATACAGCCTAAGAGAATTTCGCCGTTTCAGCTGAAATCCTGAAACTGACGACACTTATCTAAGGCCGGGTCTCTCATGAGACGAATAAACAGTCAGATAACTTTATTTGACCTTTTTGTAGGTACGTGTGAAATGTCAAAAGCCTCAGATGAACAGACAGATAACGCTATCTGGGGAATGAGAGAACGTGAATTAAAATTAATAGAGTTTGCACACAACGGCGTTTTGTTCCACCAATCTCAACATCACATCAACGCAGAAAACCTGTCATTAAACGTTTTGATACAATTTATATTTCTTCTGAAACATCCTCCTTAAATGTGGTCGCATTAAGTTTAATATAAAGGTAATGATACACCGTGGACAGCCGATCTCAAGCAAGCTTATCTTAATCTGGGCTTAAGGCACCTCGGACGTCGTTATGGGTATTAAAATAATAATTGGATAACACAAAGGTCAAATATGTATCGATTAGGGATTTCACACCGTGCACTGGCCAACTTTGAGTGGACATAAATCTGTGCATCACATTTCAAATAATGGCTTAGATTTTTGGTAAATGAAAACTTACTGTACCACCCATGCATTTATGGAAAAAAAACAATTATTGTGACATTGACATTTATTCTGAGGATTATGTAAGAAATAAATACCTAACATAGAAACTTCAGAGTTCATAGATCTCTTTCTTTGATCAACAGATTACTTGAGTCATTAAAATTAAAAACTGACCTTATCCTTATCCTCCCACCATCGTTTCACAAACTGATCCAACTTTTGCACATTCTCACTAGTATTTGCTTCAAGCATTGTCACAGAAAGACATACAATCCACTCCGTAAGGCAATACACACGCGACAAAAACTCTTCTCCAAAATAGGGTTAAAAAGTTACTATGCTTTCGGGAAGACGATACGTTCAGTTGGACTGATTGTCTTAAACTAATAAGTGTTTATGCCAATGAGGCTACTAAGGAGACATTTGAAAGGAAGGGATGAATTGGGATGAGTTAACCCCATAGGTCAGTACCTGGAAGTGTCAACGGTTGCAAAAAATCGGCCAGGTAGGGGCGAGAGTTGGGCGGCATTTTGCGAAAGAACCGGAGAGAGAGCGAGAGAAAGAGAGAGGTAGTGAGAGATTATTAGGATATTAACAAAGTAGAGGATTACGTGGTTATTGTTTTGATTGATAATCCTGGATTAGAAGTAGCGCGTGCCATGTTAAGTGGGATGAAGAATCTGTAATAGGAAATTCGTCTGATCTGAATTCCCATTTGAACTTGCTTACGTTAATTCCTATAATATTAAGTTTGGATGAATGATGTACTTCATTCGCAAATGTGCGAGGCTTTTGCTTACGGCTGAGAGGTAAAGTTTTTCATAAGTATACAAAATCACCATTATTCCTTTCCTGGGTTTTATATGCGTATTTCATAATACTCATGAGGTTAGAGTTGGGTTACGTTCGCTTGTAATAGAGACTTCCAATTTGCATAACCATGACTAATAACTGTATTTAGATGTCTAGAAATTCGTGGGATCTAGAGATCTAAGTAAACACCTGCTCAAGTTTCACGACGATATAATATTAGCATTGACGGCTTTGATTCTGGCACGAGACAAGAATGAATTTTATGATCGGCCAAGCTGTTTAGTTTACGAAATACTTAGATGCTTATTTAGAGTACCTACCTATAACTAGGTTTAGTTTAGTGTTAAAGTACTAACGATCACTAAGATCGGTAAGAGGCAAAACCTCATATCTAATGAAAATTACATAAATAAGATACGACGGCCTGTAAATACCGCTCTTAGCAGTAAATGGCTCTATGAAACATGAATCTAAAATGAATAAAATGCATTGTTTTCACATAATTTATTTTAGTAGGTGTTCGAAGTGACCACCGTTACAATATTCAACAAGTTCGCGCATATATAATTGTATTGAAATGCTAGTATTATAACTCGACTTATTTAGTAGTAAGTAGGTACGTGTGATGCAACAAGAATGTGGACTGTTACAAAGCCCGCACAATAATAAGTATCCATATTCTGGTAGGAGGTAAGCAATTACCAAAGCATTATATTCATTGTCTCCGTATATTCCATTATGCCAACAGTTTTAATAGGTAAATAAGTTACTACCTGAAAATATTTTTATTTATAATGTCTGTTTAGCCTAGGATCTTTAATGTACACTGGGTGTTTAACTAATGTAATATGTTATTGTGTTAATAAAGAACTTTGAAAAACAAACAATTGTATTGAAAAAACGGTGGTCACTTCGATGCATTTTATTCATTTTAGACATCATGTTTCATAGAACCATTTACAGCTTAAAGAAAGTATTGATATGGCGGAACCATCATTGTGACAACATGAGACCACTCTCAGAGCAAAGAGCAATTTATTATAACGGACCTAATTTTTAGTAAGCAAATATGTTACAGGAAATGATACTATCATGGTAACCTACCAGTGAGTGGTAGAGTACCTACTATAATGTTTATTTTATGATTTAGTGGGATACATTCTAGAGATTTCTTATGGGTATTGATAAGTAGGTAGTTTCTAACTACCACGCTAACTCTACTGAGGGTCAACGGAAACATAAATCAGTTAAAATTACAACTAAAGCACAGAATAACTAAAAGCCTAAAGCCAAAAAAAATCTGCTATACACCAAATACATGTTCCCATCACAAGTAGAGTCTCTGGAAATCCTTCCTCGAAATAGGCAGCAAAAAGAGTAACATGAGACATACATACCTGAGCGGCTTCTTTGAAGATAAGCTTATGTGAGACACAATTAGTTAAGCCGCTTAAAAGGTGACAGGGTGTCAAACAATACACCCTTTTACCATTTACCCTACAGGTCATAAAAAGACAATAGGACGGGTTCAGACAATGGCGGTAATTTCTTGAAATATTTCAGTTGGCGTCTGTCTCTAGACGTTTTTGACCATTGTCTGGACCGTATGTGAAACAGGTAATGGAATCTATGTTTTCGAGAATGTAGTTTTACTTGGAATTTGGTTAATGTGGGTTTTCTAGAAGAAAGTTTTTTTGGACCACACATGGTCGGCGTTGCAAAAACGGCCTCGTCCATTGTATCTACAAAATAGTAAATATTATCTAGATTAAAGAAATCGGTGAAGGTGAAAGCAGGTCCAAACCATTGAAGACCTATATTCGGTATCGTCCATAACTACTTAACTTTGAATCAGTATCTACTTATTGAAAGAAGGTGTCGTGGGCCTCACAACTTTCATAGGAACTGTTTCAAATCCAAAACGTTTCAAAGGCATATAAAACCCAGTAACAATTCCCTCCCATAAACCAGACGTCTCTCTCTATCCAGCCATCACTCATTCCACGCATCAGATATACTCGCCCGTACACGGCAAGCCCCAGGCCAATTCTGAGCAATAATATAATTTTGCACCTAATAATTTTGCCTGTAATTATAATTTATGCTACGGGTACATTCGGATAACATCGTGGCTTGAGGACGACGACTGTGGGTGTGTGGTGTCATTCGGTTTGGTTTCATGAGTAGTATTAATTTGTTGGTAATATCTGATTAGGGCATGTGCTAAAGTGGTTAACGTTTTGAAGGGAGATTGAGAGATAATTCATATACCTACAAGGTGTAAATGAATTAACGCTAAATGAGAATTTACTTTGTAAGGGACATCATTCTGAGCATTATGAGACCGATTTAATCAAAGCAACTTTATTTTTCACTTCTCCATAGAAATCAGCTGACCCACTTAGGCCAAAATATACTGGGAATTAAAAAATAAAGTTTCTCTGATCAGATCGGTTTCATAATGAAAGTTGCTCAGAATGATGTCACTAACAAAGTAGTATCTCATTTTGCGTTAATACATTTACACCTTGTATTTAGCGTTAGGAAGGGACATTACACCTCTTACACTACGACTATTCCAGTGAACTCATATTGAATGCAATGTCATTATTAGTTTCCTTACTTGATTTAACTTGTGACAACTATAACATTCATTCTTAGATTAAGATCCCGAGAAAACCCTTTTGATGTTAATTAAGAAAAGCCGCATTCTCTCAATCAAAATTCAAGGATCGGGTTGCACGTGCACCCATTGGATAGGACCTAATAGGACATGCCGTGCAAAGGTTGCTTTTACTCAAATTAGAGATGCATGTTACATACGTGGACACAGCTCCTAAAAAGCCAGAAATCAAAACGAAACCACCACTGAAAAGTTCTTAGCTCGTCGCCTAAGGAGAGAGAAAACCTTCAACGGCAGAGAAAAGCATTTAAGTCCAGGATCTTTGCTAAGTATATTGCAAAAGTGTAATGATTTTTCCTGCAAAATCGCGGTACTGACGAAACGTAAATTAGGTACCTAATAAATCGTCTGCCTGCCTACACATAATTGCCGGCCTAGAGCAACATAAATCTTGTTGCATGTTGCAACGACAGTACCTTATGTGATGTACCAAACAAACGATGTTAATGATTTTGATAATAGATACGCCCGCCCATCCTCTGGCCTCTTTGACTGTACATTGCTGATTTGGCAATTGGACCTCTAAAAGTACCACGGACTTATATGAATGTATGATAATAGCAGCGATGCACGTACAACATGTACGATTAAATTGATTACAGATAACAAAAGCCTTAAAAATATAGGCTACGTGAGGCTTAAACGTGTTGTTTTAACTAAATTATCGCATTGAAGCAGAAAAAAAACGTAGACATGCGAAGAAATTAACACAATTAAATGTAAGGCTGAAAGGTAAAAAAACCGTTCGATGAAAACCGCGAGCCGCGATGAAATCTTTACGGATTAGTTGTTGAGTAATATCATAGATGGCGCCACGTGTTAGACTACATGCGGTGAATGCGTATTAAAATACAAACCAGATGTTGCTAAGATGATAACAGCATCCTATTAAAAAAATCGTTTGCCTAATTGTGCCTCAACCACTCCATATGGGAAAAGATGTGACGGTATGTTACTTTGTGGAAAATAGTTATCATATCACAATAGTTATCACAAACGGTCACGGCTCGGGGCGGCCGAGTGAAGAGGTTGGTAATATTCCCAGAAGATGACCTAAGCAGGCTGACCTTGACCCTATCGATTTCCAGCATGGAAGGTACGACCCACTAGACCCACTAACGCGAGCTGCGAAAGCAAATTAGGTATCTGACTTACAATAAAATGGATGCAGGGAAGGTATGCAATTTGATTAGAAACCATTTAGGTACCTGTTGGTTATGCTTACTGTATAAATATTTTAACCCCATTTACTTGGGTGGCTAACATTTTATACCTAGACATATTTTTGACTGTAACTTAAAATCAACTAGGTATTCTTTGACATTATTGTAACCATTAGGTTTTTTATATATTTTTTTTTGCAAAATTTAAGCAAGATTGCTCTCTTGAAGTGAACGCAGCAGTACCTTGCCAACCCAAATGGAAATAAAATCGTGACGCTTTGTTTGTTTTTGTTTTGTGTATCCCATCCAAGGTTTGTTTGAAGAGATCTCTTGTCAGAGAAAACCTCGCCTTTGTATAGTGTAGCACCTACTAATATTTTTTAAGCCACTGTATATATTGATTTCTACAATAAAGTGTATATTCGAATAATCAAATAATTATAATTTTCATAAGTGAGACTGACAGATAAATAAGCTAAATAACGTTTGAGTCAAATTCGAATACCTACGTACTGGATCTCAGAACAGTTTCATTCTACTGTTAAAATATACGTCTTGGACTTACAAGTATGTAGACCTAAATAGATTGAACATTCCAGCAAAATTGTTGGCAGCCAAACAGAACTCGATGAAATTTCTCATCTCAATCGGCAATATCAAGAATATACGTAATATATTGTTTGATTCACGTGCCAGTTATAGAAACAATTGGGTTCACCGACTGAACTAGACGACATGTCCAGTCTTTTGGCAGTAAAATAAATAAAAATAGAATCATGATAAATATAATAAATTATACGTATCTACGTAAGTATACCTAACGACTATTTACTGAAAATAACAACTTGCATTGAGCTTAAATCAGGTACTACAAGTACTAAATCTATACGAAGGTATCGCAAACGCAAAAGACAAAAAAAAATGCGACATTCAAATAATCTTGAACATTCTATCGACAGCAACCGCTCATCTCAAATCACCTTTCCCATTTCACCGTGACCTCACTGGTCGCAAGATGGCCTGCCCATTCTAATACACACAAACAGACAGCCCGACCACCGGCGTCCAGCCAATCTGCCTAATGGTGCAGTACGACGACCATACATTTACCTGATGACCCTCGATTTATTTCAATAAGCGGGCCCACGCGTAATCACTAGTCTAGTCTCGTCGGATGATGTCCGGGGACTTATTTTGCATTATTATTATAATGTTGTGTGCTGAAGGCAGGCGTGATGCAGACACGGACTTCATTGGAGTTTTATTTGTATGAAAGGTCTTCCCTTGCTCAACCATCACTTTTCCTACCCAACATGGTTAGCTGGAAAAAATCTCTTGTAGGTAAGGGACAAGCTCGCTATTGTACATGTTTTGCTTTTATAAGTAGTGTGTGTGTGTGTGTCTTTTATGTATATTTTGTGTGGTTGACTATCTGGAATTTCAGTAGAATTTGGCGAATTTTCAGCGAAAAGTCTAAAGTGTAAAAATATTGTCCTACGCTTTTAGACATACAATATAGTGAAGTAAGGTGAGTATGAAATACCTATTATAGTATCTGTGGTAATACCTAGGTATCGTAAACGGAAACAACTAATATTATAGGAATACTAATATTATAAAGATTATTTATTGACTTCGAATTATGATTTTTGTTCAAAATGCCTAATCGTATATTTCTGGAAACAGCCCCTAGCGTAATATAGCGTAAATACATTTGCGAATGACAATCAAATGCACAAGCAAGAACACATTTACAAAGGCAAGCTGATCTCTATTATGAGATTTCCAGTATCTTGAAGCCTTTCAATTTGAATTAAATTATGCTGCACAAAGTAACAACATTGAAATGTCGCGAATCCTACAGCCTACACAAAATAAAAGGCCCGTTTTGACAGTTCACGCCCATGAAGTTTTGACCCCTAATGCGTAGGTAATACAAGCCAACTGTTGCGTACATGCAAAGCGTACAAGTTGTTTAGGAAAACCGCTTCTATTACAAACTTCATGGGCGTGAACTGTCAAAACGGGCCTTTTATTTTGTGAATACTTAGTGGTTACCAGCCTCCAGTCCCGGATATTAGTCGCAAATGACTTCCACGTACGACGACTGCGCGAGACAAAGCAGCCACAATTATGCCACAGACTTGCCACAATGGCGGAATATCTCCGAGGGATGTACAACTTTACATATTTGTGCACCTCGCTAGAAATGCAATGGCCTAAGATCCCCTTAATGACGTCACAGGTCCAGGTGCATAGATTTTGTGTACGTCTTGTACGCAGCTGCGTCCTGTTGCCAACACATATTACTTTATTCTCGAAATACGTGATGCACGGTCGAGTTATACTGTGCTCCGAGGCTACGAGCTTTGTGATTTGCTTTCTGCTTTACTTTATATAGTGAATGTTCTGAGTATTTAGATGTCATGGTGGGTGATGGAATAGAAAGATTTCTACAGAATCTATTTGCTGTTGTACGCTACTGTCTGGCCACTAGCCCGCCACCCTGCCTGAACCCGCTTTGAACCAGCGGCAGCGTAGTGAGTGACTTACGGCTTGATATTACTAGATTTAGCACAAATGCTTGTGCCCAATGATATGGAAGTAATCGACCATATTTGATTAATTTGGAGCTGATTTCCATGCCATCTCTCTCTGTACGTAGTAGAATGCTGGCTTTGACAGGCTTTAGCAGAATTACTTGCTTTGTCTGTTTATTATTATATGCGCCATACTGGTATGGTCACCTACTTTTAGTTTGAAGATATTTGAACTATCAATTTATGTAATGTCTTTAAAGTATGTTATAAATAAATGTCAAAAATAAGTAACAGCTTGCAGTACTCCTCGACCGTGCAGTGCATCTTTCAGCGATGCATTTCTCAGTTGCAATCGCGGTTCGCGGCTCGCTCGCGGGCAGCGCGCGGCAGGCCACGGAACAAATGAGCATCAACAGTGTTGCCATCTGGTCAGATTCTTACTATTTTAGTAGAATTTTTGATATCATCCATGATGCTCTATAACGGTGTGACGAAAAGTATTTTTTATCAAAAACGCTATGTAGTTAAAATGAACAATGTTTTAAAGATGATTTCATCTGAACTCGAATATTATGTTTTCATACTGGTGATTATTCAATGCTTCCTAAGCTGATATGAACGTGATCTGTTCAGCGACTCACTTGGTCTGACGGGCTGGAAAATTCTAACTATTTTCAGTTTTATATTTTCCGAACAACCTAGCGTAATAGGCTGCTCTCCATCATGCATAAATGAGTGTTTAATCACTTATTAAATTGTTGCACGGTGTTGAATTGTGCAAATTAGTACCTCTGTCACCTCGTATAATGGTAGAATTATACAAGCATTTGTACTGCCTGCAGCACACACACTTTACAAATGTGAATATGTAATAAAAAGTTATCATGTCGTGTTCTTAATATAGAATTGGAAATACACCATAAACTGAAGGAAAGGAAGATAATTATTTCCATCCATCCCAGGTTTGCCGGAAGAAATCTCTTTACATGTATTCTAGGTGAGGTGCTATTAATGGGCTACTTACTTTTAGTTTATTACAATGTATTGATGTAAAATGGAGTATTCAGTAACTGGCTAAAAGTGGGCACACTTGTGTCTCTGCCATCCCGTATTGGAAAAGTGGTGTCTCTATGTGTTATGTTGATGAATTGTTTTTTGCAATGAAATAAATATAAAAAATATATTATTATTATTATTATGAGCCTGTAATATCCCACTGCTGGGCAAAGGCCTCTCTCCCCCTCTTCCACTCCATTCGATCCTGAGCGGTCTCCTTCCAGTCTTTATCCCATAGACCCAACTCATCACTCCAGTGACTCCATCTCTTCCATTATAAAGAATAGGAAGAATATTTCCCGGTAGAAACTGGCAACCCCAATAACCGCGCTCGCGGCGTCGCAAGCGCATCTCGACGTCTCCGCTTCATATCCTGCCAGCTTTAAATGCTCGTACGCTCATACGTAGGTGTTTAGGAAATGCCTGGCTTATATGACAGCGCTTTGTCTACTGATATGAACGTTTAATGGCGGCTAAGCAAATAATGTGTGTGGATGTTTCGCTAGTTCGCTACGGGCGTGTTATGGCAGAACCTTGTATTGTGGTTTATCTAAAGGGGTTTGGGTAACCTGCTATGGACCATTGGCGTCATTTTTAGGGTTCCGTACCCGAAGGGTGCCAAACGGGACCCTATTACTGAGACTTCGCTGTCCGTCTGTCCGTCCGTCCGTCCGTCCGTCCGTCCGTCTGTCACCAGGCTGTATCTCATGAACCGTGGTAGCTAGACAGTTGAAATTTTCACAGATGATGTATTTCTGTTGCCGCTATAACAACAAATACTAAAAATCAAAAGATATTTAATATTAAGGGGGGCTCCCAAACAACTAACTTGATTAGTTTGCGGTTTTTATAGATAATGGTACGAAACCCTTCGTGCGCGAGTCCGAGTCGCACTTGGCCGGTTATTTAGGGTTCCGATCCTTAAAAGGAAAAAAAGGAACAGCGGAATGCCCCCCATATCCACGGTCGCCTGGTAATTAACATGGATTTCCTATTTCACATCATCGCCTTTTTCATTGTAAAATGTATTCTTTTGTGCAATAAAGTATATTGAAGTATTTAGATAAAATAGTGTACAACGGCAAGGTTTATCTTATCTCTAATGTGAGATATGTATCTTCCAGAAAACGGATTGGAGTCGGGTTGAGGACGTACCTTACGATAGTACCAAACTAAGTGACCACCTCGTTAATTCAATAAATAAGCCCAAAGACAGATAAATACTGAATTTTTGTACAAAATGTATGATTTTCACATCTAATAGGGGTTACTGTTATCCGGATATGGTGTATATCAGGCATTTTGGTCCTAATAAACTGCTCTCAGCTCTGCGAGTAGTCTCAGCTATGTCAGAATCCACCATATCTATCAAAATATTAATTTTCACGCACTCGAGACAGCTCTCAGGAATCAGAGGGCTATATTAATACGGGCTTAGGTCTCAAAACATGTACAGTACAGGTCACGAATCATCTAAGTCTATAAACCATAGGAAATATCAAAAAGTATTGAAATAACCAGTACGAGGACAGGACCGATAGGCATCTAACCAAATATTTGAACTAACCGGTACAGGACACGAAGTATCTTACTAAAGTATTGAAATAACCAAATATGTTCAGGCTTAGTTGGAGATGATAGTAAAGATCGTGTTGTTTCCAGTGATGCTCGGTAGAAGAAGCCTTCTGAACGCCTGTGGGTCTCACGCCTTAGCTACAGTGGTGGTGCCACGAAACTGCCTTTTGACAGAGCATCGCCGAAGCTTATGCACGATGTGGCTCCCATATTTTAAAATATGGCTTACATTTTACATTGCTTTTGAGGCGCAATGGTTTCGAGGTTGGGGAAAAACGAAATAGTTTTTAGAATGATTCTTTACTTCCGGTGCATATTATTATTATTTTGCTGTCATAGTAACGAACGTACGAACGAGCCCTTGCTGGCAGTATATTAGACTTGATGATGATGATGATTGGTGGAGCAGTAAAGAAGAATGATAACTTGATAAATCACTTTATTTGTGATGATAACAATTGGTGCGCACTTATTGATAGGAGAATGTGAACTGTTCGATAAATCTAACTTACAAAATAGTGAAAATGGGCTTATAAACTGCCTACTGCTCACTTCAGAGGTCGCCACTGTGGACCGTCTATAAATTTGACAGTTCCTCTTAGTAAACATGTAAACAAACTAATTATTTTATGAATAAATTCTTTCAATGCCTCGTTGTGCAGCTGTTGATTGCAAAAATGTGGGGATTCATATATTCCCTAAAGACGCTAAAAGAAGAAAATTGTGGGAGAAAGCTCTTCGTATAAAAAATTGGCATGCAAGTACTTCGTCATGGTTATGTGCTACCCATTTCCTACCTGACAATTATTTTGGACCAAATTCGTATACAGGTGATAAATCTCTAATCAAAGTGTTGAAGAAACTGCTGTACCGTCTTTATTTTCACATTCTAAGGTCAAAACAATCACACAGACAACACAACAACAACAGCGATCGGATAGACAGCTTCGGAGCCTCTTCCAAGTCAGGAATGACCGGGATCTCATCCTCGAGTTCATCTTCAACTCCGAGAAGGTTATTCTTGTCGTACGCCCTTAGTCTACAACAAGAAAATGGATTTTACAATAAAACCGCAACATAACCTTTATATCATAACAATGCCAGTTTATAACTTACCTTTCAATTAAAACTGCTTTTTTACCAACGATGGACGCTTTTCTTTTTCTCAGCTCGACTTTTAATTGAATCACACTCCATGTCGCATACATTGATATAGTTTATTTTGTTATTTCAATTATTCGTGAAACTATAACAACTAGACAATATGGCAGTTCTTAGACACCCCATAGTGCTGCCCTCTGCAATTGGCTTTCAGTTTCAAACCCTATTGCAATTGTATATTTAAGCTGACGCGACTTAGTCTGACGATGGACGATGGATGGAATCGTACAGCTATTATTTGTTACTGGGGGAAAATTTGACCAAACTGCATACACAATCGCCCAATTTTCTTTGTTTATTATTAGATGATGACGCCTGGCTACCCATTTTTGGACTCGGAGATAAATATTTTTATCTAATTTCGTTGAGGCACACATTTGTGCACTTCGTTTCAAGGGCACACAATGAGTGTGTAGTCAGACGCCTTTGTTCATTATTCCCCGTGTATCAGCAAATCAATGCGTGGTGGTGGATATTTGGTGGTGGTGGTAACAAAACCATTTTAAAGTCCGTAGCAAACATGAATAGATATACGGTAGGTAGGTACTGATATATGGATTCATTTAATCAATCCATCCTACGTCTTCGTGCTCATCCTAAATCTATTTTATTTATTGATTTGACTAATCCTTTTAACAATTAGGTGGGACGATTTTTATTATGATAGTTACCCGCATATTTGACCATGAATCCCAATGTCTACAATGAATACTTAAAGAAAAATTAAAACCACAGTAACAAGGTAATTTAAAATAATCGATAGGGATAATACGATAATAAAGACAATAATAAATACCCACGCTAGACTATTTACAATTAAAAGCTAAACCAAGTGATAAATGTAGGCTCTAAATATTAAATTTATTCACTTTAATAAACTCACATATTCATAAAATATGCATAAAGCGTCTTCGTCGCTATATATGTCAAAAATATATTTACGCGTTTTCAGCTTTCAGCTGCATTGAGGCCGTTTTGTGACAAAAGCGCGTATCTCTTTTTTTCACATTTCTATAGAAATGTAGGACATAAACATAAATGTACAGTTTATATTACTCTAGATTTTTTCAGGGAGGAATGGTCTGACATAGAGGAGGTCTTTTCCAGGCAGTTGGACACTACGCAGACTATTTTTTTTCCAACGAAAACTTAACTGCAAAATCCAATAAGATTTAAAAACAAATAAAATAACAGCAAAACCCACCTGAATCATGAATGCTTCTTCAGTTATCTTTTAAACAACAACCTCCACACACATCACAGTCCATTGCACATACACCAGCAGTGCCACACATTAACAAGTCGTATCTGTTTGTACCTATCGAGAGTTGATACGCGACCGTCTCGCCCTCAGTAAGGCCGGACACTGGGCTTCAGTCAGCCGGCGGAGAGCGGGATGAAAGATCCGGGGGTCACATGCAAGCTGAAGGATGCCGAAGGAGCTGGGCAGATGCGACAGGACACACTCCGGTGAAAAGAGACGACGGTACTGCGTGACATTTGAAAACTGTGTCTTTACACCACCCTGAGCGCTGCCGTTGGAACTTCACTATTATTGAATGGATTTAGAGTTGAATTTTCTGTGGTTAGATCAGGTTGTACGGTGTTTTGGAATTGTAGAGCAAATGTCCTCTAATGTGTCGCGCAATTCAGAGCGGCGGCCTTAAAACAGTGGGGTTTAGAGACGAGAGTCGCGTGCGTGACCCAAGTCGTTTAGGCCGTCTGGTGGCAATATGGTGTATGTCGTTTGATGTCGCTTTTAGAACAACTGTGCGGGCGTGCGAGTGAGAGGAGAGTATGTGGGTCGGGAGGGAGGAAGAGGGGAGGTGTCACCACGATAGCTTTTTGGTCCTTTAGCTGGATAAGCGTAGTTGCGGATTTTGTGACGCTGTACTTGGGCTGGTTGTATTGCGCAACGGTCGCTCTTTGCTGCCAAGCAGTGAATTTTTCAGCTCACTACTGCTTCTGCTACTGACGCGGCTCAAGTATGCAGTTATTTATGGATGTGGTTACATGATTTAGGGCTGTTATTTATTAACGTTAGCCAGCGTCGATTGTCTAATATTTACACAGTTGTTCAGTTTGCTCTCGCGTTAAATTGGATTTCGATTGGTTTTAGTACGTTAAGTAAGTATTTGTAGACATGACTGAAGTAGAAATGATATTAGGTAGGTGCCTATTGATAGTATCTCCCTTTATATCGTGAATCACCGTTAAAATATATAAAAGTGCACTTACGCACATTACGATAGCTAAATGTTTATGCAAATATGTAAAGCACTTGGAATAGAATACCCAAACTAGAAATAATTAAACCAACCACTTTTTCTAAATCTTGTTATAACCGTCTGCCAAATCCATTTTGTGTCGCCTGTCCCTTTGTCACTTGTCATCGTATCAATAACGAACCCACAAACACGGATTGTGACAAAAAATGACTTTTTCCAATACAAGTGGTCTTCTATTCCTCACAATGGGAAAGCGCCACCGAATAATTGTGTAACAAAAACGGAGTGACATTTTTTGATTTGTCATCTTTGGGCCAGGGCTTAGCTTTGTCGGTTAGGTTTAAGGTTAAGTCTTTTGTAATATATTTTTTTCTCTTACGTTGGTAATGGTGAAGTCTTTGACCACCCACAGTGGGGTAAAGCGTGAAATGAGTTGCAATGAGATAAGCTGCCGGCATCGCGAAAATACGATTGCGATTAATTCTTGCGTACAGAGACGGAGCATCCGTCCGTGCGTAGACATATTAAAATTTTGGGATTTTTGTAGTTACGTCCTTTTGCTTCCAATTGTTTAACAAAGAATAATTTTCAGATACAATATATTTTCGATAGTTTTGGGTAAAAAGTCTTACTGTTCAGTTTGGTAATAGCTTTAGATGAGTACAAATTGAAAGATAATTAATTAATTGATTGATTTTGCATAATAAAATAAAAAAGTACTTAATCATAGTTAGCATAAGAGTATGGACACAATTGTGCCTCTGCCATCCCGTACGGAAAAAGGCTCGACGCTATGATGACGTTATGATTAGTAAATTCATTATTGATTTATGAATCAGAAGCGAGTTTAGCATATGAATCGGTTTTCGGTTACCCACGGCATGCTCCAAAGAATCTTAGCTGTAAAAATCACACTTATAAAAAAACCCAATTCACCATTTCCCAACAAAGACATCGCCATCAAACATCTGCTTGTAAAATTAAAAACCGGCAAATTACCTCGACTATCAGATTCAAATATCGCATGATTGCGAGTAGCGACCGACCCTGTAACACGCAATAAAATGTTGTAACAATTTCGTTTCACCCACACACGGTAAAAAAAGAAAAAAAAGCCGATCGTCACCTGTTGTGTCATTTGGTACCAATAAACTTGCCGCCAAAGAAAATATAAAACGGAACAGAAAAAAACTAGCAAAAGTGACCGAACCCGTACTACGACAGTTCGGCATCACCCTCTTGCATTCTTCCTCAAAAATAACACTTAACTGCCAAGATCCAAGCATCAAATTGAACTTCAGGGGACTTCTTTTTAGAGGTAAAAAATAAAGGACTTGATGTTTTTCTGTCGTTGTGACCAACGAATATTTACGACTCGATTCGGTTCCAGGGGGAGGATAAAATAAAATGTAGGACCAACTTCATTAGTCGTGTTTTTGCTGCAATAGGCTCACATTGTAAAATAATAATAGGGTTCAACCATAGTGACGTTTCTGCGTAATTTATAATTTTACGATTATGCCCTGAGCTGAAGAAATTCTCTTATACTTAATTAGGAACGTGTTCTAAAAAATCCGTCGAAACTTCTTCGCTGCAACATTGACAGAATTCGCTATCTTTATTCAATGTATTTGGAAATATATCACCGTCAGTGATGTCTTATCTGCAAAAGACTTAAAAAGCGGTTCCAATAATTAATTGTTATTAACCAAAGTGCTATTTAATTGATATGTCTCAGGTCCAATTCAATTGTTCATGTTATCTTAATATTCAATTGTGGGTTAGTTGAGGTCAGATATTTTAATAGGTTAAAGTGGTGATGTGTAGTAAATACAATGTATCGGCCAACTCGATAGAGTTGATTAATAAGAGTTTCTTAACAAAGTGTTGCATTATTTTCCCATCTGTTAAAATGTAATCGTTATAAAACACTAACCTGACCTGACATAGTGCCTGACATACGACGTATTGCCTAACCTAAACCGACGGAGCTAGAATGATGAAGATGTATGAAGTAAAATTGAAATATGTAATAGGTATTTAACATATAACATTTGTATTATTAGTAACATATTATAATAACAGTATTATTAGTAGATATTGTATTGTATTATTTTTTAATTTCACTTTTAGAGCTTGGGAAAATATATATAGAAACACTTACATATACAATTAAAAGTAGCGATAAAAACGTTATCCGGCAAAATAGCTTGACTACCTTTAGCTGCATTCAACATAATCAACGAGGGTTATTGAAATCGGCCGGTTCGTTGAGGCAATCACAGGCCCTTTGTTCCTTCACGGTTGTGTACTAAAGAGCCCGGGCGTATCCCCATTCATATGCAGTGGGAGACACTAGGTGAGGTATCCAAGGATTCATGTGAAAAATCCACAATCCATCCATTCTGGTAACCATCCATAGGTTCAAAGCGTCTCTCCTTTGCCCATACGGGGTGGCAGAGGCACTGTTGCAGGCAAAAATATTGAAATTAAACATAGTTAGAGAATGAAAATACCAAAATTAAATAGTAATTATCTGTCATTTAATCATTCAATTCCTACTTTTCGGTTGTATGAGAATGGAAAATTATAATTATTGCGAAACAAAAGAGATTTCCAGGAAGCACTTTTAGAGGGATTTGCATGAAACTTTGAATTTTGGCATGTCCTTAGCATCAGAAACAAATGACAATCATATGAGAATACCTATTATAAATTCGTTTCGTGTAACTTAGGGTTAATCTATTAATGTACTATTCCAGACTGTCTATTCAAGAATACACGACAGTCACTGCATAACCCCTGCAGCCTAGCCCTTGGGCTTATATTAGCGTCGTTACTAACCAATAAATTACCAGGACATCCAATTGGACGGTGTCGTGACAAAAGGGCATAAATACGTGGCTGTCGTCTTTATGGAGTTAGAAGACACGCAGGTCCAAGGAGTGTACCTTGTGGAACGCCGCAAAATCTTACTCTGTGGGGAATCCTGGCGGGGCCTCTTCCGTGCGATCACTTAGCGAAGGATGTACGAAGGCTTGGGGCCTGTCACCAACTCAAAACAGCAGGATTCCAGCGGGAGATCACTGTTTATAACCTTGTATTATTTTCGAAATGCCTTTAGGAAGTCTACGACAGTTTCTTTTCAAGAGGTTTTAATTTTTGATTTTTTGAAGGGGATTTAAATTTTGTGGTATCAGCTTCTATTTTACTGATTATAACATTTGATATAACATTACATAACATTGAGAAAATGAGATTAGAAGCGATTTGACAAACTTCAACGATACAAAATTCAAAACCCTGGTGACTGCGTTACTTTTCGAATAGAGGCTTGTTCGGCGCGCTTCAGTTTTGTTTGCTTTAAATATCGCTAACTCTTCTTGCCAACGTTGAGTCCGAGAGTTGTTCATGCCTTTATAAGGCTGCATCGCAGTCGTCAAACAGATACCCTGTCGACACATCCCCGTGTTGGTTTAGTGAACAGCGTCCGTTGATGTACACTCGCCCCGCGGGATACTGCGTCGCTCTTTTAAAACTTTTTTTTTTATATGTTTTTTTACATGCCCTCAAAAGACGGCGACTTTTGTTCTCGTGTCTCGCTCGTTAATGATTTTTACGAATTATTAATTGTGGGCTGATAAAAACAGATTGAAAAATGGTGATTGTTATCCGATTTGTTAGTTTCGATGAGATATTGTTCTATGGAGAGCCGATTCGGTTTCGATTCGGGGTGGTATAAAGGACATGTGTTCGATATTGGGTTGTTGTAGGGCTTTATTAATGAACATAGAGACGATAAATTGGTTTTTATTGTTCTGTTAAGTTTCGGTCATGCGTGATGGATAATCCGGCATTAATTTACATTGTAATTTGTGTACCTACGTTCATCTTCTTAACTACTGAAGATTGGTATTTCGGCTGTTTGAAAATCTTTTCTAAAGCCGGAAGCCATTAGGTAGTCAATTTAGACGAAATATAAACCATGATACTCAAAAAAGGCTTTTTATTTCTTATTTATGAAGGATGTTTTCTTAGGTATTGAAAAATATTTCCGAAATCGCTTACGTAATAATGATGAACCGACAGCTCCGCGATAATATCTTTAATTTTAATAACGACCTTCCATTGTGGACGATACATGCCAGAGTCATTTAAATTCCTCTCTCTCACTCTAACGCATACATTATTGATGTATCTGGGTTTTAATCCCCGTGCCCTAAGCGTTAACCTTTGCTTTTGTTTAAACGCGTAATAAGTACCATGGTAATTTCCTCGGCATGATATATGACTAGCGACGCGACCCGTCTCCGCTCGCAGTAATAGCTGGGCGGTGCAGTTGTTATGGTGATGGCGTCGGGATATTTCGGCCGTTCGGGACGTCCCATAAGATATTGGATGCGGTGAAATAAATTAAATAAACTCGTGTCTAATAATTAAGTTCGGGAGTTCGGAATTTTGATTAATGGTCCCACAAGTTTTTTGCGTTTTTTGGAGATGTTTGGTGATAAATTGGCACGCGATTAGACTTTTTGTCAATATAGCCATTTTCAAAGACTTTTGTAGGACCTACTTGACAGTGAGAAATGAGGCCGGGCTAGCTGATTCCATTCCTTACTGAATGCCCAGCAATTAAATTATTTACAATAGGAATTCTTCACAAAATAAATTAGCTACAATTATAACTACGATATTAATATTTTTTTAAATAGGGTCCTTTTAACGTGGACGGTCTACATTTTCCAACCCGTTTTAATCCCATCTCTAGCTCCAACGCCATGATACGGCTCGAGTAAAGAGACCTATACCCCTCGGTATTTAAGCTGCACTCAATTTGTGCATTCGGCAGGCAGGGCAGGCAGATGGCGCCATCACAAAGGCTTTATGTAACGCGCAATGTGAGACTCATCGCAAGCGGCGGGCGGCGGTGCCTTATCGCTCATTGCCATCAATAACACCATGCTCTGGGCAGAGCAGCGAGATTTAGAGAGCTGGATGAGGATAGGGATATTGTGTCTAGACCCTATTTGGAATAAGAGGTCGTCTGTTGTGGTTGCCCCCGCTTCAATCAAATCCCGGCTGGAGAGGAAAGAAAAATCCTCCAGGTTTTTGGATGTTTACATGTTAGTGATGTCACTGTTATGTAAACTTATTATTACATTTAATTAGATTATTACATTTTCATATTACAATTACAAAATACTTTAATTAGTATAATTACAAATAAAATAAAATAAAAACAATGTGAAACATACAACAGCTTCGTCATATAAAAATAAAACACGAAAAAACAAAAGACATAAACACACAAACAATAAACCAACAATTGTATTTCTTGATTTTACATGTTCATGTCATGCATGATATGAAGTACCCCAATTGTCTGTCCAGGGAAAAAAGGCGCGACATGTGCATCTCAAAAATCTTGGGTGTCGCGGCCAGTTACTCCATAATTAAATTTTCGAACCCTTTTTTTGGGAAAGACGAGATAATAATGACTTGGATGGCTAGGTATGCTGTGTGTGGCTCTAACGCTCCAACTGAAAGAGGCGTGATACCTACTAATCTGTTTTTTTTATTACTTTTCTGTGACTTTACCACCCCGTCTGGAAAAAAGCACGACTTTATAAACCCTCAGGATCGTCCAACCACACGCGTTCCCGTTTTTCAGGACCAGTGGTGGTTCAACAATATTGGTTGTTTGTGTCGAATTATGGTTATCAAACCACGGTTGTGGAACCACGGTTGTCAAACCATATGGTTGTCGGACCACAATTATCGAACCAGTCGTCGAACCACGGTTGTCGAACCATCGTTGTCGAACCACGGATGTCGAACCAAGGTTGTCTAACCACGGTTGTCGAACCACGGTTGATGAACCACGGTTGTCGAACAACGGTTGTCAAACCACGGATGTCGAACCATGGTTGTCGAACTACGGACACACCTCGGACACTCCATAGAACGCTCGTAAAATAATCACCTATTACTACTACATAGCCTAATGAAATTTGTACACGTGCAAATGTGTGCGTAAACTCGTTCGTTTGTGAATGTGTGCGTTCAGCGCCTAAACAAAGTGTCTCCCGAAGAGGCTCCCCGACTCCGGGGTGAGGTGCGGTATCTGAATCCGCGCGGGGAAGGGAGTGGCCGACAGTGGCCGTCCTGTACGTAGTACTATTATCTCTTCTGTGCGACGGATATCGAACCAAGGTTGTCTAACCACGGTTGTCGAACCACGGTTGTCGAACTACCTCTGTTACATTGCCCTACTCTACAACACGACCAAAGGACGGCTGTGGCGGGCAGGGCGAAACATCAACCATTTTAATTATGTTCGGGACACCATTAACAATAAATCTGTTGTTTCTATACTGACCCACACACACGTCCGTACAAAGAACACATTGAGGCGGTGGTACACTGAATGTACTCACGAAGTATATGAAAGATGGATGAAAGCCATTTCCTGCCTTGTTTCCTATCAAAGATGTTTGATTTGATACGAATTATTGTTTCTTTTATTTTATTTCTATGATAGTATTGACAAATCCACAGAACTGATTCTGGTAAAAAATAAACTAACTAGTGGATTAGAATAAGATTTATGAGAATATCCATGAGAATATCCAATCAATCAATTCATTAGCATTAGTCTGTTGCCTTAATAGGTATAACACCTAACTGAGTTACTGTAAACTCATAATTTGCAATATATTACTGCAATAAAAAAACATAACATAACTCCCAATAGACCACAGCCTTTACACCGCTTCTCCGAGAGAATCGATCGACGGTCACCACGCACCGATTTATAGCTAATTATAATTTTGTTTTAGCCATTCCCACTCATAAACTACTCTGTATCCAATCAAGTAATTATATCGTTGCGAATGCGGTGGAATAAACGACAATTTGCTATGTGGAAAGCCGACATTATGCTAGTGTTAGGTTTTGAAGGATAATCGATTTTGTTGATCGATTCTTTTGTTTCTATCGGTACTTCGGAAGTATCGGCGCTAATCGTAATCTTAGGTTTTATGTTGATAACGGTTTGTGATTGAGGTTTTACCAATAATTTTAGTGTTAAAAATAAATTTACCTCAAGCGCTAGTCTAGATTTGGGTCGTTCTAGATTCGTTCAAGGCGTTTAATTTAAAAATAAACACATGATTGGATGATAAGTAGATATGGGCTGACTTTGACTTGGACCAACTAGCCGACTAACGACTAGACTTAACTAGTCGGCTTTACAAAACGGTAAGTGACATCTCGGAGCTCGGAGCGTCGCCGCAATTTCGGAGTATTTGGAGCGGCGGCGGTCCGAACGCTCCGAGCTCCGAGACATCACTTTACAAAACTAAGTAGTAGCTATGCCTATCTACTACAGTGGGACCGACGTCGGTGGCGGCAAACGTCAAATCGCATACATTTTCTAAGCGGGTCAATGTCCGCTATTGCCATGTTAAAAAAATCTCACTATAGTCAGCCCAGCTCTAATGATAATGATAATGACTGTTCATGAAAGAGTTCATTACAAATAATAATAAATAGAATCAGGCCTTTTCCCTTACGGGATGGCAGAGGCGCAATGATTGTGCTCATCTTTTCGCCAGTTATCCAAATCTTAATTTCGCGTGACAGGCAGCTAGACCATCGCCGCGCAGCTTTACTTTACTTTACTTTATACTTTATTGCACAGAAAACATAATACAGAAACTTAATATTAGAAAAAACATGTACAAAGTCGAGCCTATCTCTAATAAGAGATCTCTTCCAGCAAACCTAGGAGTAATGAAACCAGCTATGGAGTATACCTAATGAAACTAACCTTACGATTTTTTTTTATAAATCTGTCCTAAATTGTATATTATAGTAGATATTTACCTAGTCATTCTACTTGTCGGTGAATATCAGACGACTGAGCTATCGACGAGACGTCGGAATGTCTCGCAGTCAGCTTGACATCTGCGCAACCGCCTGATAACTACTCGACATTATCACCCCGTGTACCGCCCGCTCATTATGCGACTTTAATGGTCTATCTACCATCGGTATCATTCATTACGATGATCCGATTTTGTTATTATCAATTTATTACTCACAAATTGAATAAAATAAATTTTATAAGGAATATGGAACAAGTCAATATTAGGTATATCGTTAGTATCGTGAGTTATGTTAATTGTATATATCAATTGCAGACTATAAAATAAAAATCAAAATGATGTCAACATTCATGTTAACATGAGGATATTGACACAACTTTGACACATTTGGCTGTTACTTAGTATGGGAAGTTCTATTTGAGTTTCTATTGAGCTATCTTTCAGGGTAGATGCATCTGAAACTGACTGACATAAATTATAAATACTGCCCTAAGTCTAGAGCGCATAATCAGTAGTCAGCTTTGCCCTGGAACTGTCGACCTACAGACTTACATTACAAGATGTGATGTGTCATACGATATCGAGTACATGCCATCTGTCTAAATAATGTTTATGTCTTTGTGATTTATTGCCGTTTCGTGGAATCGTTATATTGATCTAAATGGCACATTTAAGTAGTGTTAGTTGTTTTGTGACAATTATCTTAAAAATATAACTAATTAAGATATTGTGCCTCTACTTCGTCCTATGGGAAATGGCGTGACACTATGTATGTTTGTGTGTTATGTATGTATGAGTGATCAATTAATCAATATAAATGTTATTAATATAGATATTATAATGTACTTACTTATAGATATTTATATAATTAAGTAGGTACTCTTGTGGTTTGCTATACAAATTTCAGCAAGCAATTGTGAAGTTTTTTTATTATAAAAATCAAGACATGATACCTATGACATGAAACGTACGTAGTGTAACACGATTTATGTACTTAATACAGCATCACTCGTCATCATTGAATTTCAAGTTTATATATAAATATTATAATCCGTATATTAGCTGTACCTACTGATAAACGAACCAACACACACACAAGCAAAGGCAAGGGCCCTAGAGGGCCCTTTGTGCGTTATTGAAGCGGCAAATATGACATTCTGTACGGATCCCATGGCCCCGCTTTGTCATGTCAATCATACGACTGACGATCGGGCGTAGGGAATTGTGATCCACTATGAAGTTACTCGATATGTTAATATCCTATGTAGGTGCCTATTAGTCATAGGAGGTACTGATAAAAGTAAAAATACTCAATATCAATAGCTGTTTTAATAAAATTACTATGAATTCATCACCATCAACCTCTCACGGCCGTTGAATAGGCATCATGTCAGATTTATTTCAATTTATATCGCGTTGTTTTTCTTAAAATTAAAATACAGATGTGATTTCCGTAAATCCTATACAAATTGAGGTCTAAGGCTGGATTTTACCAACAAAAAGTTATCCGGAGAATAACTATCCTGGGGATAACTTGTGACTTTTTCATAGACACCAGTGACACCTTAGGTGAGCTGCTGATGTATGATCTGAGATGATCTGATATAGGTACCTAGAGAGCTTTTTTCTTTTCTGCTCGACTATTCCCAGTTTTAGTCGCTGAAAGTGGTCAAAATGGAAACTTGCACAGGAGTGTACCAGTATCACAGAAGAGATAATAGCCAGTATCATGCATGCAGCTGGGAAAAATCTGGAAACAGTTAAAAAATAATAATAAAATAACCAGCCGAGAAGTGTCGAGTGACAAAGAAATAATAAATAGAACCTACCTGTACACATATTATGTGAAACGCATTGGTGTTTGTGAATGCAAAATGTTTTGGACATCGGGGACTACCCGTAAAAAGATCCGAAATCTCTTCAAAAGATTACCTAAAGTAAAAGATTGTAAGTTAAGAAGTTTCCCATCGCCCTTGCCATATTAATATTAAAACACAACTCCCCCTTGGCTTGGGCTGATGTTATTCAGAACCCATATTTTCCGGTTGAATTATTTTTCTCTTTTTTGCGTAACACCGTTCTTAGATCGGGAGTATTCGGGACAGCGTTTATGGGTCCTCAGAGGTGAAATTAGGTGAAGAGAACACTCGATGATAAGTTTGTAATTGCGATATTATTATTATTAAAGTGCCCTTAATTGCGAAATTTTATAAAGGTTATTGCATTGATATACAGGGTTATTTTTCGACCCCTAGCCAAAAGTTACTATTATTTTTGGGACATCATTCTCAGCAACTTTCACTAAGAAACTGATTTGATCAGAGCAACTTTTTTTTTCACTTCCTAGTACATTTTGGCCCGAGTGCGTCAGTTGATTTGTATGGAGAAGTGAAAAATAAATCTAGTTGCTCTGATCAAATCGGTTTCTTAGTGAAAGTTGCTCAGAATGATGTCCCTAAAATAATGGTAACTTTTGGCTAGGGGTCCAAAATTAATCCTATATAATTTTGTTTTAGTGAGCTTTTTGGAAGAAGAGTTTGTCGAAACTGAAATGACGCCGCCTCACTAGTCACTACCGCATTTAAACATAAGCAAATTGCAAATAAAGTAGGTACCTAGTGGATGGGCGCGTCAACACAACAACAACATGGTGCCACGCGGCTGTGGCACAACTGTGCTCACTTTTAGCCAAAGATTAAAAACTCCGTTTTTGCGTGACAGGGGTTGCTTGGACTTGTCGCATTTGCCTAATACGGATGTATTAGGTACACGCAAATGCAACAAGCCCTTATATTTACCGACAGTTATGTAACTACGACAAAAGGTCCGACGAAGGTTGCGTCTGTTAACAACCATGTCATTATATCATTCAAAATAAAACACACAAAGGGACACAACAAACCATCAATAGATATCCCCTTTGTACATAATCCAGAAACATCAAAAACACGGCCTTACTATACGAAATATAATCCACATCCTTACTTTGACAAAAACCGTGTAATTGGATTACCAGACCCATCATATCTTCTTTCTAATGCTGTGACCCAAAAATGTGTACAGCAAATTCAACCACAACTCAAAAGTATACAGTTTATTTTAGCTTAAAATTTGCGAGTGAGTTAAGACGTCTGACATCGCACAGTCTGTTTGTAAGTAAAAGCGGGCGACAAAAAAATATCACCGCCGAAACGATGTCATATTAGGAAACGTGTCAATCATATTTTTATGAAGCTCTGAATAGGACCCGTTGTTCACTTGCGCAGTGCATTTTTTTTAAACTCCATCCATATTTCACGCTCAGTTTGATTGGGGTTCTCTTTTTTTCGACGCTCTGTTGAAAATGGCCAGGATTTTCGTATTTTTTCGAATTATCATCAGACTACCAGTACTTGAATCGAGTGGATTGTACAAACAAACTCGAGATTTTGTTTCCTGTCTGTTATGAATTTTGGGATGTTTTCCTTGTATTATTGTCGAAATTGTCGAAAACAGCTTGGAATCGCTGTTTTTTTTGTAGCTAAATCATTTATGCTGGTTATGTAGACATAGGTAAGTTTATTTATAATATCTTGGCGGAAAAGATATTAAAAATAAATCTCTAATGTAATGACATGAAAAGTTATACAATCGGGTAATCTAATCAATCACACATTACGTTCTTGGCTTCTTGCTTAAAATTCATATTAAGCAAATAGCAATATAACACATACCTACTACATTGTGATAAATAACATCACTTATATTTGCGTGACAATGAGGCAACATACAGCCTGAAAATCCAAATAACTCATGTTACTCCCTTAATTTTGCCTGATTGGTGGGATGTATAAATTATTCTGTCCAATTATTATTAGGGCTCAAAAAGATACTTCTTGTAAAATGATTGGTAATTCTAATGAGTAATCAAACTAACATCCTCAGTCGTATCTGCAAGCGTGCGTGGCCTCATTAAAACTTTGCGCTACACTGTAAAACGTTTTAACGAGTCCACACAAGTGTATTGTTCCCCAATTATACTGGGTTTCATAAAATTTCGCGTCATACCACCAAACACAACTTGAACCCTCGAGTTGCAATACAGCTGCTGTATTTGGTCAACTGTGTTCTGGAATTGGGCGGGGTTAGGGGTCTTAGTTGAGTGGTGTTTACTTGCGTGGGTAATTAGCGGGTTGTATATGGAATTGCATCGACAAATGCCGCTAATACGTGGTGTTTTTTGTTCTTAGTGTGGAGCTAACAGGCAAGACAAAGAGGTCTTGTGTTGACGGCGAAATTCGATCGCAAGAGACGGGAGCGACAATCGCCGTAGTGCCGAGGGGAGGCTGGGCTGGTTTGGATCACGAAATGTTGATTTTGATTGATAATGTAATATTTTGTACTTTTGAAACCTCTATATATCTTAGGCCATCCTCTACATTTAAACGCATGACCGTAAATCCAGTTATGCTGAAAGTGACAAAAAAACTGAAATATAGCAACTTGAAAACCATAAGTAGAGTGACATGAAATCCAAAACGTGGATTAAATAGTTCTTTCACGTTTAACTTCATCAGCGTTGGCGTTGGCATTGGCGTTTTTTCGTGCAATATTATTACATTTCGTTCATGGTCGAGAGATCAAATTACCGTCTGAACTAAAACAGTGCTCTTGCCACCCCGCACTAAAAAATACGTGACGCAGAGGCAATATTTGTCTCTACAACTCACAAGTCCGTACTGCCTCGGTCTCCCCACCGCACAGTGCACAAGCGCGCCTTGTGACGCGTTGACAACGCACCACTGTGCGGCGCCGGCCACTCGTGATGCGCATGCTAATCGCTTTCACGTGCCGACTGGCATACAAGAGGTTAACTAACTTGGAGGAGGAAATTGAGGACGGAAATACAAGAATCGGTCATGTGCGGGTCGGAATCGCACACGAAGGGTACCGTACCATCGTACAACAAAAAGCACTCAAAACAATAAAACAAAAAGAAAAAATAAATAAAAAACATTATGCCCTCACAGTGTGATTAGAACTCACGACCTACGGATTGAGGGCCTACAACATACCAGCTGGGCTACCACAACGATGTGGGTTGACGCGAAATATACCATTATATTGAAATGCGTGGGTGTATCAAAACGAGTCTCTTGTATGGGGATTTGGGGACCCCCTTTAATTTGTTGTAATATCTCTCATATTTCAGTATTTGTTGTTTTTGCGGCAACAGATATACACATTCTGTGAACAAGCTATAGCTATTACGGTTCGTGCTCTAGGACCCGCTGACGGACGGACGGACGGACGGACGGACGGACAGACGGACAGCGGAGCATTAGTAATAGGGTCCCGTTTGGCACCCTTCAGGTAAGTACGGTACCCTAAAAATGGTCTTCCCATGTGAGGCAATAGACCACTCATTTGTTTTGTGGTACAAACTAAGATAAATTTTTAGGTCGTCGAAGATCTCTGTGGCTTTGCATCCCAACCGAGAGGTCCCGGGTTCGAATCCCGGCTGGGGAAGAAGAAAAAAAACCCAGGTGTTGGATGTTTACATGTTTGTGATGTCGGTGTCGATTGTCTCGTTTCCACGAAACAGGGTACATATCCTATGTATTATTAAGCCAGAAGTAATGTATGCCTGTGTGTAATGTAAAAATAATGTTAGGTAGGTAGGCTACCATTAGTAGCTACCTATGTTTAGTTTCTGTATGTACATACCTAATATGATGACATTGTTTTGACGTTTTAATCTAATGAATTATTGTTACTTATCATTTTAATTATTTATTGAATTATTTATGGTTATGATTTAGTTTTTAATACAAAACTGACATGTAATGTATAATTATCAATAAATAATCTTATCTTATCTTATCTTTACCGTTAGTAAAGTGGACAAGCCTATACTCTATCCAATATAACAGAAAACTTGATAGCTAACCTAAAACTTCATCAAGTCCACTTTTTAAACACCAGGGATGTTACTAAAACAATCGGAAAGAATCGAAAGAACTAACAGAAGAGTTGTCATCGCCATCACTGATATCAGCACTTAAAGATATTATTATTTGGATTTTGTGAAGTTTTAGGCTGTCAAGTTGTCTGTTACATTGGATAGGTAAACGAACCCCCAGTAGATATATCCATAAAAATATCTTCACTGTCTTTCTATACTAACCACCAATTTGTAGCATACCTCAACTAATCACACACTTACATTATAACATTCCTACATAATATCTCATTAAGTCAAACAACCTCCATATTGCTATACCGTCTTGCAAATCTCGGCTAACTAAAGCGATGTAACTCGAATAATTCCACGTCATGTATAGCGCAGTGGATGGTCAGCTCAAAAGAAGCAGTAAGAACGCTACTACAGCGCAGTTCCCATAGCATTCCGCCAGCGACGCGGCGACATGACATGATTATTGTCAAAGAGCGGTGGTCGCGCCAGAAGTGGCAGTCGACCACGACGTGACCACGACTAACCCTGAAACAAAACTTTTTTTTTTTGCCTAAAATGTCGTTTAACTAATTTAATCGCGAGAATTTCAGATTGTCATTTGTTTGATTTGCTGGAACTATTTAATAAATGTTCTTTTGTCTCGCTAATTTAATCGCGAGATATTATGATGAGCTGCGGGTCGATTCTCGCGCCTTCGATATACGGATATCTACAACTATATCGAGTGATTTCGTATGGGAATCTGTCAATATAGGTCTCGATATCCGTATATCGAAGGCGCGAGAATCGTGCTCCTGATGGTTAAAAGATGAAAGATGAAGCAAATCTCGGATCAACTAAAGTAATTAAAATGCTGTAAAAAACAGCATTATGCCCCGTCTAAAACTAAACTTAACTATATAACTTTCAAAGTTTACTCGAAGTTTAGTGTAGTGGTTACATTTACTTTGATTTTGCAAGTGTTAAAGTGCTTGGATTAGATCATAATGCTATTTATGGTTCTGCCCTACAAGCTATATTATGTCCTTTGGATCGCCCCGGAAGAATGAAAAAAAAAACTAGATTTCGCCCAAGCCATTCCATAACATACTTCGACAAAGTTCAAATTTATGTAGGCCACATGCTATGAAAAACCTACAAAAAGACAGAATTGTTTAAACTTTTCCACGTTATTTTCCATATTTTATTTTCCAGCAAGAACGCTATCATCTCTAAAAGTCATTCCAAAGGTCTCCCGGAAACAACTCTACCACTATTTTGCCTCCCAGAGACATCCCCACACACTTTTCCCAGACTCTTCTGCGGCGCCACCTCAACACAGTGATTACCTTCAGCTCATGCGAATATGGGGCCGCGGCGCACGTAAATAAGAGTGTTGTAGACAAAGAAAACAAGAGACAGGGTAAAAAGAGCAAGAGATTGGGTAAAAAGAGCAAGTGGTAGGATAAAAAGTAGCTGTCAGGGGAGTCACGAGAGTGCCTGCGAGCGGGCCGGTGCGCTATGAAAAAAGTAGACAAGTGGGGATGGTAGTTTGCGGGTTGGGTTCTGTATATTTGTTATCTGCTTGAAATATGACGGATTCGTTTTGTATTTCTATGGGTCGTATATATGGGATTCATTGGCACAAGATGGGTTTTCAAATATCCTTAATCAACTGAAGATCTTTTGTGTCGTATTTGTTGGTTTCAAAACTATTATGAGTATCTTGATTAGTTATAAATCAAACAACCGTTGAAAAGTGTTATTAAATGAATTGGTATGAACGTAGTATTCATGTCTAAACATGAGATAAATCTGGATTGTATGAGTAGATGGCGTGGAAAAAAAGGCCTGTACCCAGCAGTGGGTAAATATGGGCTGATTGATGACGATGATTTGACTTTGTCTATTCCCAACTCCATCTTTAAAACCGCTCATCTGAGGGTATCAACAATAACTTTTCAATTGTTCGGGTTAACCCTATATAGACGGCTTAGCATTATGCGGAACCCTAAAATCTAAGTGCAGGTTGTACTGAGATGGATACCTGTGCTGGCGGTGGCTTGGACATGGGCTTAGATTGTCGGCCTCTTTATACTAGCCATACATTTTAGAATAAGTAATACTATCATACATTTAGAATACCTAGCTTACCTTACCTACGTCAGAGTATATCTATATGTTGGCGGCCGATCGTAGAATCGGGCACATCATGATGTGCCTCGCCATTTCATGATATGCCCAAGCAATTACTGAGCATATCATGATATGGCGGGTTTTAACGAAAACATGTCTTTTTAAAAGCATTTTTATTCAACGAACACGAAGACTATTCGGTGGCTTCGCTGCGCTCGCCCCTTTTAGTCTTCACCCAAGCTACCGCACTGTTTGCTTCTTTCTTTCATCGTCTCATGATATTGCACGTTTGGGCACATCAATGATGTGCCCAATTCTACGATTGGCAGCCGACATATACAAAACTTTATGTACAAACCAATGTGGAACCAAAAGGACCCATTTTGCAAAGAAACGCTTTACAATTTTCGGTGGGCTATTGATTTAAGCAAGGGTTGATAGCATCTTGTGGCTGGTTTCACCAACAATCTATATATTTCAGTGGACACTTTATTCTCTTTCAGGGGCCACTTAGTGGTTGTTTCGCTCTGACCTAAGTTTAAGGATCATCTAGGCTACTAGGGAACCCCCGAAGCCGGCTTCTGAAATCATCGCTAGACTCTTAAGAAAAAGAGTCCCCTAACCGTCGTTGGTTAAATCGGGCATTAGTCGCATAAATTAAAGGGATAGAGTTAGAGAGATAATTTGGCTAGGTTCCAGAGTGGTTGGAATTGCTCTATCAGGCAAAGCTGGTGTTACGTATGGGCCTATTAGACTACGCTGTCGGCAGGGCCCTGTCTGACTCACTGTCTCTTTCTAGTCGTTCCATCAGAATGAGACGTCTATACAAATCGTGCCCTGCCGACAGCGTAATGTAATGAGCGCTGTACAGTCAGTGCCAAATATGACTATATCTACTGTACGTTTCTACGTTATAGTTGGCATACTTAACTTTACCAAATCTAGCGCGGCACGCTTGATTCTAATTTAAGTTGTTCATTTCATACACAGGTATAATTGATGTTTTCAGAGGTGGTGCTCGATACTCCAGTTTATAATACTTTATTGGCTGCTCATCTGAATTCTGAACGCAAGAAACACGGACTTTCTATAATTGCCCACATAAAGATAATAAGCCGCTTTGTACCATACCGAGTCGGATTTTGTCGTGGTATAAATACACCGTGAACCAGTTTTTAATAACATCGTGCTTCTATACGTTATTATAGACGATTCTTTAAGTACTGGAGGACCACGTCAGGTGGAGGGGCAGTGCTGGTCACGACTCTTGCGCAGACTCACTGACGAACACGGCCGTTTTAAACCCCTATTACTATCACTTCAAACAACTGTCGCTTCTACCTCTCCTAGCATAGAGCCTTCATTTCTATGACCGTTTTAAATGAGATTTGGGAGTTCCGTCAGAGGATTTTCGTCTTTTGTTTAGAGGGGATTAGGCCTGGTTTTGTGTGGCGAAGAAAGCAGTATCGTAGCACGATTAAGAATCCGCGTTAGTTAATGTTGTGTCTATGATCGTAATAAGTAGATGGCGTGTTGAAAAATTATCGGTACTGACTGACCAATTTATCTGTAGTAACTGCCTTGCTGTTCTTTATGTTCTGTTGAATGGACTTAAAGTTAGATTTGCTTTGTGTGGGGTTTGGGGATAAGTTGGTTGTAGAGTCGTAGGTTCGGAGGCGCATTGCTGTACTTTTTTGCTTGTTTGTGTTGCGTGAAACTATTTTCGAATACCCGCTGCGCTGTAATAAGAAGACTTTTGAAGGCTTCATCGGCATCAAAATGTCATCAGCGGTCGGTAAACAAGTGACAGGTTACATACGGGTATAAGTGGAGAAAGCAATTTGATTTATTCATCCGTGTTTGGTGTGTCGCGGACAATCTGGGCCAAATGGTTTGGGGAGATGGATTACGGTTTTCTTTTGTGGTTTTATTCTATTTGTTTCCTTCTCCCACAAAGACATAATTGTAGGTAACCAATTTGGCAAAATAAATGTCCCTGATCTGTTGTCTGTAACATCTACTGCTGAGAACTCAAAAGAAACGTATTTAGTAGGTAAGTGTATTTAGTTAGATCTATCCACCTCGACCGTATTTTCCCGAAAAGTGTGACAGAAGTACAGAGTTGCACCTTTCGTCAACAGAGAGGTAAACCTTTTAAAATAAGTATAGAAATCATAAATCAATATAATCATATCATAATCATTTGCATGTAGATTTCATCCACCATCAAACGACCAATCACCCCAAAAATGCCAACACATCACTCATCATCTTCAATCCCATCCACTTGTCACGTGACCCCTCACCTCGCCATGGAGGCAGGACCGGACGCATGATAAATGGAGTCCGTCTAATTATCGGCGCGTAATCGAGCGCAAGCGCAGATTGCGCGCCGGCCGCGATAGTGCGCTGTCGTGACATCAATTTATACGCTGTCTTGCTTGGACGCGGTTATACGCGTGCTGTGTTGCGGTGCGAGTAAAATATTTTCTAATGTTTAGGTCCTATATTTTTTTCTAAAAACCCTATGATACATAATGGAAATATTGGTCCCAATAATTAGTTGCGCTAATTACGGTACCAATAGCCCATAGGTAGTAAATATAATTAAACGGGCCGGCCTGTGACTATATAATGACCTCTGTGGCGTAGCGGTTCTGCATCTGCCTACCATGGGAGAGGTCCCGGGTTCGAATCCCAGCTGGGGACAAAAAAAATAGCCCCCAGGTCTTGGATGTTTACATGTTTGTGATGTTGCTGTTTCTGGTTCCCACGACATAGGGTATCCTAGTGTGGGGCCAGAAGCAATGCATGTGGCTGTATGTAAATGTTTATGTTTATTTATGTTTATGTTTAAAAAAATATGTTTATTCAATAGGAAACTTATTTTCTGTACACTGTCTTTCGTCTTGTCCTATAGGTAGGTACCTAAAATATGTATCTATTATGTTATTTCATCTATAATATTTATATCCATTATATCATCATCTATTTATCTATCATAATAATATATTTTTCATAAAAGTACAGCATCAATAAATCAGATTCAGATTCGTTTATTTGAATATGATTTTGGTATTATATTACATAGATACAGTTCTTAAATTAATATAATACGTAATTTTATTCCTTAATCAACTATATTATATAATAGCATACAAAAATATTTTATTGTAGTAAGTATAAAGGTCTGCAATATAACTTTTTTATTCTTAGTGAGAAAGGACTTCTTCAGTGCATAAAAATTATACACAATCGCACATTCATCAAGCGCACAGACAACTTAACCGTACCTACATCCACACATACATCATACATACTATGTTCGCTATTTATAAGTATATCTTCACCCCATCAATAATTAAAAGGCAATGGCTAATTGCGTATTTGGTACTCAAACTTCAGACACCGACCGACCTTACCGTTGCGCAAGTGACGTTCAAAAACCTGCGCACACGCACGACGACGCCCGTCTCGTGTTCGATTTTTGAAAGTTGAAACGAATTTGACGTTTGCAACCGCTGCTAATTTGAATGCCTACCTCGTTCAAACGGCAAATCAAATCTTTACTTAACTTCAATGTTCGTGAGGATAATACTTAAGGTCTTTGGATGGATGTTTTTTTTAGGGTTCCGTACTCGAAGGGTGCCAAACGGGACCCTATTACTGAGACTTCGCGGTCCGTCTGTCTGTCTGTTACCAGGCTGTATCTCATGAATCGTGGTAGCTAGACAGTTGAAATTTTCACAGATGATGTATTTATGTTGCCGCTATAACAACAAATACTAAAAAACAAAATAAATTTAATATTAAGAGTGGTCCCATACAACTAACGTGTTTTTTTTTGCGGTTTTTTATAGATTAAGTACGGAACCCTTCGTGCGCGAGTCCGACTCGCACTTGGCCGGTTATTTCTCGTTTTTCGCTGAAACTTAATGGTTGGATTTTGATGACCGTTTTAAAATCTTACAGCGAATATAACTTATAAAGATAATAGTTTTTCCCGCGAAAATTGTACTAAAACCGCGAGCAAAGTCGCAGGAAAATGTAAGAGCAAGTCATAATTTGCACAGCAAATTAAATGATAATTTTACTGTAAGGGTAACTATGCTATAATTTTACATCATAACTTAATGTCTAGTTTAAACACTTGTAATGTGTAAAATTGGTGTTTTATCAGTAATCATGTCCGGTGGTTGAATGACTTCTTAACATGACTATCAAAAGTTAATGACCGGTAATAAATTGTTATTTCCTGTGCATATATCGGAGTTAGATTGCGGATTCGGCACTGTACTTTCCCGCGAGTCCGTGAACATATTATCCCAACAAAAACATGCATAGGCATATACAAAAACGCCAGTCTCGCAGCCTGCGCAGTTTATTCTACCGTAAAAAGTTGTGAGATCTAATTTTAAACCAAGTCGGTTAATTTAACCAGTATCTGTGTATGGTAGAATCTTTCCAACAACTTTATTATCGTATACTGTTAAGTACCTACCTAATTATTAGTTAACTAATATAATAACATTTATAGTGATCGGATCAATATAAGACATCTTTATTTCTTCAATAATAATTAGAATGACTTGGCAATCGCACGTAGAAAAGTTGTCGACTATAGG
Organism: Argyresthia albistria; assembly: GCA_963457715.1. Lineage (NCBI taxonomy): Eukaryota > Metazoa > Arthropoda > Insecta > Lepidoptera > Argyresthiidae > Argyresthia > Argyresthia albistria. The sequence goes on from OY735260.1 coordinate 7,923,459, forward strand.
ACCGTGTGTGGAACGTAATGTACCTATTGCTCTCGCTCCGAAATAATTCGTTGTTTTCTTATTAGTTAAGGTTATCTTTATTTAGAGATATGTTGTGTTGAGTAATAATATTCATTTGTGCTCTGGGTGCTATAGAGTGGTCAGTTGAGCGCGATTGCCAAGTTATTCTAATTATTATTGAAGAAATAAAGATGTCTTATATTGATCCGATCACTATAAATGTTATTAGTTAACTAATAATTAGGTAGGTACTTAACAGTATACGATAATAAAGTTGTTGGAAAGATTCTACCATACACAGATACTGGTTAAATTAACCGACTTGGTTTAAAATTAGATCTCACAACTTTTTACGGTAGAATAAACTGCGCAGGCTGCGAGATTGGCGTTTTTGTATATGCCTATGCATGTTTTTGTTGGGATCTCATTTCTTTTTGTAAGTAACTTTCCTTTTTTTCTTTTCGGGTACTATTTCTTGTGCGTTAGATACCGACTTTCTCAAAGCCCACTCCCTATCTCTATGGGCTCTTCTCTGTGGCTTTGATGTTACGATTTGTGACAAGTGTGGGCGGTGAATTATTTAAATATAAATCATACCTCAAACCATGCTCCGTGGTCTAGTGGGTTTCACCTTGCTTCTCACGCAAGAGATGCAGGTTCGAATCCCGGTGCTGACCATGTACCAATGAGATGATTAATTTGTCTTAAGTACATTATCGGACACTCCGTGTTTCGGATGGCACGTTAAGCTGTAGGTCCCGGCTACTATCACTACTTCGTAGTATGTAGTAGTCGTAAAAACCCCTCCACCAACCCGCACTGAGCCAGCGTGGTGGAATATGGCTCAATCTTACTCGGATCCGAGTAAAGGCCTGTGCCCCTCGGTGGGGACATTAATGGGCTACATTTACTTTTACTTTACCTCAAACCAAACCATACCGCGATTCAGTAAATGCACACCTAGCGACATCTAATGGGGAATAGCGATATTAGACAATATTGTAACCGCTTTATTTAAATCATAGCTGGAACCAAACCATACCGCGATTCAAGATACACATAGCGACTAGCGACATCTAATGGGGAATAGCGATGAATCGAAGTAGTCGTGTACTGAGCTTATTGATAATTAATATATTATGAAATTGGGGCTAAAATTGCGCAATGTTTGAGTTTTCCTTGGCTTTGCAGGCTAAACTTTAACCATGCTCAAAATTTTAAGCTTGTGGGTTCGCTAGAAGTAACCTTTTGAGTTTTCATGATCGTGAATCAGTGAGTCAGTGAGTGTCAAAATTGAGGAACTTTGAATTGCTGTACCTTCAACTCTACTGGTTCAAATTTATTGAAATTTTGAGAATATGTCTTATGACATGGTGCCTTTTAGCCGCCGGGAATTCAGGTTTCTATCTTTATCCACAACGGAGTAGCAGGTAGGTCAAATATGCTCTGAATGAATGGCTTCCTGTAAAGGATGTTACTGCTGCGCCCGTATGTTTTGCTTTTTGCTCGACTTGGCTTGGGGGCGCTACCGCGCCCCCAGATATGTCCGTGACTTTGGCGGTGGGTACCGAGACGTCAACTAATGTCTATTGCAAGGAAATGAAAACTAAATTTCCCCTAATTTTAATGTCAAATATTTATGTTTTTCGGAAGGAGAAGACAGGAGAAGAACGGAAAGGGTTAATGTACCAGAATGAACATCACTAAGGCCGACTGACCAGACGTTGTAATAAGCATGAAGTTTAATAATATGAAGTTATCACAGAGTTACACGAGTTTAGCGTTACCACAGATACTATAATACTATATTAATATAGATAGACTACCTAGAACAAAATATGACACCGGCGTAAACTGAGATGCTACGGAAGCTTCTTTAGTTCGAGGCCAACATCGCTTGGTGTGGCACCATGGAAAAATTGCAAATACCACGAGATGGCGCTAAGATATATAGGATTGATTCTAAGATAAGCGCCACCTAGAAGTATGTTAACTGAAACCATGGCGTTTAAAGTACAAATCTTACTCCTGAAGCCATCTCTTTTTTACGAAGGGTTACTAATTCTAATTTGTATGGAATGAGCACCCTGTGGCGTTACGTAGTCTCACGTACTAGCTGGAGTGGCATTGGGCACTGACTGCTGCTATTTCTCCCATCATGATACGCAAGGCAAGGAGATTTCTACGTGACTCTCGGAGACTTAAACCCATTTGCACGATATATAAGAATAGCCTAAATACTTTCCTAACTTGTTTATGCTGCTCCAAGCAAAAAAATTGCACTAACCTGGGCCCGAGTTCTACTGTACACAAGCATACCACAAGCCTGGCACAAGCTTCAATACGACGCATTTGGTATTCTACTAAAACCGGAATCGCAATTCACAAGCGCCAGCCTGACGCCAGCCTACTGTCCGACAGTAGAATACGAAGTAGGCTGGCGTCAGGCTGGCGCTTGTGAATTGCGATTCCGGTTTTAGTAGAATACCAAATGCGTCGTATTGAAGCTTGTGCCAGGCTTGTGGTATGCTTGTGTACAGTAGAATTCGGGCCCTGTAAGCCATCTAAGCCCTACACCGCTAGGCTGTTCTTAGCCTTAGGTGTTTCTTAGCAAGGACCCTAATGGCCGATCTCACCAACAATCCCTATCTATTAGGGGAAAGTTTATGTCCTTTTAGGGGCCACCTAAGGGATATTTCACTCTGACGTAAGTGTAAGGGTCTAGGCGATTAAGTGACCCCCTAAATTTAAAAGGCCGGCCTCCCAAACAATCGCTAGACTGCTAAGAACAAGAGCTAAGTGTCCCCTAACTGTTGGTGAAATTGAATGAATGGGCATAATTTACGTTCACTGCAAATGGTTGTTAGTCGCCACGAAGTATCTCCTACGGCGTCCAGTTCAGTTCAGTTCAAAAATTTTATTGACCATAAAATCATACATATTACTTAGTCAACGTCAATATAATATTAATATTTTTGTATACTACCGCCCGTTCGGAAGTTGTGGGCTTAGGGATGGAGCAAAGAAGGGCAAGAAACTCCCCCGTACCTCTTTTAAAATATCAGAGCCTTAAAAATACAATGTTATCTATGTATTTCTACTTAAGTCTAAGGATAATACACCGCGGAGAGACGTACTGACTCAGTCCATCGCCCCCCTTTGGATTTCTGTGCGCTGAGATGGTAAAGACCTGGTCCTAGGACCTGCGCTACCGGTATCCTGCATTCAAATGTATTTGAGATACTTTGTCGTCTATTCTTTGCGACTCACGTTGCCTATTTTGGCCTACCCAAGGGAGCACTTATCCAGTGGAGAGCGCATAGATACATTTTCCTTTGAAACACAAGTCACCAATTTACGGGCGGCGGGACGGGACGAGGTAAGAGAGCTGTGATTGGTCAGCCGCTGCGAAACTGTCTGGCGGCCCGTCATCGTACATAGGTTGCGTATGCGAACGTTTGTTGAATACAACAAACGTTTGGCGAGCCGCATTCCCCCGCTGCCGCAGTCAATTGGATATAATTATAGTCTGTGGGCCTACACTTAGAGGAAGAGCCTAAAACGAAATATGTGTATTTAATTTTCTAACAAAACATAATGGAAAATCAACATAACAGGCAAAACCATCGCATTCTAACCAATCCAAATAACTCGTCATAAAAAACCCATTACGCCATCAACTATATGGATAATCCATTTTTTCCCTTACAAATAAGCACGTTGTAATAACTAACATCATTATTGTATGGGACTGTGTGGTGTGGTGTTATGATACAAAATTGGTCACGTCTAGATCTGTCTCGTAACAAGCTCCTCTCTTATTATTTGTCTACAGTCGTACATGTATTGATCATGCCACGGTCAAAGTTTCAAGTTGGGCGAAGTTGGGAAAGACCATATTTCATTTTTCTGCGTTGAGGGTTGTCAGCGTAGTAAGATAGATTGCGAGCTGTTGTCAAAAGTTTACAAAATGTTTGGCAGACGTGATTGGTTCGGCTCGCGTTTTTGAATAAGTATCTAGGTACATTTTATTTTTCGGTCTAGCCGTAGATCAGTAAAAGTAAGTCTTTTACTCGTATCGCAAAACATGTAAAAAACTGTATTAATTCAATACTAGAATGTGTTATTTTGAAAGCAATAACTTTTAAGTACCTATACGACGAGACGACGGTGTTAATTAAGAAAGTATTTTTTTTATGTCAACGTCAAAGTTCTTTATTTCTGTAGATATTCCTAAATATACATAGAGCACGTAACTTTTTGCCTCTTCCCTTTGGATAACTGTGTGAAAAGATGTACGAATGAGTCCCGTCAGTCTTACCAGATATTTACAACTTTGACATATCTTTCCGTCCGTCAGTAACACAATCATACAGTCACATTTGTCCCTATCAAGTTATCGAGATGACTTCAGACAAGTCACGTTTTCTCGCCTTTGCCATACAAATATCTCAGTAACTTGGAACCTGCCACATAGAGACAGTGATATTTTAGAGGTATAGTTTGACACGAGAGGGAAAGAGAAAGGGTTATTTTATTTTTATTTGTGGCAATTTGGAGGCAATTTCTAAAATCACTTTGAAAATTGACTTGTACATTATGCCATGGGTAGGGTACACAAATCATGTGTATGAAAAATATTGACAGATCTATAATGATTATTACAATTTGTTGGTATGACTTGGTACTTTAATGGGGTAATATTTTTTGTACATGAGTGACAGTTTCTTATACAAAGTTTGTGTAAAGAAGTTGTTGTTTGTAAAAGTTTGTGTTTGTGTATGTTGTTGTCTGTGTTGAGGCTTATTTCTAGAACGATAAATATCATTCTAACCCAAAACAATACAAACTGATTTCAAGTGTCAAACTGAATCAAATCAATTTCTTAATTAATGGCGGTCTAAAACATAGGTTAATTTCGCCAATGTCACGTGTTTTGTAGATTCCACTGTATATGGACAGGATCTCTTTGGAGAACCTCGAAATATTAGTATTGATTTGTTTCTCGTTAGTACTACCCGGGAAGTATTTGAAGGGCTGTAGATACCAAGTATTTACTTTATACTTTTATTGCACAAAATAACACATTTTACAATCGAAAGTGGACAACACATGACAAAGGCGAGCTTATCTCTATTAAGAGATTTCTTCCGGCAAACCTAGGATGGCCAGGAAATAATTTAACAACAGGAAGACCCATGTGCACAACATTAAATAAGTTAAAACAATAAACTACTTAACAATACGTACATAAATACCAGACTTATAGATATAAATATGTTAAGCAAATATACCTAAATAAAAGTATTTGCTTCGGACGTCACAAAATGCCTCCCAAAGTGTTAAACTAACAACATGCCGCGTCTTTGTCTATCTCCATTGACTTTGACACTAGACAGACCCGGCGAGTCTCAAAGACGTCAGTCTGTCAGAAACGGTGCACGATATATTCAAATTTCTACCACCACGCGTGTCATTCGATACGGCATAAAAATATGATCCGACGTTTTCATGTCTCTATTTTGTGTCGTTTTCAATTAAAATTCTACGTTAAGTTAATGTCTTAGGTTTCAAAATTGTTTTGATATTTTTGTGTTTATCTATTTTATTACGTTTCCAATCAAATTTGTACTTTAAGCAGTAAGTGTTAGCCTTCAAAGTTGCTTAATTTTAGGCATATAAAATTAATTCGTCAAAGGAGAATCTTACGTCAGTCATGGGCACAGGTCCCGTGAAAGAAATGTCAAGATAGGTTAGCGTTTCTGGCGTTTTGCTGTATCTTAATTCAAAGGAATAAGGCCGACCTTCGTGTACATTTTGAATAGTGTGGCCGGCAGTCCAAAAGGCTTTTTAAGGCGTCAAAATGTTTCTAACAAGATTGTGCAGCCACCTGCGATGACATCTTGTTAACATGTGTATTTTTCTTCTGGCAGTGACATGATAATACACTAACACTGATCTATTTTTACTTAGAATTACATCCGCCTCTTATGTTTGTAGTGAGTGATGGTCGTCTACATGAATTTTGTTAGGGTTTGAAGAATGATTTTGGTGTTTACACAATTTCACAACAATTAACTTTATGTTGTACCTTAAATAAACTAACATGATGGTCTTATTCAAATTTACCCAAAATAAATGTAGCCTAATAATAATAATGTCCCCACCTAGTGGTATACATAGGCTTTTATTCGGATATATGTAATGTTGAGCCATCATAGTAGGACCTACATATGTGGCGTGTTAAAAGTATGTAAGAAAGTATGAAAGTAATAAACTTTGACCTCACTGAAATCACCTAGAAATAAAAGACACTCAAATCGAGACTATCACGGCACTAGACAACGTACAAATCACAATCTCGCAAAAATTACGTCCAGAGTAGGCAATCTCCGTCGGAATGTTCACAAAGGAAGCGGCACGGCACAATAACCCTTGCGCCGCAACACGGGCGAAATTGACACATAGACCCGCATAGACAAGGTGCGAGACCTAAAATCAATTTCGAAAGCATGATGCAATCACGCTACCATCGACATGAGAGGCGAAAATTGCCGCACACACCATGATAGCGCACCCAGAGGTATATTTACTACACCTCCATAACTCGGCCGGTAACGATATAGCCATATCATCTGTAACTAGTTATTTGCTCTCGAATCGTGTGAGAAAAACGTTACTGAGCCGCCGAACCTACAATTTGGGCCCTCATTGGCTGGAATGTCAAACGTTGAGTAACGTTCGATCGATCGGTTGAATTTGGTATGTGTTGTGATATCACTGTCGTTTGGTTCATATTCCATGTCATATCAATCACATATCCAATGATAACTCACAGAAGTCGGGGCAAGTACCAACCTATAAAATACAAGAATCAACGTACAGAGCTGCAGCTTAGTTGATGAAGACCAAGACACAACGTAATGAAAATTGTTGAAATGACATGGACCTAGACTGAACAGAGACACAGCTTTTAGTGTCATACTAAACTTCGAAAGATTTTCATACGAAATTCTAAGTACATTGCATAGTACGTGTTTCGTACACCATCATCATTCACCATCTTTCAAAGTTACGATCTACACCATACCTAGGATCACTGAGACCTCCATGACAATTTGCAAGTCAATTTCTCTGTCACGTCCGCTCGCCAGCTCCCGGTGATCGAATCGTGCGCATGTTGTCATTACCGTGCCATCCGTCCCCTGTACGTTGTTAGTGGCGCGGTAGTCGCGATGCCACGGTAATGCCCGTCTTACGTGACACTGTGGTGCTGAAACTATAGGGAGTAACATTATAAGGAAGCACCTTTACCAACAACACCGAAACCTTTATTCACCAATCAACATAAATTCTGTGCTAATTCCCATAAATTAGGTGGAAAATTATTGGAATTTATCCTGGCTTCACCCATTTATGGGTGTTTATCGGGTGAATTGCTCTATAACCAATAATATGGTTATTGGTTACACCGTAAAAGATTTAATTTTTCTATCCCGAACATGGACTCATTGAATTTTTTGTAATTTGTATTTTAGCCATTTTCAGGGAGGGCAGTCGGGGAGGGAGGTCAGGAGTTTGAGAAGCTCTGGTAAATGTCTCATCTGGTCCAACCTACACAAAACACAGCGACTAAATGAAAGTCAATGCAAGACGTGCGTACACTCCCCTAGAAAAGACAATATTTTACTGACTTAAATTGTAATCAGCCAGCTCATCTTCTCGTTTTCATGGATATAAGTAGATAGATAGATAATCAATTTATTCACTGTAAGAATACACAAAGATTCTTACAAAACTTAACAAGTACTTAACACAGGTAACATCAGTATCGTCATTGGTACCATTATCAATAATCATCATCATCAGTGTAGATGAGCTCGTTTAATAAAAAAAAATACAATACAAAATCCTTTATTTACTAAAAAGCGTTTTACATAAGATTACTTAAGGTCTCCACACTAGGTGAAACTTGTGTCGTAGAGGCCATAAATTCAAGACATTACAAGTTGAAACAAACAATGAAGCGATCTGTAGCCAGGATTATAATCATAATGTTGGTATGTACTTCTACTTGTTCCAGCTCTTCCAGCTCTTAGGGTCTGGTCAACTGCCGTTTTGACTCATTTTCCCATCGGTATTGTGGTTTACCTCTTCTTTCTATGGTCTTTGCGATTCCAACTCTTTTGCAGCCTACACAACCCCTCTACTCAGTCCTGTGCATCCCGCGTCTATTAATATCTTGCTAACCTCGCTTTGTCGTCAGACCATCTAGGAGGTGCTCTTTGTACAAATTGTTGGCTTTCTCTTCACCACCTTATTGATTAAGTACAAGTTACTCTAATCTCCCCAAAAATGTTCTTTGTTTATGTAGATACTTTCAAATACTCAATCACACATCAAGGGCAAAGAAACTTTAAAAGGGTCAAACTCCTTTTCTTCCAACATTTCCACCCGACTGTCCGAACCACGACGCAAGGCATGTCTGCCCAGTAATGACAACGTGTACGTGCCCCAATCGCGACGTGCATTATGGCGGCGAGTGTACCAGATACACTGTCAGTCCGCACTTAGTGCGTGCGCAAATATTTTCTCCATTTGCGACGACGACTACGGTTTGAATGTGGAATAACGTCAGTAACATAGAAGCTGGTTGGTGGACGTGAGTTGACATTCCCGAGGAACATTTTATTGCAATTTCAATCGTATTTTCTGTCCTCTGTGATTTGCTTGGACGTCAATTTGAATGAGATTTATAGATATTTCCGTGGCGTGAGCATACATAATGCGGTGATGGGATAACCTCCTGTCACGCACAACGGAGTATTGCTAAAAGTGAACACAATTGTAACTCTAACACCTTTGGGAAAAGTCGTGACGATGCTATGTTCTATATAACATACATTCTAAATAGTTTGTTATGACGATACATAGACATAGCCCCCTGTCACGCAAAATGGATATTTATTAACTGGCTGAACATGGGTACAGTTGTGTGTCTGTGACCTTGAAGTTATGGGAAAAGGCGTGACACTATGATATTGATTATAACTAAATGAAAAATATGTTTCAATCAATTGAAATCACTGACAGCATTCTATTGAACGCAATTTATTTGCTATCGTAGTTGATTTAATGGATGTTACAAGAATAGCCGTTTGAATCTACTAGAAACTAAGGGTATAACAAACAAGTTAGTTATCTTTAATCATATCCAAAAACCAACCGTTCGGATTAAACATCGCCATCAAAGGGGACAATTTACATTCCACAATGACAGTAGCCAAAACCGTTCAACCCGAAAGCTAATCTAAAACGCACTGATGCATGAATTAACCCTTAATGCAATTGCACAAAGCTTCTCAATATGCAACCAGGTCGCCCAAATATTTGCGTAGTGATTAAAAGTCAAAGCCTCTCGTGCCCTCTAGCGGCAACCGCATGGAAACAATTGCGAATATTTTGATCTAAATAATGTTAGGAGCGTTTTACGCGTGAGCGATCACAGGGTCGGTTGGGATGGCGACAGTTGCAGGGTTAAGTGTTTTGTTTTGGGCGGGAAGTGGTGACATATAACAAGTCGGTTTATATTTTTCTTGGTTTTGCGGTTTTCAATGCAAAAGTATACGATAATTTCTGAATTTAAATGTGTTTGGTTTACTATGCGTTTTGTTTGCCTAGCCCGAGACCTTCTATCATTTTATTTCCCTGTCCCCGCCCGGTAGATTGAGTTGACATTTTGAGCAAAGCAAAATAATTATCAAGTGTCACTAATTGCACCAAAAACACTTATCAAGATTACGGCCTTCTATTTAGCAGCTGTCAAAATGTATGAAATATGTCACATTATAGTGTCGCGCTAATCACAATTAGTGTTTTTGGTGCAAGTGACACAATATGAGAAACAAATACACAATACAAACTTATATTAAAGTGGATAAAATCTGTTTTTAGTTATATATAAAGGAAGGTGTCGTCAAAACCAGTAGTCCGATAATTATAAAACACGCATAAAAAGTTGAATTATTATGTCATAATATCATACAAGAATCATAGGGTAAACATTACAATGATTATGACTGAAAAGTTCACATAACTCACTAAAAAGTAATATAATTTTGACAGTCCATTAATAGTACAATAACCAGTAAAGTGGCGGATTAAATACCCAATTCGATAGCATTCTTTTCGTTCGCCTCGAATTATACAACGAAAATCGATCGACCCCCATCCTTATAATGATTGTTTAATACCTACTCTTTTCAAATAATAAAACAAAAACATTATAAAATAATAAATGCCAATCAATTGGGGACGGGGTATTAAGGCTACTTAAAAGATGCTTAGACGCTTAAAATGGGCTTAAACGAGAAATTTTGCAAAACATAACTGTAGTTTATTGTTATGATTTTATCGTTTGGATTGGAAGACCTAAAGGAAGTCATCTCCCTTGCTTCAATCATTCATAAATATTTTCTATGCGCTTTTTATCTTTTACACAACCTAACCTAACAACCTAATATTTTTTGTCATGCAAGTAGTACCTGATTAACTGATGATTTTGTCGTAATAATTACAGAAAAGAGCAGTCACCAATAAATAGACTTTAAACAATGAACCAATTACAACTCTCAACGTTCTATCCCTAATCCACAAAGGGCCAAGAAAAGTGAGGGGAAAGTAATAAAAAGAGCATACCCCGGGGAAACATGTTAAAAGATTTTAACACAGGGGGAGATCACTATTGAAATCCAACGCGTTATACTTCATTCTTTTTTTTGTTTTCGTTCTTTTCTATGAGAAAAACTTCCTGTTGTGGCTTTTCAATATTGTGGAATTTGCAGCAAGTCGGGACGTGCGGGGAAAATATTTTGAAGGAATGCTGCTATTAATGGTTTGGAAAGTTTCTGACAGCGCATTCTAGTGTAATTTATCTATGTAAACTGACAACTACGAATTTTCTGTGCTCAGACAAACCTCAGTGGTTTAAGAGTACTTTATACGAAATCATATAAGTTACTTAAGATACAAAGAATAAATAAAAAAAATAAAATGTATCATTTAGAATTTTATACAGTTTGGCGAAGAAGGTGGACAAAAACCTGGTTGTTTGAAATGGTATAACGGATTTCGAGAATGAAGTAGGTAACGCAGATTATAAAATGTCTGAAAAACAATACCTACTTAACATAACATCCTATCAACCAGTTAAATAATTCTGAAACAGGTAGTAAAAAGATATGAGGCATTTACATGTAAAAGCATATTTACAAGTCAATTTACATGTCCCGAGTATTCTCCCCTAAAACGTTTAATCTATCAATTGATACAAACAAGATCGTCGTCGCGGCCTCTCCCCTAACAGGCAGTTGAAGTGATCCAAGCCCATTTTTTCCCCGGAAAATAAAAAAAGAAATTGGGGGAGACAAGATTGTGTCCGCTCGAGGCATTTTCCCGGCTCTATGTGACAGATTAGCCCGTAATTTCTCCAAATTGATATCCCAAGAGGAGTTTTTTTCTCCCGACCTCGAGAAAGATTGCAAGTCAGCGTCGCTTAGTGGGGTTTTATGGAAATCTTTGACGCAAATTGGGTGAAGTTTGTCAGTTTTGGTGTCCAAACTTTTTGGACGTTGTACTCCAACGATTTCAAAAACTTGGAAGTTTGGTACCAAGTCTTTGTCCGGTAGGAAAATAAACTTTTTGGACGTTGTACTCCAACGATTTCAAAAACGTGTATGTGTACCAAGTCTTTGTCCGAAAATAAAATTCTTCATGCGATACTATGGTGAATAAACTACAGATCATTTCTATCTAATTAATTATATTCAATCTCCAGCGTAACTTGTCAGCTTGTCAATTCAAGCCGTCTAGTGAATAGAAATACAGCACTCATATAAGACCCAGATTGGCCGTTGTCGACGCCTACGCATGCGTTTTATTTATTAGTCTACGATTTATATGGGACTGAAGTTGTTGGTAGTGATTAGTAGGGATTGTCAATTGTCTTCGCAAGGAGTTTATGGTTTGCCTTCAGATAGCCTGATTGAAAATTGTCGTAGATTTGCATTGACTGTGCATGGGCGGACGTTACTGCGAATCTACATTAGAAATGGAAACAACTAAAGTGACCTACTATATCACTGCTCATCCTTATACTTAGTAGGGGAATAGTGATTAATACTAGCTCGTCCAACGTCCACCAAAGACATTCTTTTGTTCTGTTTATTCCTGGGTTGTGAACTTTATACCAAGTCATACGGTTGAAAGTTGCTTTGTTTTTATTTTATTGAAGCCTTGGTTATGCTCATTAATGAACACGGCTGTGCTAGTGTGTTGCCCACATTACCGGTCTACTTCATCATTCGCATCTTAATTCACTATTACATACATTCCTATGATCTTAGAGTGATAAAGAAACCACAATAAATCATGTCTTCCTTATGTTATCCCAGAGTCTGACACCATATTGAACTCTGGGTAATACTGTGATGGGCACTTTAAAATAATGTATGCTACCTACTCAATAAGACATAACTTGCAAGGCCATAGAAGAAGATATGTGAAAACCGACGTCTTCAGAATTCCAGAGACCAAATAATTGGATTCCACCCAGCAGAATCACAGTTTAACGCAAGGAACTGTCGACCTGCCTAACTATCAGAGCGCGACTTCCCAATCACCTTGTGAAGAACACGCAATCCTTCACCAGCGCACGCTGACCCTCCCGGTTTGAGCTCCAACACCTTCAGTTTTCGGTAGCTGAAGGATGGGTGGGAGGTCTAAGTTAGCTGGTTTGGAACGCATTGCGTAATTAGATGGATAAGTAAACGCAGTCTTTATTGGTGCTTCTTTGATTTACGAATTGATAAGACCTTTACATGTGCTGACTTCGTGATTGCCACTGTTGATTTCTGTCTCTGATTTCCCTGGGTGTTGCAATGGTCATTATTTTGATTCTTTTGTTCCAGATGCCTGATTGTGTGCTGTTTAATATCTATCCTCTTTGTATTATCTGAGGTTCAGATATTGCTCATAAAAATATGATAATAATGAAGAAATTGTGCAATATACAAATAAATATGACGTTTTGACCCTGAAAACAGAGTTATTGAGTAATGGAGTAAAAACCTTACTTTCGTATAAGTATTATTTACCATCTTTCTTATAATTATAATAATATGTCAAGCAATACCGGCCAAACAAATATAATAATAAACCTAGGATCCCCATAGATTGTTTCAAAGGGCGCAAATATCGTATTTAACTGTCAGTCTCTAAAGAATATAGGCGCCGCCGACAAGCCAAACACGACATTTTACCCCCTTGGAAGTAATTCAGTTCCATCCACTTGTATACAAATGTCTCCCTGTGTTTAAACTCCGGAAAGGGAAACATTCCCTTTTATTTGTCTTCTATCACCTCATAACAATCCCGCAAGTCACTTCGACGTGAAAAGTTTACAGGCTGAGTAATATGCTGTCATTGGAGGAAATGTTTGACTTCCGCTTAGATTTTTTAGGGTTCCGTAGAGAAACGGTTCCGTAGAGAAACAAGGAACCCTTAAAGTTTCGTCAAGTCTGTCTCCGTCTGTATGTCACAGCAACTTTATTCCGAGACTATTGGACTACACAGTTGAAACTTGGTATATGTAGATGTATTATGTAAACCGCTTTACGATTATTATACAAAAATAAAAAATAAAAATAAAATCAAGGGGGGGGCTCCCCATACATGGAACTGAAACAAAAAAAAACCCATTAAACCTATATTATGTGTGGGGTGTTTATAGATAGATAGGTCTTAAAAATATGAGGTTCCTGAAATAATTTTTCCTCAAAGTAAATTGCGAAAGAGGAAAAATAGTGTCCCCCCCCCTGTAAATTTTAAAGTAAGAGAGTGATATATATTTTTTATATATATATATATATATATACTGTTTATCCCGATTCACAATGTCAACGAAAATTGGTTTGAACAGAATAAAATAAGCAGTTTCTAAGATAATTATAAAACATTTATAAAAAACCGCAAAGAGAACTTTGTCATTCATACAAACACTATGAAAAACAAAGTTACAACATAAACATCCAGTCATATAATTACTTGCTACTACGGAACCCTTCATGGGAGTGTCCGACTCGCACTTGGCCACTTTTTCACCTTTAACTTTTCACTTTGATTGTGACAAGGGGCGTGGCATCACGTGATTGCCTGAGTGTATTGAATGAAAGTGTTGACGGACATGTTGATGATTGAGTCGGTCTGTTATGTTCATGTTCATAATTCATAATTTGATAAAACAAAAATTACATAAAAATTTGTACAAGCTTAACTTTAATAAAACTGTACCTTAGAGGTAGACAATAGTAAGTCCACTTTTAGAGGTAGACAATAGTAAGTCCACTAGGGGTAGACTCTAAGGTACAGAAATGAAATTCTCAAAAAATGGACTTACAAAAAACCAAGTTCCGATGAGAGAGGTTGATAGTTGAGCAGGACAATCTAGGTATATCATGTTTTTCTGAACGCGGCTGTGAGATTTTGTTAGTCTGTGGATAGTTCATTTCATATTGAGTTTATCCGTGTTTAAAATAAAACTTAAACATTTACATACAGGCACATACATTGCTTCTGGCCCCACACTAGGATACCTATTGTCGTGGGAACCAGAAACAGCGACATCACAAACATGTAAACATCCAAGACCTGGGGTTTTTTTTGTTTTGTCCCCAGCCGAGATTCGAAACCCGGGACCGAAATGTGTGAAAATAATCAGTCAAGCGGTTGGCAAGTGAGCGAACTGATGTTGTATTTTTTTTATTGAGGCCACTTGATAACGTGATCACTTGAATTGACTATTTCCAAAACAGTATTTACTATGATCTCTGGGCCTAATCAAGATATACTATGTGATGAAGTGATGACGGACAGACAGTCCACGAATCCATTAAAACATATTTGGTAAGTTGTCAGTCAAGTATCGATCACATCATCGATCGTGTCTCGATTCTCGATCTACCGGATATCGAAGCCTACTTTTACTGCCCTTAGATTTTAATTAATGAAAATAATTACTGTGGCTGGCACGTTAGATTACGATGCATTTTAGGGTCAGTCATGGAAGTATGCAAACAGGTTGTTGCATTAGGAGATATATGCTTCGGTTTTCGAATAGAAAATTAGCTGTAGAAAATATATTAATTGTTAAACTACTGTCAAACTAATTTTAGACAATCACGGTCCTCTATTTTTAATTAATTTTCATTTAACCGCTTGTCACATTGGATTGATCTTTCAGAAACTGGGGAATAGTCAGGTGAGGTTTCCATACATTTCAATTTCTATGTGTGTGAACAAATACAGATTATAATACGGAACCCTAAAAACTAAGTGCCACTTGCAAGAACGAGAGACAACGGAGATCAGAAATGGAATTTAGTTAAGTTTTCTGGGTTATGGCTTGAAAGTAACTTTTGCTAATATTTTCCACCTCTGAAAGAGAGAGGGTTTAGTTAGTTGTAGATCAATTTAAAATAGAGCTGCACGTGATTGGCTGAAATGGGTTAGACTTTCAGAAATTGGTTGTACAACTATATCTTTAGCAGGTGTCGGTATCTCAACTATAACCCAGCTCTGTAGTTTGGTATCGTAAACGTAGCTCATTATAACCCGACTTATTATAATATGTCGTCCCTGCGCGTCCCGGTTTACAGCGGCTAATGACACTCGGGATCGCTTCTCGGAATTGGTAGGGTAATTCTGCGGATCTACTGAAATAGAGGTAGAGCTGTTCGTTCAGATGATGCCATAGCGAGTGTATTTATCTAAAAACCAGCCCTTTGTGATTTATCTATAAACACGACAAATGAAGATCAGAGATAGTAGGTTATATGAAGCTACCAAAAAACATAAAAAGTCGCCAAAGTCTAATAGGTTCAGACTTTTTTGTATGGTGCCTGGGTGGTATACTAGAGTACTTGCATTGCATACCCTAAAATTTCGCTTTTTCGTTTACACCGATAAAACATACAAGGTGTAAATGAATTAACGCGAAATTAGAAACTACTTTATTAGAGACATCATTCTGAGCAACTTTCATTATGAAACCGATTCGATCAGAGCAATTTTATTTTTCACTTCTCCATACAAAAAAGCTGACTCACTCAGGCCAAAATGTACTGGGAAGTGAAAAATAAAGTTGCCTGATCAAATCGGTTTCACTATGAAAGTTGCTCAGAATGATGTCCCTTAGTTTCTCATTTTGCGTTAATTCATTTACACCTTGTATGTCCATCGATGAAGAATTTAATTACAAACAACAAATGTTTTTGTAACAACAATTTTGTAAATAGTATAGGGATAATGAAATAATTCAGTTTGATTAGGTCAAAAAGTAATTTACGTACATTGTCATGACAAGAGCATTGGGTCTTATCTTATCCTACAGAGAGAGATTAATTGCTATTTTACAGATTTCATTCAAATCCCAAAACCTGCATGAATATACGGAGAAAGGTTGCCAGAATCACCCTCCGTGATGTTGACAAGACGAAGACGTCCGTCGCGTCGGGATGCTGCCAATAAAACTATAAAACTTGCGTTAATTGTACCAATAAACGGTCGAATATTCCGCTCGTTAGTCCATGTGACAGGATCGTAAGAGAGCGGTGTTTTTGACGGCTTTCGGTCTATTTGAGGGGATGACCGATAAATATGACTTAATTAAAACGATGACACGTTGCTACCTTTTGATAGAGATATTTGGTAGATGATAGAGCTATATTGAATTACTACGAATGCCATAAAATCTAACATAGAACTACACCTATCAAATAACATAAATCTTCGTAACAAAATCAAACTTAAACTAACTAAACCTAGGACTAATTGTGGAAAAAAGACAATAGTATTTGAGGGAGTACAGACAAATGTTCATTAACTTACCGAATGATGTAAAGTTTTTTCGAAACACATACTTTGAACACTTTAAAAAATAAGTTAAATTTACATATCGCAACGAGTACTGTAAAATAATCTACTTATATATTTTTAAGCATATCTCATTTTAAGTGAAATGTAATTTCTTATGAGAATAAAGATCTATATTCCTAGATGGATATTTATTTTGGTGAGTGATATTGTCATACCGAGGCGTAACTTTAGAACTTATTATGGGTAACTTCAATTGAATACTTAGTTAAATTTTTATGCTTAGTTTAAACTGTAGTTTATTAATCGAATATCGAATTCAGCTTCCATGAGGCGCGCCACTCACCTTAGTGGCACATTTTGACACAATTTATTGTCAAAATCAATGCTCGCAACGCAAGTATGGATAAACGTCATTATGTCGCGAAAATTGACATTTATTACGCGACGCGAGGTGAGTGGCGTTGCCTCATGGTAGCCCCGCTGCTGGTTTGCATTTCTTTCATTGCATAATGTAAGACAGATAGAAAGTGAGATAGTTATTGTATGGATTGTCAAAGTTAATCCAATAATTGTGCGTAAAATAATATAATTGCAATATACGAGTACCTGTAGGGGCTAGGTTTCTGGCAGGCGATGGTCCATCCTGGGTTTGCTGGAAGAGATCTCTTTTTAGAGATAAGCTTGCCTTCGTAATTTACTTCTCTGTATTTTCTGTGTTTTGTGTTTTATGTGCAATAAATATATACGAAATGGTCCGACAGCTTACAATTCATTCTTCCTGAACATGATGGGTGTCTTCAGTTTAAACCCGGGCTTGTTCTGTTAATTCTGCTGTAAAAGCCTGTGAAATCACCCATTCCTGCAGATCTATAATACTATCAAAACTGAAATGTTTTCGGGTCGCCATACATTTCCCAGAGCAGTTAAATGCAGCACACTTACTACTGTTAAACAAATCATCACTATTCCACCTCGGACTGTAACGCTCTGTAACATGACCAAGATGCTTCAGTGAAATTTCGTCCGACAGTACATTGAAAACCGAAACGCACTTCACTTAGTCGTCGGTCAATAACCACATCAGTCCTGTCTATTTCTATCTTCATACATATCTGTTTGTTCTGTAGCATAAGGGACCACCCACATTGGACCAATAAACATAGAAGCTTTATTATCATCGTCATAAACCCTGTTTACGTGCATCGCGCCATTTTTGTCAACTATTTTAGCCGTAAAGCGACCGCGACGATGTATTTTCGTGCTATTGTTTAGAATTGTGGAACATGTGTTGGATGGGGAGTTAAATAATCATTTTTGTCGCCGCCATATAGATAGATTAGGCACTTAATGAAAAGAACAGCGGCGAACTAAGAGTCGGATTTTTATCACATGTCTAAAGGTCCGTCAAGCAAGTATTTGAGCGAAACGTTATTGAGTTGCCATTCCTAGGAAAATTTTAATGCAGTCTAGGCACGGGCTTTACTCGGATACGCCAAAAGTAGCCAGGTAATACAGCCGCGTCATCCGAAACACACAAGCGCCCGAAATAAATGCCGCATGGAAACGGTCACCCATCCAGCACCCGACTCGGCCACGTGTTGCTACCGCAATATCGATGTGCCAATGCCCATAGCTCGGCCACGGACGCATTCACGGACGCCCGCTCCTGCACCACCGATGATGTGCCGAATTACCCATGTTATAGGAAGTACATTTAATGTAAGGAAATGTCACGCGTTATACAATTCTTCGGAGCTCAATATGTATTTTCTCACCAGTTATCATCAGTACCCACTCAGACACGCTAGTGATTCCACACTGTTTCCACAACGCTGAGTCATGTCTCTGTGTCGCAATACGGCGATGCGTCGGCGACTCTTCGTGGGTGGTCGACACTTTTGTCTACGCGATAAGCATCTAATTAGAACCTACATTTACGAGTGCTGTTACTAGTCGGCTGGCTGGAGACTTGCGACATTGTGTAACTCCGCACCTCTACAAACGTAAAATGTCAGTAAATCCAACGCACACCAAGCTTTATCCAAAACCACAAGTGACGGCTTGTACAGGTTTGGCAAGCGTATGGATAAGACATACTTCTTTTGTGTATACTATAACCTCATCATATCATCATATCACTCCGTATCATCCCTTCTGTTAGGCTTAGGCCTCTCCCAAAGCACGACACTCGCATCTGTCCCTTGACAATGTCATCTGACCATCGGGCCGGTGGTCTGCCCGCTGCTCTTTTTCCGCTGTTCACGGCGGCCACTCTGTTGCTGCTTTAGTCCACCGTCCGTCCTCCCTTATGACCACACACATGTCCCGCACATCGCGACTTGATCCTCGCGTTCCCACGTCTGCTACTTTGGTACGTCTACGGATTTCAAATCGATCCACGAGACTGATGCCTAGCATGGCTATCACCTATCAGTTATCAAAATGGCTATTTGTGACCGCGATGTTGCAGCTCGTAATATGTCGGGGGTGTTTATATTGAACCATTCTGCGAATTTTTTAAGCCAGAAGTTCTTTACGTAATTAGATTCTTGTATTACATAAAACAGACATACAGGCAACCAACAATAGATGCACCAAGTACAACGGCATATTATATAGGCTTACAAATACAGCGAGGTAACGGTGCCAGAGCGTTTTGGGCACCCTGCCGTCCGGCAGCGATCTGGGCAAACTTTTTTACTTAGTTGTGTTTAACTTGTAGGTTTATTATTAGTTAAATATTAATATATGAACTTGTTAGATTTTTATATAAATAAATATTTTTGTCGACTGTGATAAATAAAAGAAAAAGTCTTAAAGTGTTGCTTAGGTTGTCGGAATTCCCAAACTTACCATAGTTTTTTTTTTCATAGAGTATTTAGTATTTCGATGTAGAATAGGAAGTCTCCGCAGCAATTGTTCCTTACATTTCAGTCGCAAACACCAACCCTTTCCCTTTGCCCTCAGATAAAGATCTCCGGTTTCACACAGTATTTACGCGATTATTTTATACTCCACCATGGCATTTAACTTGAAACCCTCCCTTGGACTGGCTACAAGTTACACCGAAAGCTGTTTCGCCGAAGGTCAAAGTGCGAATTGATCTCCCCCCTTAGTAGGATCCTTTGTACTCCAAATTCATAGCGTAAATGACACAGTTTAATATTATATCATAAGGATGCATTTATTTTTTTAACTTTATTTTGTTACAATTTGCATGTTTATTAAGGAACGACATGAGACAAGCAACCAAACTGACTCACTGACTCAGAGATACTATTCAATTAAGGTGGGCAACTTTTCTGTAACTAGCCGACACACAAAGTACAAGGCATTATTTAGAATAAAATACTTGTGCTAATTGTTCAATTAAAGAAAAGGTCTGGCAATGGCAGCGCAAGGCCTTGCCATGGCATACAGTTTAACAAAATTGGGCAACAGGCTGAAAAATTTTAAACGAGATGCAAATAGTAGCGTCGCTTACGTTAGTCCTTCTTTAATTGAACGATCTTATAAGGCAATTTACACGATGCCATTTTCTTGCCTGTTGTCTTCGATCATACCCTTGTTGCATACAATTTAAATGACGCAATAAAATTACTTGCATGGTCTAAACAACAAGTTACATTCTTGATCTATGAGATAAGTTTCGTTTCAAAACTTTTACATACATAAGTACATTACATTACATTTACATACAGGTACATACATTGCTACTGGCCCCACACTAGGATACCCTGTGTCGTGGGAACTAGAAACAGTGACATCACAAACATGTAAACATCCAAGACCTGGTTTTTTTTTGTCCCCAGCCGGGATTCGAACCCTGGACCTCTCGCATGGTAGGCAGATGCGCAACCGCTGCGCCACAGAAGTCGTCACTTTTCTTGGTGTTAACAGCATAATTTTCATTCAAGTTTTTAAGTGTAAACAGTTGCATACAATTCTCGAAGGTCAATTATTATTGGGGTGCGTGCTTAACCATAAAATCAAAATCCCGAAAGCCACAATCCATAAGTTCATAACCCACAAATTCAAAACCCATTCATTCTCTCGTTCTTACTCGTTCATAATCCGGAAAATCATAACCCCGAACTTCATAATCCATAAGTTTAATTCATCGAATAGCTAAAAACCATAATGGTTTAAATACAATGGTTTAATTTTTTGCATTTAATAATTGCTATATATAAGAAAATGGAATCGTGTAAATCGCCCTTTAAAACTGTCACCGCTCGAAAAACTGCATTCGGCGAACGCAAATCGACAAAAGTACTTTCGGTGAATCAGTCGTATCCCCATTTAACTGGGCGGGCAAGATGTGTATCGCCTCACAATGTCTGCCATGCGATTTGTCGCTGAAGCTTTAAAATAAATGAACTTTGCGTGCACTCGCCTGAGTGGGGTATGGGATTTATGCGGCCCGTTGTCATTTAATTTTGTTCCTTTTTCTGCTGTGAAAAAAGGTGAAGGTAATTGTTGGCTTGGTAAGCGGGTAAGTTTAGTTCTTTAGGGATTATTAGGATCTTGAAAATTAAATATATTACGCTTGTAGGTTTTGTAGTCCTACTAGTTACAGTTTAAGGCGTCTTGGGTTTTGCATGATAGTTACAATAACTATGTTCAATGGCATGATGCATCCTAGTGCGAACCTAATGAAAATGTAGATGTCGACTCCACAGTGATTCCCTACCATCAGGAGAGAGACTTCTACAAAAGCTTTACGTTTTGACATAATGTTTGTTTTTCTCATTGAAATGTAAATATCCATAAGCACCAGAAAAAATACCAAAACTTATCGAACTCATAAATATTCCTTACATTTTGTGTAATTCCTCGTCCTGGCCACTCCCTTGGCGCGAAGCTTGATGATATCCGGTGCGGGGCGGCACGCAAGTCTCCTGCTTTGTATACGACTTCCGGTTTGTTCTACTTCCGGGTAGAGCAGGCTCTATGTCACCTTAAGTGTGTTGTGTGTGATCGGTTTATTTATTTGAAAGAAACAATATAGATAAGTCAAGTTATTAAAGTTTAGACAAGTAAGTAATTAACATGTTAAATTAATAACGAGACTGATGTCAATCAAACTAATAGCAAAATATTTTTTCATAGAGTATTTAATATTTTACTTGCCTGTAGAATCGGCTTTGCTTGCTTAAATACTTCAAACATAAGAAAACATAAACCAAGATCCGAGGGAATAGTTGTTTTTTCAAAGACCAAAAGGTTGCCGTTTTTGGGTATGTTCCTGCCCATCAGACCTTTTGCAAAAGGTTTCAGGATTTCGCTCGCAGTGCAGCGCGATAACGCGGCCAGCGTTATGGGCACCTTTGGTCCGGGCGATTCTTGGGGCGGTTTGTTTGTATAATTGATTATTTTTTCCTGAAATACCATAGTTATTATATTAAAACGAATATTGAATGCGATAGCACTATTTCATCAGAACGACGACGTGCAGAATATTTTGCAAGTCCTATGATAGAGAATTAATGGTTACTTGAGTGATTTTATTCTACAGAGTCCATACTCTTACAATGTAACTTTAAATTACTTTACGTGATACTAGTAGGTTTGCAAAAGACGCAAATGATATTTTTTTCAATTTCATGAAGAAAACCGACTACAAAATACTTCAAAGTTCAAAGTGTCCCACATTGTGCCCCCAACAGTTTATAATCGTCTAAAATAATAAAACCATTTATTCAACAACCGGCGATATCAGACACAATCTCGAAGAAATGAAAATAATTACAGCAATCAACAAATTTTCGTGTCAACACAAAAAGAAAACATAACAAATGACACTGCGCTATCAAAACTAGCATCTAAACATAATTACACGTTAAGGGGGCGTTACTATAACTCCGCTAGTTTAGGTCATAATATAAAAAGAGAAAATGTTTTGTTTGTTTGTTCTTTGCTTTCTAAACGCAACAATTCTGTGTTAAATGTTTTTTTTTTGCATCACTACCACTCCGTATAGTATTTTACCAGGCCTTTGCGAGCCGCTATGTTATTGTTATTATATTCTATAAGTCTAGTATTTAAACGAGTGAAAAAAAGACCAACCTACTCTAACATAACTGAAATACTTAATCACCGAAAAAAAACTAAACTAGGTATCTACAACTATTTAAGGTTTTTTTTCGAAAGCAATACAATTTCCCATTCTTTAAAATGTTACCCATATGCTAACAGTTTCTGAAGTCATTTCCTATAACACTATCTATCAGTAATCCTTTTCCTCGTAAACTATCCAGCAAAATGGGGTCAAAAACTTAGTTCAATCTAATCTCATTTTTGCCCGCGTCACGACCTCGCCTCGCCTACTTAACCCCAAATTGAGTGCGAAGCCTAATCTTAACGACACATCGCTGCCGTCCACGACACGATATGGCACCGATTTTATGAGCGATATCATACCGTGTAATAGCCGACGATAAAACCGTCTGACGCGAGGGTGCGTGCCCTTAACAAGATTTTAGTAGTTCGTGAAGTAATGAATAGTTTAGTACGCCCGGTGTGTGATTATGAAAATTTTGTAGTACATTGTATCAAAACGATCGTACAAGGTGTGAATTGGAGAAGTGTGAAGGCTTCGTGGGAAGGTGTAAGGATGTGGCTCGTCACTATTCTAAAAATCCTTCGAGAATTTCGAGATGTATCTAACCATGATTTAAATTAATGCAGAGATTACGCTAAGCTTACATTAATGAGGATATAGTCAGTGAACAGTTCGACCAAAATTGGGACACCATGTAACACATCATCATCATCATATTCATCTTCAATCAGCCCACATGTACCCACTGCTGGATGCCTCCTGATTTACATTACCTACGTTACTTACATGTTATGTGTTAAGTTTTATTTCTCGGTAAAAAATGAAAAATAACATGATTACTTTCGCAAGTAAGAGCGAATTTTACCAACGAAGAGTAACTTTTTACTCGAGAGTATGTTCTACTTTTTCCTCGACTTTTTCATAGAATGACCTCATTTGGAACTGTCATGGTCATGCAAATTATCCCCAGGATATTCATTTTCGGATAACTTTTTGTTAGTAAAAAGCAATGCGGCATCCTGACTTAGTCGTAAAAAAAACAAGGCAAGTTTATCATTTCTTATCTATTTTGTGCTTACCACAATGCTGCTCAACTTTATACAGTTGAGCACTCGAGTTGAGCAGTGGAACAGATGGGCTAGAAGACAAGAGGACAAGGATCACACAATTTTCTTATCTAGATTTTTTGACTTTGATTCATTCCATCAACCGGTAATGGATACTTAGATGTTTTGACTATACATATAAATTGTAGTTACCTGAGTGCTCCTACTAAGTACTAATATTATTTAGTCCTACATATCTGGGTTTTGCTTATAAATTGAACACGTATTATTTCTACAACATTGTATTATTATTGCCAAAATTATTTGGTTCACTCAAGCCATTAAAATATAGATGCCTGCCTACCTACATGGTTAAAAAATTGCAGACACAAGTTCAACATTTGTGTCATGTCATACCTCCATGAATGACTCAAAATCGAAACCACAAACCTATCGATTGAAAGTTGCTAATCGATACCAAACAAGACGCATTACCGTGGGACTGTCAAAATACCATACCTATACCGAGTGTGTGCTCAAACAATTTTGATCGTTTAGTACTTCCATGATGTCCGATCATAGGTACTGTCTCACATTTGGAGTATAAACAGACGTGGTCTATTTAATTGAACGGTCGTGAGACGCCAGTTTACGGTTTGGTTGTGTTTTTTTATGACGCATGGCTTTGGACTTGGTAAATATCTGAAGAGACGTAAATAAGATAACCCAGATACCTTTAAATAATCGTATACTTGTAATACTCTTTCTTGAAACTACTAAGTGCCGTTTTCCTAGACTATAACATGCGTTCAGTGCAGACAGACAGAGTTACACGACTGACTGTATAGATAGTAACAATTTATGCAGTCTTGATAGCTGACATTGTTTAAACCGGGAATAGACAGAAAGTCAGAATAAAAACCGCCCAAGTGCGAGTCGGACTCGCGCACGATGGGTTCCGTAACATTATCTATAAAAAATCGCAAAAGAATCACGTTAGTTGTATGGGAGTCCCCCTTAATATTAAATTTATTTTATTTTTTAGTATTTGTTGTTATAGCGGCAACAGAAAAACATCATCTGTGAAAATTTCAACTGTCTAGCTACCACGGTTCATGAGATACAGCCTGGTGACAGACAGACAGACAGACGGACAGCGAAGTCTCAGTAATAGGGTCCCGTTTGGCACCCTCTGGGCACGGAACCCTAAAAATGATCAATATCATGGACATTTCACAGTGGGTGTTAGTGTGGACATAAATACAATACACTTACATTTGCTACTCACACATAACTATACAATGTTTTGTGGTATTTATCTCTTCACCGTCAGTACATGTGTTCTACATCCTTATAATTAGAACATTGTGTAAACAAATAACATATTCCGTACACTTATTGTGTCAACCTCATTGTTACACTAACCACCACAACTTGATACTTTTCGTCCTCTGAAACTGAAAGAGACTCTGGAACAACGAAGGACTATCAAAAGGTCAGGTTTAATTTGATAGTTGTAGTCCTTGTCATTCCCTGTCGCGCCATGTGCGAGGCATTTGTTTGTATTGTAAATAAAGTCTCTTCACATTGGACGTTCTCCGGTCGCCATATGGGTCGTGTTCGTTATATGTGCAACCAATCGACATTTGGTAGACATTATACAAAGGTGTGACAAGACAATGACGTTGAATGATACGCGTGGGATTGTTGGGACGACGTCAATTGCTTCAGTATTTCCCGATTAGGTTCCATTAAATGTATCTAAATGTTGTTAACTTTCGCGCTTGCAACAAATATTCAATGCGTCATTCTTTTCTTAAAATACCTATGCGCCGGAATCACCAATTATTGCCTGTTTAGTATAATACGTGAAATCATAGATCCAAACCTACCATAATAATAATTCCAGTACCAAACTTTGGTAATAAAAAATACACGTTTCAAAGCACTTTACATCTGTGAATAAAAAAAAATGTCACCATTCAATCTAGCCTCTCCCACCTCTGCCAATCAAATGACAACCCTGATTACTATTCACCGCATGAAAGCATCACGATCTGGCTCTGCGATTGGCTGGAGAGAAATTTTGTCGCCCATTTGTCACCAAGCGTCGACCAATCAGAGGAAGAGGTTCGAAAATGGAACGCATTGAAATTAAAATGTCACTCGGTGGGAATGACGCTTATGTAGAATTGTAGAGCGTCTTTTGTTGATTTGGCTTTTGTGTTTGGATGGGGTGTTGTGTTGACAATGTAAGTACATTTACAATGTAGTACTCAGCCTGCATTAAACTCAGATATAATTATTGAGCTACTTACTATATGAAAGGCCTATGTGCATTCATGCCAACAATTGAAGACTAACTTATATGATGATTAGACATTGTGTTTCAAGCGACGGCGGCGGCGGGGCGATAAAATTATTGGTCGATTTCTTGATAAATTATTCTAACTTGAAATAAGTACCTACATATGTAGGATCTGCATGAATTTTCTTGATGTAAACCATCAGAAAGTAAGTTTGTAAGTAAGCGAGACATCGTTGCGTGCGACTTAGTTCATTTCATAATATACCTAGTATCTTGGTCTTACTCGCAGATGTTGTTATTGATACAATCTGCCATTTTCAAGGAAAAATACGTGCTCTACAAAGGTACATACACAAAGCACACGACAATGAGCTCAAAAATAATAAATTCATTATGCCTGCAAATAAAACACGGCCACGATACCTATAATTTTCACAGTCCCCATGCAGAATGAAAAACAACAAAAAGGACAAAATATCCAAATCAACCGTGACTTTTGAAAAAGGGCCCTTCTACATACTGCGCAATCGATGATGACCCTGACAAATGCTGGAGCACTTTATTTTTATCCCACTGTGTATACACTTCGGGGTGTTTTGAATTCGGCCGGGTAGCAGCCCAGTGTGTCGATTGCCTCGGGTAGGTGGAAATAACGCGGCTCATATCATTGTTAACAAAACTGCAGCTGTTCCCTTACCGGAGGGTAAAAAAGACGTTTTGTGTTTTTTTTATTAAAGCAGCAGGATGCTCTTATTTCGCGGTCACGGGGACAGTGTCTCTCCTATTGGAGAGTTTGTAATTGTAAAGATGTGTGCTTGTGAAATGGCTGCGTTCTAATTTCCCTAATGCGCTATTCACTTCATAACTGCCTGCGTTTTACTTCCACTTAAATTATTACTGTCACGATTTTTCCTTACGGGGTGGCAGAGGCACAATTGTGTCCACTTTTAGCTAGTTATTCTTTAACTAATCTATTTTGCGTAACAAATGATAACTTACTATATTATGTATTTATTTATTTATTTATAACGATGTATTATTTTGTTCTATCCGGCAATTTATTGTAAGTACCTCTATATACTGATTAAACCATTAGTGTGTATAAAACAATGGGATCAGTTAGGTTAGTTTAATTCTTTTCCCCCTTACTAATACAAATATTAAAAGGTGATTGAGTATTGTGAACTTTACAACACTTGCTAAAGTAACTTTCCACTAATTAACTAAACGTGACATTTGTGTCAATATAAGAGATGCTATTCATTTGTGATGTGGACAGGTCCCGAATTAAACAGTTCACAAGCATACGACAAGCCTGGCACAAACTTTAATACGAGGTATTGGTATTCTACTAAAACCGGAATCCAATTCACAAGCGCCAGCGTGAAGCCAGCGTAAAAGTACTTCGTATTCTACTGTCCAAAACGTACTTACGCTGGCGTCAAACTGGCTACACGCTGGCGCTTGTTAATTGGATTCCGGTTTTAGTAGAATACCAAATATCTCGTATTGAAGTTTGTACTAGGCTTGTCGTATGCTTTTGCACTTAGTAGAATTCGGGCCCTGATTTACTGTCGCTCTTCTACTTTCCTATTCGAATCACGAAATAATCTAAAGAACAGCTAAAATATTCTACTAATAATTAAACCCAAAAATGGGACACTACCTGGACACTATCTACCACAATAAACATGGAACCAACGTTCACTTAATCTAGTATGTATGACTGTCTGGATCCAAATGTCCGCTTTAATCGCACTACACTCACTCCCATACAAGTTACCCCCCTAGCACCCAAAAGCGGCCATCTTAATTTTATTATTACCATTAAAAATATTTCTTTCATAAGACGTCCGTGGCTTATGATAATAATAATAATCCTTTTATACGTCGCTTGAGGACAGGACGGGGCAGATGCATACTTCTTAGCCCAGGGTGAAGATTGTCTGAGCTTGAATGCTCTGTACTTATTGTGCTTTTTGTTCTTGTGTGACGATTGGAAGACAATTTTGTTTCAAGGATCCTCGGCTTTAGGTAAGTAAAGTTATATTTTGTTTTTGTAAAGGGTTCTTTGATGTTTGAGTGCTTATATCAAAAGGTATGGAAACCAGATGCGGCAATGGCCTAACCCCCTGTCACGCAAAATGGATTTTTGAATAACTGGCCAAAAAATGGACACAATTGTGCTTCTGCCACCTCGTATGGGAAAAGGCGTGACTCTATGTTTATATGTAAAAGGTAGTTTGAAGTATAAGTGCATATTTATATCAAAAGATTTCCTAGAGCAATAAGTGAGAGGAACCTAGCTCTACATACGTTACTCTATCCAAACGAATCAACATTTTTTTTAAACTTACTAGCTGACCCGGCAGACTTCGTACTGCCTCAATTTAATATGAACTTTATTGAATAGCAATAAAGTTCAAATTGACTCTAGAAAACGATTGACTCTAGAAAACGTTTGTATGGGAAATAGAAAAGGGCTGTTTTTAGGGTTTTCCCGGAAATTATTCGATTTTTTCTCGCCTTTTAAACCTTCCCTAGACCTCCACGAACATTTCAAGACTAAGATAAGATAAATCCGTTCAGCCGTTCTCGAGTTTTAGTGAGACTAACGAACAGCAATTCATTTTTGTATATATAGATTATCACTCTTTTGGAAATGTCTAAATAAAATATGCTAACCTTAGTCGAAAAGTAGGTGTACAAAACATGACGGCTAGCTAAGGTCTTGAAAGGCTGCTCCCTCAGCCGCATTTATTTTTAAATCTCATTGTCTCAAATCACCAGTCTAGTGGCCGATTTAGCCATATTCCCAATTTTTTAGGGGACACTTTAATTCCCTCTAAGGGCCCCTTATATTTGTTTCGCTTTGTATTAAGTAAAAAGGGTCATCTAGGCTACCAAGGGACCTACCTTGTAAATTTAAGAGGCTGGCCTCCGAAATAATGGCTATACAGCTATGAAAACGAGCTAAATGACCCTTTAACTGTTGTTGAAATCGGGCATAAGACCATCACCGACATATACGGAGACGCAACACCGTGAGCATAAATAGCCACGGTGTTAGCCGATCTCCAGTAGGAGACGGTATTCCTAAGCCACTACTGACACAATTATCATCAACATCCTTTCATCAACAATTACATCGATTGCTCACAACAATCCAGTCCTATTTAAAACAAAAATGTATCGACTCATTCCACCCCCGACGAACATATCTCACCCATTCTTTCTCCCCTCGAAATAGGTCATTCCCTGAACCCACCCGATACAGGCCACTGGGGCGCAACGCACACCCACATAGATTGCACGCACACATAGAAATATTTATCCTCTGTGACTGTAACAAGGATTTCTGAAATGTATAGTCGGGTGAACGAGTGTTTGAGATCTTTAACTTTTCTTTGTGATTTTTAGATTTCTTTACGTGATCATAGTGTTCTTGTGTTGGTATCCATAGAATAATTATTTAGTGGTTTTTACTACCTTTAACCTGTTACCTGCAACTACTGAAAGTTTCTTGGCTCCAAAGTAACGCGTCCCACTCTCTGCAAGAAGGAGAAGCTATCCGCTCCACGTGGTACTCAAATGCCAAGAAACTTGGCGCAACCTATGCTAATTTTCCATTTTCTTACCACTGAGGGCGCCATTTTGTGCTTATTCATACAAAGGACATTCATAAAGCTTTTCAACGAACTTTTGGGCAAAGGCATCTTCTATAAAGCGCCAATCCGCAATTCCGCACGGTCCTGCGCCAACGCATCTATTGAGATCCTCTCGAATTGACGATATCGTTGGACCATCGGCAATCATTTATGGAAAATTAAGATGGCAATACACTGCAGCACTACTCTACGACTGCAGCAATGGGCTAGCTCCCTGTCATGTAAAAGAAGAGGAGTGCCACCCCGTATGGGAAAAGGTTTCAAGATAAACTCTTTCTCGTTCCACATCGACTGTACCAAGTCAGCGCGCAGCAGGGTTGTGTCGAGGTTGATTTATGGGCGGGCCGGGGCAGCTGAAACTTTGATGATGTCGGTCCGTTGACGCAACCCTGTTACACCCACGTGTGTGGGTATAATACCTCCTAAAGAGTTATGGACACCTGGTATGTACGATTGTTCGTACTAAATATTTTTTATGTCAATCGGGTATCCAGCAGCTCTATAAATTAACAAGGAGTTATTGGCCACTGTTTGTAATATAAAAAACACCACGGTGGTATTGTAACATCAGCTTCTTAACACATTGAAGAAGTCGGTACCGTCCGTGCCTCCTAAGCTCATGTCCCGAATAACTTGTTAACTTCTTTAGGTACAGCCAAATCATTGTTCTCACGACGTTCAATGTCATTCAAAAAGCCAAGGGCAGTGCAGACGCAGATTAATCTAATACCTCCTCAAGCGACATACAGCGCGTCTGCGCAGCCATCAGTCATATCAGCTGTTCGTTGCTTCACAGCTAATTACGGAATTAAGAAATCGTGGCTCGATAGCTCTAGTTAAAGACAATAATCTGGTCATTAATCACGGCGCATTAGTTCTGCGATCATTAATGATGATATTAGGTGTTTTTGTGCGTTCGTCGAGTGGGCGGGCGGGCCGAGAGAGGAGCTTTGGGCGGCAGATATTAATGTTTAGGAAGTTTAGGAATACTAGGACATGTGGACGCACAGGAATAGCGACGACGTTACAAAGGTTTTTACATATTAGCATGGCATAGCGTCAAGCTTTTGAGCTTACGGGCAGACTGTAAGGTACATTTTCTGTGAATTTTAAAATAACGTTTTTTTTTTTTTTTTAACTGACAGGGGATGCGAAATATAACATCCCGAGTTCGTGTGTATGATGTATGATGTTTGAAGCGTGAATGAATATGCCCTGCCTTGCAAAATCTTTTCTGCGTTTCTGGCATCGCAAACGCCTAGATTTTATTTCTCAGAGATTATTTCTGAGATATAGAACGCGAGCTGGCACTGATATCGAGTCTTCACAGAGATCTGTAATAAAATATGTTGGTCAGGTTGAGCCAAAGCTTCAACCATGCTCGACTAGCCATTTCTTTGGGGCCTAGAGGCTGCTAACACGCAAGCATCTAGTCCCTTACACCACATACCAATATCAAGATAGGGCCATAGTGTGGAGGGCGGGAACCGCGATCGTGGCTAGAATTCAGAGGATCGCCTATGTGTTGTAATTGTTGATTGTTAGATCCGCAACCGATAGGTAATATTGCACAGTTTGAACGTAATAACGCTGCCGGATTTCGGTATCCATTGTTGGAATTCGGCTGATGGGTTGATTGTAGTTTTGTTACGTTAGGGGTCGGGGGTCAGGTGGGCTGCGTTGGTTCCGTATGATACGTATCGGTAGTGCCATAAGTGCACAGTCCCAGTGGCGTTGAACTTGATATGACGAAGAAATTCGAACCTAATACTCGAACCAAACAAAAGATTACTTGGATAGTTAGGAAATAATTATAGACTGTAAAACGCAATCATAACTCTTGGGTTGTGTCGTGCGGGCGGGAATTATACACCACAGAGTGTATTTTTCGCTCTATACATTTGGTTAGGATGTATTTAACGTATTTTCGCTATAGTAGCTGACTTGGCAAGCCTGGCAAAGATTATTATTTGAATAATAACTAGTTTTTTTCTGAAATACTAAATTACTAATCGTGCGTAAAAATGATATTTACTAAGACACTTATACGAAATAATCCAATTTGCTCATCTCGGAAACGGCGAACGTCGTGTTACATTCTAATTGAGCACCAAAAAACAGTGTTGCCCAACTTTCTAATCAAAGCCACTAGTAATAAGCATGTATTGCTGTATAATAGTACTGTATATTAATTTTGTAATTATCTTGCACAAGAGATGCAGTGGAGTAGCAATAGCAAGTAGTTACAAGGAGCGAGACTTGCGGTCGACAATTTGGTGGTTTTGGGTGATGATAACTGTGATAGGCGTACCTCCGATCAACTTAGTAGTCTCATGCTGTTCTCGGCAAACTTATAGGTCCAAAAGCCATAGATTTTTAACATCAGCCAATGTGAAATATTCAAAGCGTAAATATTCAAAGTGATTAAACAGAGTGTACATAGTATACTACACAACTATTTTCATTTTACCCTTTACTAGATTTACCTATAGATAATAAAGATAATCTTGACGGCACTCAACCCTTAAATGACGAGCGAGTATAATTAATAAATCAGAGGTATTTTAATATGATGTGTATCATAGACTAACCCTTCAGTCGGCGTCTCTAGGCGACCCCTTGCCTTGTTTAATTACGAGGATGCGAGTAAAATATTAACGAAGTATCTGAAGCAGACATTTTCATAGGTCGGCTACTTTTTGGAAAATTGTGACGGGTTTGGTGGAATTTTCGAGGTATTTCTGGATTTTGTGAGCCGTGTTTTATTAATAATGGCGGGGTTAGATAGAAATAGGGTCTCTAAAAATGCTATATTATTTTTGTTGGATATTTAAGTTAAGCATAAAAGTGACTTATGCGCGTGTTTATGTTCTAAGAACAAGAAGAACGTGTAAAAAAAAATTGCAACTAAGGGCGATGGTCACATAAATCAAATGAAAGTATGGATAAAACTTATTAAGGTAAAATAGCCTGTGCTCCTCGGCTGGGACATTAATGGGCTAAAAATAATTTGCTTTACTTTAAAATTTCAGTTAGATTAAGCGTCACCGCACAATTTTGACAAAGTTCAAAAGCATTAATATCAATATGGATAAAAAAGCGCTTGTAACATCCGCAGCGTCCCTCCGCCTCCGGCCATATTTATCATAGCAACCGACCCCATAACCCTTTCATCGTTACGCGAATTAAATTTCTTTTGCCGTCATTTCCCGTGCATTATCTGGGCTAAAATCATAATGGCGCGTCGTGTAACGCACAATGGTAGAGCCTGTTTAATATGTTGCCCGGCAGACCGCCCGACTTCATTAATGTTTGCTCAAGAATTTTATTAAAATGTAGCCCGGGAGACTGGAGGGTTAAATGGGGACTTTGTTATTGGGAGTTGGATTTTGGAGTGCCGAAGGGTTGAGCCAAGTTAAGATTTTTTAAAAGGAACTTTAGGTACCTGCCCTATGTAGTTACATCTGAAACGCATTGTAATGTAACTGAATGAGGAGCCTTATTTTATGATATTTCGAATCACTGGTCCGTGTTGTCAACTACTTATAACAAATATTGATTTCGTTCTCGATATATTTGGCCTAAAGTTGAATCAGAGTTTCAAGTGATCCTGATTCAAGTAGTGTTTCCTAAAATTATTTCTACGGGACGTTGCTGTTATAACTTTTACTTTCTTGGTTTAAGTGCTGAACTTTCCATCCTCAGATGCGTTTATCTATGTTATTTTGAGGCATCTGACATTTCACTTCACGTAGGTACATGAAGTGTCAAAAAAAGTTATCTGACTGTTTATCAGTCTTTGAAAGACCGGGCCTTAGTCAAATTTGTTACAACATGACAAAAAAATATGGCAAAGCAAAGTACGAGTATGTATGTATTTAAAAAATGTAAACAAACTTGCTTTGACTTGAGCTGTCGTATGACTCGTACGGTAAAATGAAATAAATTC
This sequence comes from Argyresthia albistria, assembly GCA_963457715.1. NCBI lineage: Eukaryota > Metazoa > Arthropoda > Insecta > Lepidoptera > Argyresthiidae > Argyresthia > Argyresthia albistria. The sequence continues at coordinate 7,957,426 of OY735260.1, forward strand.
GGCAAATAAGCACATATAATATTTTGGAAATGGTTTGTATTGCTTACATTCCTACAAATGCCTACTTTTTCTTGAGTTAACCGTAGCCTTTTTAATAAATATAATTGTATTGCCATTTGTAATGTTTTTAGAAAATAAGAATAAGTTTGCATTATCTAAAGTGATGCGATTTTTCGCCGGAAAAGACGGAAAATAATATGAAATATGCATGCGCCATAATGAGTTATGCAAATTGGGAAATTCGCTGTCCGCTAACGACTAGCAGGTACATACATTAGGGTGGTAACAAACATTTATTTTGTACAGACAGCAAACACGGAACCAGCATTTTGTGTCGTGAATTCTAAGACCATGGGTCTTGCTTGCTTGTCCAACGCCAATCTTTAAAAAGTTAAGGAGACACTTTTCAAATCCAGAAATAAATTATATGTTTTGGAGACATCCCTTTTCTTTAGTCGCAGTGTTTAACCCCTTCTCTCTCAGAAGCACACCGCTCGATCGACCGAACAATGGCGAACTATTGATGTTTAAGATTTGTCGGCGAACCAGCTACAATCATTATAATATTGTCAATAGTGTAATTTTATTATAACGCGCTATGAAATAATTAAGTCCTTCAAGGTATGGTACTGAAGCTCAATAATTTTTTAGGCAAATTATTGGTTAGAATCGGAGCTCATATGCCTGCAGCAGAACCATAAATGCGACCCTCTTCAGAGAAGTAGATATTCCTAACAATTTCAGTAGGAGTTGCAAGAAATTGTGTTACTACTGATTGTCTGACTGTACAAAACATATTTCCTAAGAAGGTACACATAAATAAGAGCGGGTGCTTAGCACAAAGTCATTATGATAATTTTGAGTCGCACCGTTTTGGTAACTGGAAAGATTCCGTGAAGAAAAGTAATTAGGGGAGCAAAGTAGAGGATAATCTACGAAAAAAAAGAATGTTCAAAATTAGAATGTGTTTGATATTCAAAAACGTATAAATATGGAACATGGCTCGATCATATTCGCATCCGAGTGAAGGCCTGTGCCCCTCGCGCGCTACATTTAACTTTTATTATTTTTATACGGGTATCTACCTACCACTTGCACTTATTTTCAAAACCGATAGTCTTCTTCTTCTCTTCCCTTCTTCTTCGATACAGGGAATCCTAGTGTGGGATCTAGGGCTTAACCAAAATGTGAATCTTTTATTGGAAATAAAGAAATTCATTCATTCATTCATTCATTCTAGCAAAACCAAAACCAAAACTATTATTATTAAAAAAAATATCATTATAATAAATTAAAACTTTGAAAATAATCATGTAAATCACGCATAATATTTTCACAGTTTCTATGCAACTTCACAGCTAATAGTACCTAGTGAAACTGTAAGTATTTATATATTCTTCTTCCGTTGTTATGATATGAATGACGATACACATATTTTATAGTGACGTTATACCTGTACAGAAATGTGTAGTCATATTTATTTAAGGGGTTGTTAAGGACATAATTTAAATCAAATCCCATCATTATATATTTATTTTCTGTAGATTTTTACAAATATAATTAGAACACGTCAATTCTGAACAACTTTCGCCATGACAATAATTTGATCAGAGCTATTATATTAAACATCTTCCTACATTATGGACCGAGCGGTCTGCTGATTTGTATGGAGGAATTTAAATCAAAGTTGCTCTGATCAATTAACATCCATAGAGAAAATTGCTCAGAATCACGTTTATAACAACACCATAAAATATGTCACTGCACCTTTCTGTTACACCCTGTATTGTAGTGACATACATAGCTATTTATAGCGACATACATGCGGGAATATCTCCTCCATCACGACATCGCATTTTAAACCCCGCCACACTACCCCACGAATGGAAAGAGCAGTGCAAACTATTAATCCGCTATTTCCCCAAATTGAAACCCATGTTTTTATGCATATTATGCAATAACATGGACGCGTATTACGCCCCCTTCCCTATTGACAAGTGCACTTAGCACAGGGATTAAGGGATACAGGGTCGCATCATGTTATGACTGGATGGTGGTATGCAGTCGTTGCTGTTATAACGTTATAATTGAAACAAAAAGTAAACTTTAGAAAAAACCGACTTCCACAAACCCTATTTGATTAGATTGAGTTTAATACAAACTGTAACACCTTATCCCCCCCCCCCCTTGGGGACTTAATTTTGTCAAATCCCATATCAGTGCCACCCCACGCTACTAAGGAACCCCTGTACAAAGTTTCATGGCTCTAGGTCCACCGGTTTAGGCTATGCGTTGCCTGCCCGTCAGCCACGCATTGTATTTGTAAGTACCTAGTATTGAGCAGATCTGGTGCCCATATGTGGTCTTCATCAGCAGTTCCGCATCACAATATTATGCTTACCATGTGCATTTGAACGAGTTATTATGAAAAACACAAAAAATACTATAGGTCTGCCTATAATATTTGAAGAGTTCCCTCGATTTCTCCAGGATCCCATCATCAGATCCTGACCTGGTGTCAATGGGACCAATGGGAAGGTAAACCCTTTCAAACAAAAAAATAATTTTCCAAATCGGTCCATCCGTTTAGGCGCTATCGAGGCACATACATAAAAAAATAAATAAAAAAAAACAAACATCCGGACGAATAATAATTGTAAACCTCCTCCTTTGGGAAGTCGGTTAATAAAACGTCATGCCTTTTTCGTTACGGGTAAGCAGAGGCACCATTGCGCCAAGGTTTAGATTAAATTCACCCGCCATTTTGCAATGTCACTTGCGATGCAAGATGATCCCGGGAGTCAATATTTATTGATCTTGGGCACACATTCATTCAATCATCGTAAAATATCTACCAATAATTCCAAGGTCAGGTGGTCTGAACATTTTATCATGCGTTCAGGGTAAATAACTAATAGTAGCTCTTGGTCAGCTTGGTCTGACATAGGACCAAGAGCTTTTAATTGGCACCTATTTGGTAACCGCATCCAGAAAGAAACCCTTTGCCACTATTAAGAAAATAAAGTAAAGTAAATGTAGCCCATTAATGCCAAGGGGTACATGCCTTTACCCGGATACAAGTGAGATTGAGCCATACCCTACAGGGTGAAATTAAATTAGCCGACCATATTTTGAGGAATGATAGTACCCATCATTGTGAACAACTTTCCCTATGAAACATATGGTCGCAAATGAAAAACATTTTTCGTCCCCCAGTACATTGCCCCGATCAGCTGATTTCAAGTTACTATGGGAGACCCAAATTTTTTTTTCGTTTGCGACCATATGTTTCATAGTGAAAGTTGTTCACAATGATGGGTACTATCATTCCCCGAAATATGGTCAGCTAATTAAATGTCACTCTGTATAAAATGGTTTTCAATTAATTTATTGACTATGGGAGTTTCATTTTGTTTCCTATTCGTAGTATCTATTACCCACTACTCGACCAGTAAGTATAGGCGGATGACAGGCATGCTGTTTGGCTTCGACGGCTTAGCTGTCATGCGCCTAATGGTAGAGTAGTACAGTAAAATAATATTGGATATAATTTAGTATTTTTTGTAAAATATTCGCCATTTTGAATAACGCCATCAAAACTCATCGCGTTTGTTGCACGATGATGACGTGACGCAACGTCCATGATTTGGACTTCGGTTGCAGTGCTCTCAAATTGCTTATACATTATACAAGCGGATCCATGATCGCAAACATAGAGTTACCTAACTATTTATATATGTATTTGAAATTGGGATTTTAACAGTCAACTGCATAAGGACAATACATTCAATACACAAAACAATACTTTGGCAAATTAGCGACTTATACGTATAATACAAAGCTACAAACAACTTGTCAATATTCGCCTGTTTTAAATTAATGTTAGCCTTCTTCGCCTCGTTACGTTTGATGACAGAAAATGGAGGTGAGTTACATATACCAAATAATGAACCGTCTTTTGACGCCAATATTTAAAACAGCTGTTTCTAAGCCCAATAACATAATAACCGGCCAAGTGCGAGTCGGACTCGCGCACGAAGGGTTCCGTACGATTATCTATAAAAAAACGCAAAAAATAATAATATCTAGTATTATTTTATAATAAATAAAAAAAATATATTTCATTATCAATATCGGGCAAAAATGAGCAATAAATCACGTTTGTTGTATGGGAGCCCCCCTTAATATTAAATTTCTTTTGATTTTTAGTATTTGTTGTTATAGCGGCAATAGAAATTCATCTATGAAAATTTCAACTGTCTAGCTACCACGGTTCATGAGATACAGCCTGGTGACAGACAGACGGACGGACGGACGGACGGACGGACGGACGGACAGACACCGAAGTCTCAGTAATAGGGTCCCGTTTGGCACCCTTCGGGTACGGAACCCTAAAAAAGAGAGGTTATACATGAACCGAAGCAACCGAGCATGATCGTAGGCGAATAGGCTATTGAAATCATATTTGGAGTGTGCAGATCACATGGGAACGACAGACCTCCGTCCCCTTTGGCAATGTCCTATGTCCCTCAAAATACATTACATATGTACTCGTGTAAGTACATGAGTACTTTTTGAGGGTGTAATATGAGATTGAATTTTTTCCGATGTTATTAATTAGACACGGTATCATGTGTATCCACGGCGTTGGGTTGTTAGAAAATTATGAGTATAAATATGAGTGGGCCAAATAATACTGATTGACGAATAATAAAGTTTAAAGTACTTAATCGAACCCGGGACCTCTCTCATGGTATATAGGCAGAGCCACAGAGGTCGTCCACAATGTTACATTTTGTGTGACCTCCGAGTATTAGATTGATGTGTTACTAATAAATTCTATATATTTCATAGCTTTTTGCATTTATTTATAGACAGATTTCACTTTAAAAATGCATATCTAGTATAAGAAAATAACTTCTTTGACGTTCCACAACGCTGTGATTCTTGGACGACTCAATCAAAAGGATTTAATAGACTTCGCTGAAATCAAGGCCTTATTACAAAGCGTTACGAGCCTGAGTGGAAGTTTGGTAGCGGCTGATAATCCCGGATCCATCACGACAAGATGGTGTGGTTTAATCGTGTATGTATGTGCCGTCCGAGATCCGTGTCAGTTGAATATATGGATATAGAGCTGAAGATTGGTTGAGTACTCACGTTTTGATGCACAGTTGTTGCCAAATGCACACCGTTCTGCACAAATAAAGAGCTTCCTTTATGTCATGTAATAATTTCATGGAGTTGGCGGGAACACCTTTAAAAATAATAATATGATATCATGGACTGAATGGGAATCAATGTATGAATATTTCATGGAGTGGACAATGATATCTTGGCTTTGAGTGTCCGTCGAATTATTGAGTTATCGGCTGTGCATCGAGGCCTCATCAGTTGGTTGCAACTTTAGTTTTGCGGCGCTTATAGCAATGCAACAAATACAAAATTGTCTGTCATATTCTTATCCCGCTTTTGGACATATGGACCAAAGCGATTTCAGAGTGGCTACCAAGAATTACACGATGACCAGTGGGTCGCAGACTACTAGCCAGATAGACCGACGACGTTATCGCCGTAGCTGGTAGGCAGTGGATGTGCGAGAGGCTCAGACTGGAGTAGATGACGTGGTAAAAAAGAGGCCTATACCTAGCAATATGAGACTTTAAGCTTGACTTTAAAATTGATCATGAGAGATATCTGGAGATAATGTGTGTTAAGGTGCATACAGACATCGCAAGGCGTGCGCGAATGGTTCGTCACGCATGCCTCGGGCTGTGTGGACGTGTGTGCTCACAGTGAGCATTCGCGTCATACGATCATTGCGAACGCTGCCTCAGTACGAGCCATTTTGCTTACCGACGGATACCATGCGTGGTTGTTTGCGTGCTCAGCTTGAGCATGTGTCGTTCGGGACGTATGCATAAATGTACCGTCTCGTATGCCTCAGGTTGAGGCATGCGTGACGAACCATTTGCGACGCACGCCTCACGATGTCTGTATGCACCTTTAAAAACACTGAAGGTATGTTTGTACAGTCACGACGACAAGAGTAGATTATGTGTGTGTCTTTACAGCTCTAACTAATTCCTGCTACAGCCAGTGACGCACTTGCAGCAATAAGATTACAGGGTGACGTTTATACGACTGCCGGGTGACTTAGCGGTGGGATAAAATTAAATCAAACTATGGCGCCGACCCTGTATACTCGGCTATTTGTAAAACGTTCTAAAACTATCCTTGTATCAATGTCGTAAGTGTTCGTAATGTGCACGGTTTATACGTTTTAGATTGACTGTACTTGAACTGATTCTTGGAAGTATTACGTAATTTCTGTTTGTGTGTATTTTACGAGTTGTGTTGTGTGTGTGGATAAGAGATCGTCTTTATTTGGTTGCGAAGTAGATCAAAGAGAGAGAGAGAAGAGTGTCTTGAATTTTGATGAAATACACGGGGTAACTGCGGGGTCATGTAGCAACAAAGTAAACAATGATTTGCCTAGTTACGCGGTAGATTAGAGCTCGCTAAGTCATATTTTTTATGTGGTACAAAAAATATATATTTAAAAGTATCCTATTTTGGGTCATGGTCACCCTACACACGTTACTCCACAAGTGCAACTGACTTTTGAGTTTCTCATAAATTGTTTATGGCTATTCTATTTGACACTTCTTACTCGTCTGATTAGTTTGATAAAAATAGGTTTTAACATGAATTATTGTATGGTGATCAAATTTTCAGAATTAGTTAGGCTATTTAATTTCTTAAATTACTATAGCATAGATGCCTTTATTTAAATACTATCTTATTAGCTGAAACCGCAATCATTTACCAAGTTATATAGAAGCAATCACATAGAATCCCGACCCCGAAGTCATCCTGTATACATATCTTAGGTGGACGATCCTAGGTGTATTGAATTATTTATTTATTATCGATACCTATGTTTATGTATTATGTAACTGTACCATCCTGTGGAGAGGGTGGTGATAATAAAGTAAAAAATCTAAATGAGAATAGGACAAAATTTTCCAATAGCCACCACCACCATGTCATTTGATCCCTTAACTCTCCCTTACCAATTAGTGTTTCCATCGCTAGACTGACGCTGCCTGCCGTGCACACGCGTTTCGTTTGTGAAATTCCGCTGATCTGTTATTTTCATTGACGAATAATCCAGGACTATTTGATAGGTCCTTTTGGATCCACTGCCAGTGGTTACTCGTGGAATGTTAGTTAAAGAGCTATGAAGTTGGCCATTCCTTTCCAAGTATAGACTTTAGATTGAAATATTATTAAGATTTGTCTGCGATCTTCAAACGTTATGACCACTTTCAATAGATCAAATAGAACAAGTGGATGGATCCTCGTCAAACCACTCGTTCACGAACAACCCCTGTTGGATTCTAAATTGACGGTGTTGGTGGATCTAAATGGAATTAAGAATATCTGTGTGGTATTTTTTGATCGTTATTTCTGTGTTGTTTGTTTGGTATTTGCATTCTTTTTTTTTCCTTTGCTTATTGTACGCATCTCTCTGCGAGAATTTTAATACTATTGGAGTATTTTTACTGACTTCAAAAAAGGAGGGGGTTATTAATTCGGTTGCGTTATGTTTTTTTTATATTTTTTTTGAATGGACCTTCAGGTTGGTGGCATTTTTTTGAAAATCAGGAATCGGTCCAGTAGGTACTTAGGTTTCCACATAGAAAATACTGTCATCCAGCTATCCAAAATTACATATTTTTGCCTTTTTGTGAATGAATTCTTGCTGTAAGCAAAGATTAATAAAGAGTTCTGTAAGGACGGATATTCGTTTCTTTTGTTTAAAAAATATTGTGAATTATTAGAGTATATGTATACTCGTATATCACTGATTATTCCCTTTTAATATCCGGATCTGCTATATTTTTTTGTGAAGACAAGTTTTCCAGTATAATAGATAGAACAGACGCCATATTACGTATTCTATCGTTATGAAAAGTACCCTAATGTCAAAATCGAAAATCTCTCCTCAAATTTTGACCCTACAGTGATTTCAACCCCGCGCTCTGATGTCAATAGCTCATTACGACCCTCCCTTATGGCCCTTTGCATATCAGCGCCAATGGAAGCCCAGTAGGGACAAGGGACTGGGCAGTTATTATTTTTAATCCCTTAATGGCATCCCAGATTTCATTACTAGGGCGCTGGGCCTGATTGAAAGGGCTTTGGCTGGTGCCTTTTTATACAGTGTTATGGCCGCGTATGCTATAGATAGATATTGAATTTCTAGCGTCCCGAAGGTTCGTGAAAAAATATTGATTATTAGGTATCGCAGAATAAAAAGTAGACAACAAGGAATATTATTCGAGTAGATTTTACATTTACTTTTAGATTTTCATGAAGAAGAATGGCGAGACAACCTGGTGAAGTTACAACGCCAAGAAGATCAATCGAGTCTAAGATGTGTGGGCTCTGAATCGGGAGGCCTTTGTCCATAAGCGGGATTTTGTGATATAATTTCTGAAGTAATACCTCATAAGTATAAGTTTGTTATTAGCAGGAGCGAAGTGAAACGCCGCTTTACTTTATTATATATATTATATAGTGAGTAAAACTTACGGGCGCGAGCGCAGCCTCTACTGACAAGGGCGCGAGCGCAGCCTCTACATGTATAAATATCCTTTGTTTAATTTTACCATCACGTCGATATTTTAAACACCAACTCACCGACGTAATAAACTCCATTGTTGTTACTAATCGACACAGCAGGACATAACGTGACCACTAAGTACGGACGATAACACAGACACACAAACTCACAAACATTAGACGGTGGTCCTCGCCATTAACCAAACCAAACACATAACATTAGACATCTTTCCAAAACAGGACAAAAAGGCCATAAGTACCCGGAGCATACTGGCTGGTTGTAACATTTTGAGTTTTGAATTCCGAACGTCGTAAAGTCCTGTTCACATAATGGGCGGCGCGGCAAAGACTGTGTGAGTGTGACCAAGTGATTAGTAGTTTGTCTGGACCTCCGCATCGCGGCGCTAGGTGTCCTTGTTCGTTCATCGGTGTAATGTACCGGTAATGTACCCATTGAATGCAGGTATGTGTGTTTTTAAGAAGACTTGGTTAATGTATTTTGGATGCAGCAATGGTTTTTCTTAAATAAAACTTGTGTTAACCCTTAATTGGCCATGACATGAGAAGGCAGAATTTTCCATTGATTTTCGTATCTGTTACCAAGTCGATTCAATCCTTCGGTCCCATTATGTAACATTGTTACTATTCATCAATCACTGAATAGCCATAGCCATGCCATATGGAAATAAATACTATAATAATTAACGTCTGAGATTGCCACGATCAACAATACAATTTCAAAAGCACAATGTCTTCATTTCATCCCCTTACAGGTAGACTCATGAGCTGTGTGTCTACTTCGTTCAAACATTGACACAGCGTTCCCCGGTAGCTTTTAAACAGTTTGCTCAGACCCCGCTAATAGATGTCCCGCCAGATCCCGACTTCAACAGTTTATTTTTTATTTTAAAACGATCACAAAAAATTACTTTGCATTTTATGAGTCGGCCTCGTGCAAAGGAATTCTGTGATGCGTGATTGATACATTATGTGCACGGGCCTTTATTTAATTGTTCTTGTAAACTTACATGTAAGTTTAAATTGTGTTTCATAAGTAATTTTTAACGGAATTTAACGTGAAGCCACTAAATTGTTTTTTTTAATGAAAATGAATAAATGTGAACTCTGAGACGTAAATCAAAAGTAAATTAAAATGTGTTACTTAGCTAGTCGTTATGTCTCAGTAGAGTAAATAGTCTAAGGTCTCAGTCTACAAGACTATTTACACAGGGCCTAATTTCACAAGAGTGCGTTATTTTTATAATTAGCATTTTTATATTTTCCATTTTGAGGTGATGTGTTTTACAGTGTAGACGGGCGCGGCCGATCGTAGAATTGGGCACATCATGAAATATCATGAAACGATAAAATCCCTTGGCAAACACTGCGGTAACTGCGGTGAAGACTAAAGGGGGCGAGCGCAGCGAAGCCCCCGAATAGTCCTCGTGATCGTTTGACATGTATATCACAAAAAATATCACGTAGTGCTGAATGAAAATATGCTTCTAAAAAGACATATTTTCGTTAAAACCCGCCACATCATGATGTGCCCAGCAATTGCTTGGGCATATCATGAAATGGCGGGGCACATCATGATGTGCCCGATTCTACGATCGGCCGCCGACATAGACACACTTCGCCAGAGAGACGATTTAATTATTTTGAGATGTCCAGGCAGTAATTAAATCAGGCACGAAATACCAACTTACTAACGAACATACTCCATAATCAGATATTATACAAACAATGGCTACCGAGTCACATGGTGATTTTGAAATAACTAATTACGAACAACAAGCCGTTTTGTTAAGTTTATGATCCATTCTATGCTGTTGGCACGCCGTTAAGTTTTAGATTAATTCGTCATTTCCCACAGAGTAACAAAATCTTTCTTCTCACTCCGGTTCAACTTGGCTTTGCTTTTTCGTACCTATTTCAGTGTGCGACTTTTTTGAAAAGAAAATATGCTTTGATTTATAATTTATATAATCAATAATAATTTGAACTAAACTAAGCAAACTAATAAAAATTGTGCGTTTGAAAATGGAACCTGTGGCCACGCCACCGCACAATAGCTGTCGGATTTAAAGTTGTCAGTTTAATGCCTTAGTTTATTGGTTTTAACACCTGTCAGATCAGTAGTAATATTTTAAGTAAAAGACCATTTACAGGCACATGTGTAAAAGAAATTAAAAAACTTGACAATAAGAAGTGAAGGGAATCTGATAACTGTTTAAAGTTCTCGAGACAACTGACTTTTACCAAACAAACGGTCACGAGATGTCACAGATGCTACTGTCATTCTCCATTTTATTTTTATTTTATTTCATTTGATCAAATGATTTATGTATTCAAAAATACTTATCGAGAATGTTTGAAACAGGGCCTTGTGTCACTATTTTCCTTAGGCTAGTGAACCTTTCCTTAATCTGTGACAATCTACATATCATACCCGAATCGCTCCAACTGAGATGCTCCTCAAAGATAATAGAAAAACTCGGTAAAGTTTTGGAAGAATTTGTACTGTTACTTGGTGTTGTGTGGAGTGGATAACTGGAGTTTTAATTAAATGATGATTTGTTTACGGAAATGAGTTTTGGGATTTGACTAAACGATTGTTGTGTTGCTTAAAAATCCGCACATCGGAAACTATCGTGCGGGTTAAACAACATCTGGTTGTGACGGGTATTGGATGGGTGAACCGTTTCCTATGTGGCTTTCTAGGGTTCCGTACCCGAAGGGTGCCAAACGGGACCCTATTACTGAGTCCGTCTGTCCGTCCGTCCGTCCGTCCGTCTGTCACCAGGCTGTATCTCATGAACCGTGGTAGCTAGACAGTTGAAATTTTCATAGATGAATTTCTATTGCCGCTATAACAACAAATACTAAAAATCAAAAGAAATTTAATATTAAGGGGGGCTCCCATACAACAAACGTGATTTTTTTGCTCATTTTTGCTCGATATTGATAATGGTAGCAGGTAGACGCTTAAAATGTTCACAATATATTGAGTATATTATTTACTTAAAAAATAAATAATTAAATTAAAATTAAATTAATATTTAGGGGGGGCTCCCATACATTTTTTTTGCGGTTTTTTATAGATCCCCACGGAACCCTTCGTGCGCGATACCGACCCGCACTTAGCCGATTATTTATGTTTTGTGCAATAAAGTTTAAATTAATGAAGTTCTGCCAATCCATTTGTTCGTCAAACCACTTTCCAAAACTTTTTCCTTGTTTTCCAAGAAATCATATTTCAGCACACTCGTGTGACTAAACCACACAGCAAAGGTTTAATACTTCTTATTTTAAAACTCGGATCTTTTACGAGTGTCATGCAATTGTCCATAAAAAGACCTTTCGAAAATCCAACTTTGCATTTAAACAAGTAAATATATTCATTCCCGCAAAGGCAATAAGGGCGTCGTAAGCTGCACCGATTTCGGTCAAGCTTTTGTCCTCATCGGAAATGAATCACTTTGCCGCAAGATACGAATTAAAAAGGACAACAACGCACAAAGGTAGCCATTTTGCATTATCTTGTGACAGTCCTACTGTGGTTGCCGCTGCGTGGGCCAACGAATGGTTAGACAGGGAATACATTAGGGAAGTACCTGTTACCCGAATGTGGATTATATATGAACCACATACAGACAGTTCTGCTGTCTACTCGTGTCTACCATCCTAAAAAAGGGTGCGCGAGCTTCAAACCCCCTTAAACCTTGTCCGATTCTTACATGTTTGATATAATTTCGGAAAACTATGCTTCAACCTAACCTAGAAAATACATATAAAAAATATGTTCTTATTTTTCCTAAAATATATAAGATTTCAAAAAATTCAAGACGAATGAGCATAGTTTTCTATAATATGTAAAAAAAAAAAAAATCGGAAAAGTTGAATACGTTACCGCTTTTTGTATGGAAACTCTCGCACACACAACCTAACCCTTAATAAATCGCAGCTCTGATTGTTGTCTCAGCTATGGCTCTAATAGTCTCTATGTCAGCTCTTGTTTAGTGGACTACATTTGAAGGGTTGGCAGAGTAAAGTACATAAGTCAAAAGAAATGAACTTACAGGAGAACGGAGAAAATTGAATAAAAAACTATGTGTGTGTTGTTTGTAATTTTATGCATGTGTGATTAGAATTACAGTATTACTTTGCCCAAATACCTGACATCTTAATATATTTTGTTAAATCGATTGTTTACTCGAAAAAACCCACAATCCAGTCACTAATATACTTACATTTTTAAATTTGAAGACCCATAGATACCTTTTCACTCAAGTCAACTTATGTGTTTAGTCTCATACTAAGTTTGTGTGAATATATCTATCTACGGTTGAAAAGGTACGCCACGGTATTGTAAACCTTTGATAAGAAGTATACTTATGTGATTTAGTACCGGTGGTGCATACTGAAGAAACCATTGACTTAAGAGATTTAAAAAAATAGAAAAATGACTTAAGTGTATCTTTAGTCTGTCGTCCCTTCATTTATCAATTCACTTTTCTAACCATACCCAGCTCTACATCCAAATGCATATTCAAAGTCTTTGTCATACCCTGGTATATTTCACCGCGGCATGGTCTCTGTCGCATCGGGTTTTCACACTACGCCGCTAATTGCCCTATACAGAGTGCTCTTAAAACCTTCGAATTAGTTTATCCAGAGTCGGGAGATTATGGCACGGAGCGGTCTGTGGGCTTGGGAGTTTAGGCTAGTGATCTTACCGTCATAGTTTGGAGTCTAGTTGGGATTCGACCAGTGTGGTTATATGACCTTTATGTCGATTTAAATACAAGAACGACACGAAACGGAGGTACGGAACCTTTGCGGTATGGAGGTGGGGTTTTTACGACTACTACACTACCAAGTAGTAGCCGCGACCTACAGCTTAACGTGTCATCCGAAACACGGAGCTCCCGGTAACGTATCAAATCAAATCAATCAAATCAAATCATTTATTTGTGGCACATAGGTATGTTGGTATACATTTAGGTGGTATTATTAATATTATGTCTCTCTATGTTTAGCCATGAGGCATACAAATATTTTACACATTTATAGATACACAATTTATAGATACAAACATTTATGTAAAAGTTTTCAAAGTCAGATAATGAATGTTTAACGTCATTGATTAAATGGCGTGCCCAGAATCAACCTAAGCACCTTAAGTCACAAGTTTTTATCCGTACTTGATTAATTTTATTAATATCTCACCCCAGCACTGGTAAAGACATGTTTGATCATTTAATTTTGTGTTCATATGACCCGAGCGAAGCCCAGGATAGGGAATTGTGGTTGCAACATGGGGAGACCTTTGCCCAGCAGTGGGAAACTTAATGGCTACATAAAAAAAATGACCCGAGCGAGATGCATGATTTGAACTTGAGCCAGGTTTATTTCAAGAAGTCTCGAATAGTCCCGTCCCGATGCAGATCATTCATTTTGTATCTATAATAATGATCAGGAATCGGATCGAAGGTGTGAATTTACCTAAAGTTTGTAGTCGGACATGACAAGGAGCAGTTACAACCACATGAGTTGAGTTGAAAAAATGACTGCACCTTTCAATTATAATCTGTATGAATGTTTTATTTACCCCGCTTGAATGATGTAAAGAAGAAGAAGAATACTCAGTCATTTTTACGAAAAATTGAAAAATTGAAAAATAAAAAAGTTATGATTTTTTTGGGTATCAGCAGTTTGAAAATGTTTATAGTTCGGTGTTTTAAATGTAAGGAACATGTAAAACTAATAAAAACAAAAATTAACTGGTTAGACAAAAACCCGAAATTTAACAGGTTAAATTCAAACCGGTTCAACTCAAGTGGTTGTAACTGCTCCTTGTTATGTCCGACTACAAACTTTAGGTAAATTCACACCTTCGATCCGATCCCTGATAATGATGAATCCGTAGCATAGAGCTTGTCGAACCATCTATGTATACATACCTATTAAATAAGGGGAAGTTGTCTCCTTCTATGATGTTTTTATACAAAAGGTAGTTGGGACATTGGCAAGGCTATCTTCATAGTAAGACATAGGTGAGAGGTGTGCCTTAATTCACATATAGCATGTCTAACCGCAGTTTAGTATAGCCATTATAATTTGGCCTCCCATCTCTTTGATATCACAATACTGACCAGCAGCCTTCCTATCATACCCTGCAGAATAGGAGGACAGTCGTTCATTCACATAATGCAATACCTATATATTATTTATTTATCAAAGAGATCCGTGGACAAGGGGTTTATTTTTTTGCTTGAACAGCTTTCTATTAACCCTTAATTTGGTGATGTTCTGTGCACGGAACACCAACTTTATGAAAATCTAGTGACTTTATTTAGCGATAAAATGGCCCTGAATTGATAAAAAGGTATTTTATTTTTATCCAGCAAGTGTTAAAAAAAATTATTCTGTTGCTGTCAACACTAAAACTGTCAGTTCGGAACGAAAATGTCAACGAACCGACGCGCTCCTGTTTTACTGAAGATATTTGTTGCTTTTTTTTCTATTTTGCATGGGGTTTCTTCTCAAATTATTTATTGCATCACGAGTTTGAGAAATACATAACGTGTTAGTGCTAAAATGTAATTCAATAAACACGTATTTACACTTCAAATAACCTATGAAGCATGGTGTTCTTCCCAAGGAACACCGCCAAATACTCAGTCAAAACCCCAATGAAGACAAGGAGGTGGTATATGGGAATATTTGTACAACTCCTCGACATTTGTATAAATAATGCTTGGCAACTGTACCGCAAACAACAAAGTGAAAAGCTACCCCTAAAAAAATTCAGGAGAGAACTGTATGACAACTTTGTGATGCTCGGTAAGTCAGCAAGCCGTAAGAAGACTGACTTCACTGAAAGCTTCATAGCTAAGCCAACCATCCCAAGGCCATCAAACTCCATCAGATATGATGAAGTTGGACATTTTGCTGAATTTGGGGAACTTGGCCGTTGCAGGCAGTGCCAAAAAAGACCACAGTTTTTTGCATAAAATGCAAAACACGATTTCCAGTTTCTGGAAAAGTTAATCGTAACTGCTTCCTAGCGTTTCGTACAAAATGACACAGACATAAAATATGATAATTTTGAATGAAAAGCTAAGGAGCAGTAACGCCTTATTTAGGTTTTCAATATACTATTTATAAAAATATGTCAGTTTTTTTTATTTAACACTTTACCCCCTAAATTGGCAATGTTCTTCCTAGAGAACGCAATGAGTGCGCTGATAATTTGGCAATGTTCCGTGTGTGGAACATGGTTTTTCCGGAAAATTGATAGAAATATATTTATTTTAGGAATTTTCCTATGGCCCTTAATGTCATTCAAACACGCTACAGATATTATTTTTATAAACTTCGGTTTTTTTTTGATCTGCCAAATTAAGGGTAGGTTGGAACCCCGGTGCTGACCAATGTCATGTACCAATGAAATAAATAAATTTATCATTATCGGACACTCAGTGTTTCGGATGGCACGTTAAGCTGTAGGTCCCGGCTACTATCACTACTTCGTAGTATGTAGTAGTCGTAAAAACCCCTCCACCAACCCGCACTGAGCCAGCGTGGTGGAGTATGGCTCAATCTTACTCGAATCCGAGTAAAGGCCTGTGCCCCTCGGTGGGGACATTAATTTACTTACTATTTACTTACGGAGACGGAGCGTCTAACAGTGATGGGAAACATCGTGAACTTCATTAAGCCATAGCTGCGGCTATAGCCCCTCAACTGTAGGGCCATAAGGTTGAAAAACGCGGGCCATTTCTACAACAACCCAGATGCTGCTCTGAGAAACGCACTTATATTGGATCGCTACCGCTTCTAAAACACCCAAAATGGCGTCATTTGGTATGCTCCTAAAGAATCGCAAATAGATCGTAAATAGATTGCAAGCAAAGCGTATACGATTTGCTTGCAATCTATTTACGATCTATTTGCGATTCGTATACGCTTTGCTTGCAATCTATTTACGATCTATTTGCGATTCTTTAGGAGCATACCAAATGACGCCATTTTGGGTGTTTTAGAAGCGGTAGCGATCCAATATAAGTGCGTTTCTCAGAGCAGCATCGGGCTCCTGGTTAGTGGCTAAGCGCCTGTCCCGCATAATGGAGTATTTATTAATTGGCCAAAAGTGGGCACAATGTACCTTTGCTGCCACTGCTGGGAAAAGTGGGCACAATGTGCCTTTGCTGCTACTGCTGGGAAAAGTGGGCACAATGTGCCTTTGCTGCTACTGCTGGGAAAAGTGGGCACAATGTACCTTTGCTGCTACTGCTGGGAAAAACCGTGACGCTATAGTATATGTACTGGCATAGAGTAAATTATACAGGGTGACATTTAATTAGCTGACCATATTTCGGGAAATGATAGTCCCCATCATTGTGAACAACTTTCCCTATGAAACATATATGGTCGCAAACGAAAAAAAATTTTGGGTATCCCATAGTAACTTGAAATCAGCTGATCGGGGCAATGTACTGGGGTACGAAAAATGTTTTTCATTTGTGACCATATGTTTCATAGGGAAAGTTGTTCACAATGATGGGTACTATCATTCCTCAAATTCACCCTGTATAATAGTGTAGTGTCAATTGGAAGTATTATAGAACTCTAATGTACTATGTAACTCTATTTTTTATGTATTTTTTAAAGGCAAAATAAACTACTTCTAGTCTATTAGAACAGAGATTTACCTACCAACTATTCGTGATACAAATAGTCGCCTATGATAAATTGATAACACAAATACGAGTGTGATAATCACATATGTGTGCGACCCAAATTGGAAGATCACATTTTTGTGACAATTGACGACAATCGCAACAACAGCACAAAGACCCATTCACACTGAAAATATAGCAAAATATTTTTTAACACGTAAAAATACGGCTCATTTTCCTTTTGAACAAAATTGGGTCTTTTTACGTAACATAAAGGCTGAATTATACATAAATATTAGCACACGGCTTTTCGTGAAGTGATAATTGGATTGTGAGTTTCTGTCGAAAAGTGCAATTATTTGTCACTTGTCGCTGTTGTGTGTTCACAATTATTGTACAGTCACGATTACCTTTTGTGTGTTGTGAACATGTTTTCTTCAGCCGCGTACCAGCCGTACAAAGGCTGAATGAATGGGAATGTGTTATTTTGGTACTTCATAATTATTTGTTTATTATGTAATATTCGGAAACTTGGCGGAAGGCCTTGCTGAAGCTATCGTACCTATACAGTAAAATACCTAGTATTGATCAGTTCCGGTTACTTTTTATGGTATTCATAATTCATTGGTTTCGCTTCACAAAATGATGCGGAGAATAAATGCACGAATTACTAAATATTACGCTACAAGAGTGCCTATAATATATATTTTTTGCCATTTCATTCATTCATATTCATTTTTTGCATATCATTAACAATGATATGCAATAAATGAATGTGGGGGGGCACTACAATATGAGTGTTCAATAACATATATTTTTATTATCTATTTATATTAATGTCATTTCCTATATTACTATGTAACAATTTTGGTAAATATCTCATAATACAATAGTCACTTATCCTATTAATAAGTCTTATGTTAATTTGTCGTTTATGTATTAATTTATGGAGTAATAGCATTTTCCTTGTAGTAGTTGTTTCAGCTTATTAATGAATGTTTGGTATACGAAGTGGCAAATGCACAGCTGCACTTTTAGCTAGTAACTAGTTTTTTATTATTGTGATTTGGTTTGGTTTGGTTTTTAGTTACCTACTATGTATGTTTCTTCTTAGCGCATAAGTACTTTAGTTGTTGCTCATTCGGAGCGAATTCTTCACCATCATTTATCTTATTAGTGGGATACCCTAAGGGATAAGTTAGATTTTAACTGAATGTGTATTTGTCTTCTGTTTGTTTTTGTAATGTAACTTGTCCTGTTTGTAACCCCTGAATAAATAAATAAATAAATAGTATAGCAAAAAGTTAAGTACCAGCCTAAATGTCTCTCGTCTCAATGTATGTGGTACACTAATTATTATTATTATTATTATTATTTATTAAATTTCCAGACATAATGTCCAATATTAGACTAATAAAGGTGAGCGCGCACACAATTTATTCGTCGCTCCGTCCGCTCGCACACGATATCGTGACGCGGCCGAGTGTTCGCCCCTCGGTCCATAAGACATAATGACAGCTCCTTGGACGCAATCACGCGAGCGACGTGAAGCGCCGCGTGTGAACACGCCTTTACGTACACGGTGGTACGGTTTGCAGAAGCGACATGAATTCTGAAGTGATGAGGTAATTTTTGAGGCGCTCTAGTTGTACATGTGAAATGGAGTGTTGAAGAACTGGCTAAAAGTGGGCACAATGGTGCCTCTGCCACCCTGTATGGAAAAGTGGGCACAATGGTGCCTCTGCCACCCTGTATGGAAAAGTGGGCACAATGGTGCCTCTGCCACCCTGTATGGAAAAGTGGGCACAATGGTGCCTCTGCCACCCTGTATGGAAAAGTGGGCACAATGGTGCCTCTGCCACCCTGTATGGAAAAGTGGGCACAATGGTGCCTCTGCCACCCTGTATGGAAAAGTGGGCACAATGGTGCCTCTGCCACCCTGTATGGAAAAGTGGGCACAATGGTGCCTCTGCCACCCTGTATGGAAAAGTGGGCACAATGGTGCCTCTGCCACCCTGTATGGAAAAGTGGGCACAATGGTGCCTCTGCCACCCTGTATGGAAAAGTGGGCACAATGGTGCCTCTGCCACCCTGTATGGAAAAGTGGGCACAACCTTTTATTAACCCTTCATAAGGCGCATGCAGAATTTTTCATTTGATTTGAACTTTATTACATAGACTTTCCATTATATGGGTGATTTGATCGCCACATAAAGGAACGCCTAAACTTTTCTAAACTATACCAGATGTAATAGCCACAGAGTTTAGTAATGTCAAATTCTCAACCCTTTAGGCGTTCCATTATAATAAATAGTAACATTTCTTATACTTTTCTATAGTTTAGAAAAGTATAAGAAATGTTACTAGGTATTTATTATAATGGAACGCCTAAATACATTACTAAACTCTGTGGCTATTACATCTGGTATAGTTTAGAAAAGTATAAGAAATGTTACTATTTATTATAATGGAACGCTTAAAGGGTTGAGAATTTGACATTACTAAACTCTGTGGCTATTACATCTGGTATAGTTTAGAAAAGTAATAAAAAAAATACTTTTTATTGTTATAACAAACAAAAAGTAAAAAAATCAAATGCGTGACAATTCGCACATTTTCCTGCTGACCCTACTTTCAAGTTAGATACAACTTACATTGACAAGTGTGTAATTGAAATTATTATTTACAATGATTGAATCATTCGATACAAACTAGGTAGTATACCTACCATGGTCTTAAAACAGCCCCTAAAGTACACAGAAGATGTGTAATAAAGACTAACCAACATTTTAACTAGAAATTTTAATTACTACTTTTAATCGAACATTATTTTGCGAGTTATTAACCCATTGAACGCAATCGGTGGCGGTGACAGTAACGACTTTCTTGGGAATTGTTTATGATTTTGGTATTTGTAAGCAATAGTTGATTTACGCGGAATAAAAAGATAGACGCGAAAATTTTGCGTGCTTTTATTAGGTAAAAAGATAGAAAGAAAGAAAAAAATAATAGAATAAACGGTCAAGTGCGAGCAGGACTCGTGGACCAAGGGTTCCGATTACACTTGGAGATTGTTAACTCGTAATTATAGGTTTCTACATAAAAAACCAGTATGATGTCATCCATGTAAACCCAATTGAATATTTTTGTAGAATGACGGTTCAGTTTTCAGATTTTTCCCTTTATCTATAATACCTTGCATTATGCCAAATTTCATATTTGTAGGCCTACGGGAAATACCCTATAGGTTTTGGGTCCATTACGATAACTAAGAAAATCCAACAATTTTACGGCATTAAAAAAAAAACAGTCCTAAAACCTAGAAGATTGATTTTTGAGTTATGCATGAGTTTTAGCTTGATACGTCCACGCGTTCTTGATATAAAGATCTTGCTTGACACACCGACGGACAACAAAGTGATCCTGTAAGAGTTTTTTATTTTATTTTAATGATCGGACGGAACCCTAAAACTGCTTACATGATAGATAAATCATCTGTGCACATTACCCTGATTCTGTAGCAGTTGCTGAGAGGCTCTAAATATTATTTTATCATCCCTATATCTTAGAATAACCGGCCAAGTGCGAGTAGGACTCGCGCACGAAGGGTTCCGTACCATTATCTATAAAAAACTTTTGTTGTATGGGAGCCCCCCTTAAATATTAATTTAATTATTATTTTTTTAAGTAAATAATATACTCAATATATTGTGAACTTTTAACCATTATCAATTTTGAGCAAAATAGAGCAAAAAAAATCGGTTAAGTGCGGGTCGGTATCGCACACGAAGGGTACCGTACCATCGTACAACAAATCAAAAGCACTCAAAACAATAAAAAAATAAACAAAAAAGAAAATTTAAAATTTTTATGCCTTCACGAGATTTGAACCGACGACCTCCGGATTGAGAGTCTACATCATACCGGCTAACCACAACCATGTGGGTTGACGCGAAATATGCTATCATATTTAAATGTGTAGTATATGTGTCTATGACATGGTTGCTATGACAATAAATAAACAGTTTCAGTCAAGATCTCCATTTTGAAATGCGTAAGTGTAACGTATCTTAACACGTCTCTTGTATCGGGGCCCCCTTTAATTTGCAATATCTCTCGTGTAGTATATGCACACACTAACCCTACGTACTCTATATATAGCCTGTATTGTAATACTCATTGCGCATTACACAACTGTCTATCGAACATGTGACTTGTCATTTCACACCAATAGACCCATCCTATCACATGGCGACCTTGCCAGGATTATCAGTTATTTCAGTATTTGTGGTTGGTGCAGCAACAGATATACACATTCTGTGAAAATTTCAGCTTTCTAGCTATTACGGTTCGTGCAGAGGGACCCGGTGACAGACAGGACGGACGGACGGACGGACGGACAGACGGACAGTGAAGTCTCAGTAATAGGGTCCCGTTTGGCACCCTTCGGGTATGGTACCCTAAAAATCACGTTTGTTGTATGGAGCCCCCGTTAATATTAAAAATCCGTAAAAGTCAGTTTCACACTAGAACTGTCTTAACTGAGCCCTTAATCTAGCGAAGAAGAGCTTTTCCTGAGTGATGTTAAAAATGGAATTAAGTAATTTTTTTTGGTTTTTTAGTATTTCTTGTTATAGCGGCAACAGAAATACATCATTTGTAAAAATTTCACTTGCCTAGCTACCACGGTTCATGAGATACAGCCTGGTGACAGACGGATGGACGGACCGACGACGGACGGACGGACAGCGAAATCTCAGTATAGGGTCCCGTTTGGCACCCTTCGTGTACGGAACCCTAAAAACAGCCTTTTTTAATACGGGGTGGCAGAAGCACAATTGAGTCCACGTTTAGAAATTTAAGGTTTCCTCACGATGTTTTCCACCTACGTTAGAACAGCGGTATCTGTATACAGCTGGCTATTTGTTCTTCAACTCTTTTTGGGTAAACAAGACGATGAATATCTTACAATTATACGTAAAAAATAATGTGAATATTTATAGTTTTGTGAAAAAACATACAACCATTTCATCTTCTATATCCAGTTAACCGATCTGTGCACAATTACTTTCTTCTGTTTATTTTATTGTTTAAACCTACCTCTTTAGCTCACCACGACCAATCTGAATTGCAATTTAGACTGTAATTTCGGATGACTAAATATAAATCTTTGCTCAAACAATAAACCCCTGAGAGGCACGACCCTTCTAAGCAAACATCTCAATTACCACCCTTATTAAAGGAGAAGGGTGGTATTAATCATAACAGTTGTTTTGTCTCGGTAAACAGAAGACTGTGACGTGGCCAGAAGTTATATTATACTATCGATAAAATCCACTCGCAACCACTTTATCTCAGAGCAATAAAAGGCTTCATAAACATAAAACATAAACATTTACATGCAGGCACATACATTGCTTCTGGCGCCACACTAGGATACCCTGAGTCGTGGGAACCATGAAACAGCGACATCACAAACGTGTAAACATCCAAGAGCTGGTTTTTTTTTATCCCCAGCCGGGATTCGAACCCGGGACCTCTCGCATTGTAGGCAGATGTGCGACCGCTGCGCCACAGAAGTCATCTAGCTTCATGTGGTTTAGCGTCCTTTTTAACCGACTTCCCAAAGGAGGAGGTTTACAATTCGTCCGGATGTTTTTTTTTTATGTCTAGTGCCCGATAGCGCCTAAACGGATGGACCGATTTGGAAAATTATTTTTTTGTTTGAAAGGGTTTACTTTCCCATTGGTCCCATTGACGCGAGGTCAGGATCTGATGATGGGATCCTGGAGAAATCGAGGGAACTATAGTGATTTTTGTGTTTTTCATAATAACTCGTGCAAATGCACATGGTAAGCATAATATTGTGATGCGGAACTGCTGATGAAGACCACATATGGCCACCAGATCTGCTCAATACTAGGTACAAATACAATGCGTGGCTGACGGGCAGGCAACGCATAGCCTAAACCGGTGGACCTAGAGCCATGAAACTTTGTACAGGGGTTCCTTAGTAGCGTGGGGTAGCACTGATATGGGATTTGACAAAAATAATTCCCCAAGGGGGGGGGGGAGGGGATAAGGGGTTACAGTTTGTATTAAACTCAATCTAATCAAATAGGGTTTGTGGAAGTCGGTTTTTTCTAAAGTTTACTTTTTGTTTCAATTATTGGACAACTTTAACGTAAGATGTTATGGGTCAAAACTACCCCGTTGGATATATCAAGGGGTAATTATCGTTGTGTTGGTCTATGAGGTTGTATGCATGCAACGATGGCCCCACACTAGGGTGCTTGCGTCCATCGAGAATCAGCGACGTCACAGCCACAAGCATCTGAACCTCGAGTATTTTTATGTTACTGCTATTCAA
Organism: Argyresthia albistria; assembly: GCA_963457715.1. Taxonomy (NCBI): domain Eukaryota; kingdom Metazoa; phylum Arthropoda; class Insecta; order Lepidoptera; family Argyresthiidae; genus Argyresthia; species Argyresthia albistria. The sequence goes on from OY735260.1 coordinate 7,981,114, forward strand.
ACGCAATCGTGTACAAGGCCGTGATTCTATACGCGAATAAACACTTATTATTATCTATTATCTATTATCTTTATCTATATATATAAAAATGAATTGCTGTTCGTTAGTCTCACTAAAACTCGAGAACGGCTGAACGGATTTATCTTATCTTAGTCTTGAAATGTTCGTGGAGGTCTAGGGAAGGTTTAAAAGGCGAGAAAAAAACGAATAATTTCCGGGAAAACCCTAAAAACAGCCCTTTTCTATTTCCCATACAAACGTTTTCTAGAGTCAATCGTTTTCTAGAGTCAATTTGAACTTTATTGCTATTCATTAAAGTTTATATTTAAATGAGGCAGTACGAAGTCTGCCGGGTCAGCTAGTTATTATTATTAATATTACGAGCCTGTAATGTCCCACGGCTGGGCAAAGGCCTCTCTCCCCCTCTTCCACTCTATTCGATCCTGAGCGGTCTCCTTCCACTCATACTCATACTCATATATTTCATACATAATCTGGCGGCAGAATCCAAAACAACTCTCATAACTTTTGCGAGCCGCCATCATCAATTTGTGTTGTGATCGAACAAACTTTAAAAATCCATTTAAATCGCCGCAATATACCCATTATTTTCGAAATTTTAATACGAGTTGTGTGAGTGAGCTTTATACAGACAATATATTTTGGACATTCATCAAGTGACGGAGGATTGCCAGATCACCGCTGGTTACGACGAGGCGAGGAGCCGGTCCCAGGAGTTCAAGTAAGTGCGTGTGGTGTCCTATTATCCCTTCAGCTAAGCTGCTGTTCTTCGTCCTTTGTCCAGCTCCAAAAGTTTACCTTTCAATATCAAGTGGTTGTAAGAAAATGTCTAGGTTTGGTTTCCCTTATTTCCGAATCAGTTTTATAGTCCACAAGACAGGCACGACGCGACTGCAAAGCGCAATAAAAGTGCACCGCAAATAATTTAAGATTGTTATCACACAATTAATTTTTCCGTCATTGTGGTACATTCACTCTTTATCCCATAGACCCAACTCATCACTCCATCTCTTCCTGGGTCGGCCACGCTTTCTCTTTGCTTAATCTGGGAGCCAATAAACACTTAAACACTTAAAACTTTTAGTACTTACTGATGATTCCAGCTTGTACTACATAGTTAGGTAGAGTGTTGGCGAGGCTATAGTAACACAATATTCAGACTGCAATTTGCTCTACACTGCTCCCCGATAATGAACACCTCGTTAGTACAGGCGAAAGGTATAGGAGGTACAGTGGGTTACATTTATATTTGATGCCTTAGTATTGCTCATATTTTAATGAACTCGACTGTTCCTTTTTTCTTTATGTATACTTTACATAGATTTAGGGATAAGAGAGGCACAATTGTGCCCACTTTTAGCCAGTTAAGTACACAACACATTAGCGTGACAGAGGGCTAGCTCGTCGCCATAGCTATATAGAGTAATGAAGGTTTTCTCAAAGATGTTTTTGTTAGAAAGTAATAGGTTCTTACATGAATAGAAATAATGTATTGTATCGTTTATTCCCAGGGGCGCCAAATGCCGTATTTGGCTTGTCGGCGGCTTCTATTTTTCTGCTGCCAAAAACGGCATTTTGCGCCCTTGGAGCAATCGATACACCGGTCTATGGATTACCGCCAAGGATAATTAAATAAATAGTAATAGTTATTCGCGAATAACGTTGGACACTAAAAGTGTCTCGGCCCCAGCTGTAAAGATACCGACTGATTGATTTTAAAGATCTCTATTAAAACATTTACAATACATACCGACTGTACTGTAAAACTATACCTCCGCTATGTCGCCTCACCAATCGGAACACGGATAGGGGACCTAGTGTGAATTTATCATTTATGTATGGTCCTGTTCCACCGCACACAGACTGTAATGTTCGGTTCCTAATGAGCATGGTAATTACCGCAATTACTATGAATATTCGTCAGCATACTCGGTGGTGGACAAATGGAGTAAGACAACACTTTCTCATTTACAGGGTGTAGTCATATTTTAGGGGGTTGTTAGGGAAACCATTCTGAGCAACTTTCACTATGAAACCGATTTGATCAGAGCAACTTTATTTTTCATTTCTCCATACGTTTTGGTCCGGGCGGTCAGCTGTGTATAGAGAAGTGAAAATTAAAGTTGCTCTGATCAAATCGGTTTCGTAGTGAAAGTTGCTCAGAATGATGCCCCTAACATCCCCCTAAAATATGACCTACACCTTTCTGTTACACCCTGTATACTATGACAACACCTTATATGGGAAAAGGCGGAAACTATATATATCCAATTGACTGCGCCTGCGGGGGGATGCGGCTCGCAAAACGTTTGTTGTATTCAACAAACGTTCGCATACGCAACCTATGTACGATGACGGGCCGCCAGACAGTTTCGCAGCGGTTGACCAATCACAGCTCTCTTACCTCGTCGCCCGCCGCCCGTAAATTGGTGAGTTGTGTTTCAAAGGAAAATGTATCTATGCGCTCTCCACTGGATAAGTGCTCCCTGGGAAAAGGCCATGACGCTATATCTGGGGGCACGGTAGTGCCCCCGCCAAGTAGAGCACGAAGCACTGGGGCACTACCCACCTTTTCTCGTAACGCTTCGTCGTTATTTTGAACTCTCAGAACTTGGGTTTGGATTACACCAGATCGACGAAATTCTTGGGATTTATTTATTTATTTATTTATTTATTGATTTATTCGTATGACATCTCCGAGTAGGAATGTCACATTCTTGGGATATGATGTCAATAGTAGACACATTAAACCCAAAAAGTTTCAGGTGCATAGCTCTTATATTTTAGATTTTATTGCTATCTAAAAAACCCCGATTTCATCACTGACTTACTCACTCACTGTTGATAAACAAATCTTTTAAATATTATTATTACAGCATCCTTTGTACAAGTGGCGCCAGGGTCACTTAGCACCTGTCACCTGAGTGACGCGTGGAGAGAGTAACCTCTCTTTCTCGCAGAGTTCCATTTATCCGTCATTAAAATGAATAAATTAGGTACATACAGCTGTCCAACGATCTTTTGGCGTGCGGTGACAGGTGAAACTTACAATTTTTGACAGGATCATTGCATGAGGTTGCGTAGAAGTGACGCCCCCCTGTAAACGTCACTCACACGCCCAACGATCGTTGGACGAGTATAGCTAAATGTCGCACGATGCTCTCAATTGGCTGGCTCGATTTGGATAACCTTATTTAACCCTCTCGCTCCCACATCGTTCGCTAATATTAGTTTGGCTCGCGTGTGTCGGGAATAGACGAAATATCCAAAATCTTTGGTTCATCTGACACTTATGGTTTTGTTAACGGACTGCTCCAGTCCAAGTCCAATAGCTTTTGACAGAACTTGTCGGGTCAACTTTTTATGTTGTATTTCCTAATATTTAGGGTTAGCTCGAATAGAAAGAGCCGCTCTAATTTCCGAAATTCGAAATTCAAAATTAATTCTTCCTTCTCAAATAGCTGTAAATATTCACAATTCCTCATAACCATCCCTCCGGTTATATATAGGTACAGCCCCGTCCAAAGTAAGCTACCCTTTTTATAACACCGTTCTTTAGTAGGGCATAAGAACTAAAGTAGTAGTAGGATGGTGTAGTTTACTTTCTACGGCGTGATGGTAACTAAGACAACGCAAGTAGGGTGCTAATTTGTTTTGCAAATTGAGGGTGACTGACGAAAACCCGATGAAAGGGTATCTCCTGCCTGAGGGATATTTTCTTGCTCGGGGAGACAGATTTTGCTACGGAAACATGAGTATAATAATTATTAATAACTGCTCAAACTTAAAACTTAGAAGGTACCTACTTGAAAGATTAAAACACGAAATTTTGAAATCAAGAGGTATATTTCATCTGCTTCGTCTACGTCCAGCTCCATCATCAGTTGATGATGATAAGAAACACAGCTAAGAATACGAAAAAGTCTTGTCACGAATAATTAATCTTTGAGCCAAAACTCGATGGGTTATTTATCAAGTAATGCTCTTTCCCTTTGAGCTCCATCATCAGACCAGCTCGATGGTTCCATGTTGTTGATTGTCATCAGACTAGTTTTGTTGAGATAGAATCACTAGAAGTGGGCGAACACACACATGTATTTATCAAAACGATCACGTAGCTTGAGTGAGATAGCTCTCGGACTTGAGAGCGGTATTATAAACACGGGCCTGAGAATTCGCTCTCATCCGATGTTTTTGTGAAAACGTGACACTTGCGACAATCACGACTTATTATCGCTTTATTATCATTGTGTGTTGTGTGATATTGAGCTATACTCATTGTCATGGTCCAATGTTTGGGCAACTGTTTGACAAATGTTTGCCTAGCCAATTGGCTCACCCAGTACAGTCCGTTCGCTTCACCGCTTAGACATGATGGCTTGACGTTGAACACTTATTAGACATTCGGGTTTTGCTAAATAAAAAAATATTTTAATGAAAAAGGGCACTCACAATTTTCACAAACTCTTCAATCTAGATCTACATAACAAAACAAAATAATACTCCACAAGTCAAAAGAATGCACAAACCCCCAAGAGTCCAAAAACAAATAACCTCAACAGCACATACAATAAGGACTCCTAAAAGCCCCTCACAAATAGTCCTAGAACTCACAACCATGTTATTAACCTCTCAACTCTCCCTTGCCCACTTCATTAAAAAAGGGGTTGCAAAAAACTAATACACCCATTTCTGAATCCGGCTTGTGATAGAGTGACAGTTGACAAAGGATGTGTATGAAAGGGTTAAAGGGGCTGTCACAGACCCGGGGTTAATTGGTAAGAAAGGAGAGGGATAATGAAAAGCCTATACAATACGTTTGTATGTGTTGTCACGCCTTTTTCCGTGTGGGGAGGCAGAGGTTTTTGTATTATTATTTTGCGTGAAAAATAAACTATATTTGCACGATTATTTATTCAATATTTATAAGCGACAAGCTCATACAATTTGAAATGTATGAACTGAGGAATAAAACACTTTATAAGCATCTAGGGAATACTTAATTTCTGTTTGTAAAGTTCGTTGACCATGCGCGTTTTTGTCTCAATTACCATATGGCGACATTTCAACACACGCAACTCAACCAACAAGATAACCTCCAAAACATAAAATAGCAAATTCAATCTTATTCTCCTCAATATATGGGCAGAAACCGTGTGATCGGCCGCCATGTTTTGTAAAGTCGACAATATGAGAAATTATCGAGTTCGTGTAGAACTGAAAATTGGAGCTCAATCGTGCATATGAGGTTTTCGATTTGCAATTAGTGGTTAAATTTGGGCTGTGTCGTGTCGTGACAGACATATTATATTGCGACGAGACTTATGGTAAAAAGTGGCCAGTTTCGGAACTACTGTGGAATAGCTTTTTTAAAGTGGCTACAAACTATTTATTAGACCTAAATTGTCGTGAAACATATTCCAAGATGGCCTACTCGAGCTCGCTGACAGTTACAATACAGGGAATACTGAATAAAATAGTACAACAAAAAATATGTACCATAAGCAACATATCTACCTGAGCTAGGCTTAATATAGTATAAGTCGGCTTGCCTATCTCCGTTCTTAGTACCACTAGCTAAAAAAACACAGATAAACCAATTCGCTGTTACGGTACACACCGGGAATTTGGTCGTATTTGTCTATTTAAAAGAAAACCTTGTACAACCATGATTTGTTAATTTTTAGTAATTTATTCTCTCTGTGCACCTCTTTACCTATATGGCCATGGGCTTGTGTTGTGTGTAATAACAGTAAATAAATGGATATTCTACTCTATTCTATTCTAAACCAATTCTTGTTAGCTTATCAATGTCAGAATAACAAAGTTTAGTATCAAATCTTTTTGCTTGCTTTCTTTTAGTAGCCTCTTTTTGTTAAAAGTGTCACCCATTGACGGACTGCGCGCATCGCGACAACCTTCCGAAAACGGCGACAGACATGACAGCGCCATCGACAATTTCTCGTACGCTTTTACGTAAATGCTTCTGGTGTAATTTAATGCTGTTGTTTATTATGACTTGTGGCTTTGTATGGCGCATGGCATTGTCGCTTGTCACATTACAATTTGGTGGTCGGTGATAAATGCACGCGACGGTTACGTGGTTAATTTGCCGAGTGTAATTTTATTTTATAAAAAGAGGTGTCAGATGGGTTTCGTAGAAAATGTTAATAAATTAAACATTAATTTACAGGCTTCTGGCCCCACTCTAGTATACCTTGTGTTGTGGAAAGCTAAAATATCGACGTGCGACGTCTTGTTTTTTTTCTTCCTAGTCGGGATTCAAACCCAGGAATTCTTACTATGGAGGCAGAGCCTAGAATCGCAATGCACAGGGGTCGTAAAATATTGACAAACTGTGAAGACCAAGTGAGGTAAAAAAATAAATAATTGAGGTAGTAAAAGTTATGCAATTGGTAAGTCAATTCTGCTTCTGCCACCCCGTATGGAAAAAGGCGTGACACGCAAAGTATTATTACTTATAAGCTGCTCATAGGTTCCCAGTGAGGTGGCACAAACGATGAAAATGTGACCTTTATCAATACCCAAGACAACAACAACGTAAGCTTACTGGCCTAATGGTTAACTCAACTTTGTTTCTTAGAATTTCAGCTATATGATTAAACTCAAATGGCGCAACAATTAGAGATACCGTCACCGCCTATTAGGGCGCGTACACACAACCCCGCACGCGTGTAAGTGACGGTTTTAATGAGAAAATGACGGGTCGCGCAAACGCGGCTTATAAAGTACGCGACAGAGGCGACCCGTTTACAAAACAATTACGCTCGGAAATACTGCAATTTTCCGTTAAATTTGCATAATTGCGGTCGCCATGACAGGTGACGGCCGCAGGCGAATTCTGGACGCGTCGGGTGGCGAATTTTAAGTGACAATTATTGACACTTTTTAAGTGTTTAATCTTTCAATTATTGCGCTCAATTAGCGATGTCATTCATTAAAATCGATCATGATTGATTCATTTTGTCGATTTTTTGCATATTTCATATGAAGTTTTATTTTTTTATTTTATACCTTAGAGGGATATGACAGGAGGATTATTATACTAGATTATTGGCAAATGTTTCAAGCTTAGCCGTATATCTGGCCACAGGACAAATTTAATTTCATAACTAACATAACATAACATAGCGTCATACGGTCTTTGGTCATACGGAGTGGCATTTTTAGCCTTCATTTTAAAGTAAGAATAATATTATCGAGGCAAGCTTATCTCTTGTTACATATAAGCTCGCCTTTATACATTGTTATTCTTTCATGTATTTTCTGTATATCTGTTTTATGGAGTACAATAAAGAAATTAAGAAATATTATAATAAAAAATACACCTCCAACCCATGAAATCTAAGAGCCAATGAAATTTAACAGACCGATGACGCGTGAATTTTCCACACAAACGTAATACAAAAATGATTTGAATTTGAGAAATAGTTTAACGTATTTAGACTGTTAATCGGATTTATACACTGTTTACGCAGGTTCCTGTTCTGTATACCAGGGTTCGTCTTCAACCAATTTAAAAATATTTTTAAGTAATTTGAATAAGAACCTTGGTATACGACCAGGAACCTGCGTAAACACTGATTAATCCGATTAACAGTCTAAATGCTTTGAACTAGTTCTCAAATTCAAATCATTTTTAGGGTTCCGTACCCAAAGGGTGCCAAACGGGACCCTATTACTGAGACTTCGCTGTCTGTCCGTCCGTCCGTCCGTCCGTCCGTTCGCCCATCCGTCCATCCGTCCGTCCGTCTGTCTGTCACCAGGCTGTATCTCATAAACCGTGGTAGCTAGACAGTTGAAATTTTCACAGATGATATATTTCTTTTGCCGCTATAACAAAAAATACTAAAAATCAAAAGAATTTTAATATTAAGTGGGGTTCCCATACAACAAACGTGATTTTTTTGCTCGATATTGATAATGGTAGCAGGTAGATGCTTAAAATGTTCACAATATATTGAGTATATTATTTACTTAAAAAATAAATAATTAAATTAAAATTAAATTAATATTTAGGGGGGACTCCCATACATTTTTTTTTTGCGGTTTTTTATAGATAATGGTACGGAACCCTTCGTGCGCGAGTCCGACTCGCACTTGGCCAGTTATTATTGTATTACGTTTGTATGGGAAATTCACGCGGTCACCGGTCTCCCAAGTGAAAATAACGTTGGCATCCGTTTGTTACAATATGAAGAAACATGTATGTTTCCTGTTTCCGTTGAAGTATCGCAATGATCCTGTTTCCCATCAGAATAGGATTCGTGATAATCACCGGCAATAATCACAAACAAGGCAGACAAAACCTGTGCACAGTAGATAAGTAAGTTCGAGCAAATTAGCTCAGCGTCATAAGGCGCTGTTCACACGTGCGTCACTTGACGACACCCACTCCACCCGCCTGGCACGGATGGCACCCGACAGGACTTTGATTCCAATAACAAAATGACGACTAGTGACATCATTTAGGCTATAAAGCACCGCTGCGGCTCTTGTTTGGGATGACCTTTTGGCCGTTATGGAAAGTTTCTACTGTGTCGCTCTAATGGTAATTGGAAAGGGTTTAGATAAGGGTCGTTAAATATAATAGAAGAAATATAAACCTAGGATTGGTGATGATTTCTACTCTACATATTTAATGTATATGTATATAACTCTTTTCCAAACACCAAATTAGTTATTGTCATAATTGGTGTTTGTCGCCACATTGTCATTCATTGAACAATATTATATTGCGCGCGATTCCGCTAACAAAACCTGTATTATATTGTCAATATAATACAGGCTTTGTTAGCGGAATCGCGCCCCAGGTGTCATGTCACGCCTCGGTGTCATCGCGACAGTGGCGCCGCCAGAAAGCGATTAATCAACTTGTCGCTGTGAAATATCGCTGTTTTGTCGTCAAAATTGCTTTATTGTGAGCTAAATTGCGCGGGGACGATTTGCGGCAGTTATTAATAGACCCTTGCTAACCGTTTCATGTTTCTAGCATACCTACTACTTATAGCATCTACATGGAATATGAAATATCGGAAATTGCTTAGTTTGTTCAGAGAAGTAAAGGAAAAGAAGTAGGTAATTGCAATCCAGAGATGATAGAAAGCAAATCGTAATATCCATTGAAACAGAAACACGAATTCAGTTCCTCTGGGCATCGAAAATGAAAAATCAGACCTCCTATTTGCGAGCGTCAATTAAAAATCTCTAGTTGTGATCAAGGGGCAGCCATTTTGATTTCATTCGCCTGATCGCATGACCAAACAATTCACTCAATAAAGGCTCCCCCGCACTCGAGGAAAGAAAAGAATGAAAAAGGAGTGTGCATGCGAAATTGCCAGCTTTATTACCGGGGTCGGGACTGAAGGGGTTAAAATTGTTTGCACTTCCAAACTTTGGCCGGCGTCCCGTGTTTTCCAGGCTTAGCATAGTTAGGCTCACTTGCCTCTCCCGTGTCGGTAAACCAGGACTCGTAGCCTACGAGAAACTACTATAAATATTACCTACGAGTCGTAGGGTAACATTAAATATAGTGTCACATATGGAAGCAGAGGTAAAGTCGTCTCACACGTTTAGCCGAAGGGCCGGAATGATGTCCCTAACAAAGTAGTTTCTCATTTTGCGTTATTTCAGTTACACTGAAACGGTAGAGCGAGAGATAGAGGATAAATAGATCTTTAACAGTATTTACTACACTTTTATTTATAAGTAGATGAATTTATAATTTAGAACAAGGTCGTGGGTTGAACTCAATTAGATAGACCGTCTTCGTGTAAGTGGACTACGACTCCCTCGAATCATTGCAGGTCCGGCGAAGGGTCAGCAGATCTTGCCGCGGCCTCGGCAAGGATAGTTGTAGTGTCAGGCAGTAGCCTGGCTAGCTGCGGCAGGCAGCCTCCAGTAGATTGGTGTGAGTAGCCACAAGGCCAGTGGTAGGGACGTGGCAGGGACGTGGTAGGAAGGAACCCTGTGGAGGACAAAGCGTGTAGAGAGAGATCAAAAGGTCTATCTGCAATGCCCCATCCAGACTCGCCGAGGTGGGAGAGCCGTGTAGGCAACTAGCTATCAGAGACATTACAGACGGACTCGTAGCTGTAGAGACAGGAGTGAGAAAACACAGATATTTACAGACAGAAACTAGGAATAACAAAGAAATAGAAAAATACGTACCCAAGTAGGGGTCAAATTACACCGGATTCTATATACATGAACACAAAAATAGGTAGGTATTTACAATTTTACACCACACTATATAGCTCAAACTAAACAACCCAGACACGAGCAGTCGCTGAGGAGATCAAGGAAAAATTGCGCTCCAGGGAAACAAAATAGGATTATGACGGCTGTGCCAGGCTTGAATGTCGAATGAGCCTAAAAAACTAAAGCAACGGGTAGCACAGATGGCCAGTTAAACTAATTAAATCAAAACTATTTACAGAACTAAAAGTAAAAAAAAACTAAAGTTGGTATGTTACAACACCTTGTATAAGTACGTATTTGAATGTCATAAAGTAACACACAACTTAAAAGAACCATTAGACAAACCCCATACACTCGGCCAAAGTATAACTATGCGTCTGTAAAGAAGGTACCTATTTTATCTGTACACTTAGGTACATCAAGTAATGTATGTAGGCAATACTCGAGAAGCACAAAGATAAGCATTGTTCAGTTCAGTTCACAACACTATAGAGGCAGAAGCGACAAAACTCACAAAACACAAGGCCTTATCATTTAACATCAAAAAGGTCACAACCTCTTCGTTGCCAGTGCTCTGCGGCCATTGTTGTGACCGAGGCTGATGAGGCCATAAAAAAGAAAATAAAATTACCAGATCCTATTTTCAGCTCTACATGCATGTAAAGTAGAGTTCAAAATGTAGTATATTTTTCACGGGTTGACAAGATGAGCAACGCACAGTCGCACAAGCAAAATTCAAATTTCGAACAATACCTCTAAGGTTCCATTATCAAATTGTATTGAACAAGGAAATCCCTCAAAGTAATACAAACTTTTTGACATTGTAATAAGATACCAATTTATATACCTCTAGGTACCGATTTGGTTGAAGTTGAATTTTGACTCAAGATGTTATCCCAAGCAGTTAGTGAAGACGCCATAAATTAATAAGATATTGAATTCAATTATTTCTGAGATTATTATCGGTTTGTGTATGAATTCGTTTGGACTCTTTGGACATGTTGTGTGTTAAAAATGATAATGACAGAAGACCCGAATGCTCTGCCGACTCAAATTTTAACATGCACTCAAAGTCTGTCACTGACTTTAGCCTGGGAATTGACAGTACTATCATTTAAGTGGCACTCACTTTGAGCTACAGTCTGAGTATTTGTACTTGATCATGATCAGGAGTCAGGACCAGCTGTACTATATGAATGTGACGATCTCTTTAGGGTACCGTACCCTAAGAGTGCCAAACGGGACCCTATTACTTAGCCCATGCTGTCCGTCTGTCCGTCTGTCCGTCAGCGGGTCCTAGAGCACGAACCGTAACAGCTAGAAAGTTGAAATTTTTACAGAATGTTTATATCTGTTGCCGCAATAACAAAAAATACTCGCACTTACTGAAATACGAGAGATATTACAAATTAAAGGGGTCCCCATACAAGAGACGTGTTTCAATATGATGATATATTTCGCGTCAATTCACATCGCTGTCGTAAGCAGCCGGTATGTTGTATGTAGGCCCTCAATCCGTAGGTCGTGAGTTCAAATCCTCGAGAGGGCATAATCTTTTTTAATTTTATTTTTATTAATGTTTTATTGTTTTGAGTGCTTAAGTTTTGTTTTACGTTGGTACGGTACCCTTCTTGTGCGATTCCGACTCGCACTTGACCGATTTTTTTAAACATAAAGACTGTTTACACAATTCTCCACCTTTGACATCTAGTTTCTATCGCGAACGCTGACAAATTAACGTAAGTAGGTACAAGAGCGCGATAATTAACCCTGTGCGCTTTTGCATAAACGTCAATTTGAAATTAATCGGGATATGGTCCAGAGGAAAACAATCAAGCTTATATGAATATGAATATGAACTAGATCTGTTGAAAACACTCCTTCCGTTTTAACCCTTTCCCTTTTTAGGGTACCGTACCCGAAGGGTGCCAAACGGGACCCTATTACTGAGACTTCGCTGTCCGTCTGTCCGTCCGTCCGTCCGTCCTGTCTGTCACCAGGCTGTAACTCATGAACCGTGGTAGCTAGACAGGTGAAATTTTCACAGATGATGTATTTCTGTTGCCGCTATAACAACAAATACTAAAAATTAAAAGTTTAATATTAAGGGGGGCTCCCATACAACAAACGTGTTTTTTTTTGCTCATTTTTGCTCGATATTGATAATGGTAGCAGGTAGACGCTTAAAATGTTCACAATATATTGAGTATATTATTTACTTAAAAAATAAATAATTAAATTAAAATTAAATTAATATTTAGGGGGGGCTCCCATACTTTTTTTTTTGCGGTTTTTTATAGATAATGGTACGGAACCCTTCGTGCGCGAGTCCGACTCGCACTTGGCCGGTTTTTATTTATTATGTTGAGAAATAGTTGAGTTTCTTACATGAGTATCTTAAATTACTTACTTACTAGATTACATTGTTTTTCGGGAAATAAAGAATATGAATATTATGTATATCCGATGCTGTCTGTACAGTCCATGTGTCAAACGCACCCGTCGGGATTAAAAAAAAGAACGGACAGCTTACAATGCGTTCCGCTGATACACATTTGAAGACTCGACAATTGTAACTTGACCTCCCATGTTTACATACAGTCTTCCTAAAGAGCGTTTAGTGGCGCCACTTTTTCCGTATAAGAGAAATTATATGAGTTAACCCGTCTAATTAACAACTAGTAAATGTAAGTAAATGTAGCCCATTAATGTCCCCACCGAGGGGCACAGGCCTTTACCCGGATCCGAGTAAGATTGAGCCATACTCCACCACGCTGGCTCAGTGCGGGTTGGTGGAGGAGTTTCACGACTACTACATACTACGAAGTAGTGATAGTAGCAGGGACCTACAGTTTAACGTGCCATCCGAAACACAACTAAAAGTATTTTTTTATAAACTCATAAAATCTACTAGGTATACTTATTTCATATTTACTGAGGTCCATTGCACGAATTGTAAATATGATTTGCGTCTTTTTATTTAGCGACATTACGACATAGCGAATCAAGTAAACGTGCAGTCAAAGACCACTCAAATTGGTGCCATTTTAAGCAAATTGGCTTTTCATTTATTGGGGCTGTCTGTCGACTTGAGTTGAGTAACAGAGTATACAGGATGACTTTGGATCGTGAGTGACTCTAACATATTGTTTCCCACTCGGTAAATGATTGCGGTTTCAGCTATTAAGCTAGTATTTAAATAATCACAACGATGAGTTCGTAATTTTATTTATTAAATTTCCTTATTAATTCTGAATGTTTGGTCACCTTACATTTTCACGTTGAAACCTTTTTCAAATAAGCTAATCAGAGGAGTAAGAAGTGTCAAAATCAAAGGCCATAACATAAAAAAATTATGACAAAGTCAAGAGACAGTTGCGCTTGTAAAGTGTGTAGTAGGGTGACCAACTGACCCTGAACCAAAATAGGACATACTTACATTATAATATTTTTTTTGTCCCAAAAAAATTTATGACTTAGCGAGCTCTCATCTACAATATAACATTCCTAACCAATTAGCCAATCTTAGTTTACTTTGTTGCTACACGACTCCGCAGTCACCCTGTTTAGTTTATACTTACTTAATTGATTAATAGTTCCATAGAATTAGAAAATAATTTAGAATTGTACCTTCTAAGCGACAGTACATAAAGGCGGGAAATTCACGTCAAGATTTATCATAAAGCTCAACGCATACTGGCGGCTCAAGACACCGCGTCCGCAGCGCCGCGGGCGGCAGATGACCGCAACATGATTTATGGCAAGGCACACTCAACCGATTTACATTCGTAAATGTGATCTCGGTAATTATGCGTCTTGTTTCGGCTCAGGGCGTTTCGAGGTTTCTGCTTTCTGGCCCTTTTGTGATGGAATGAGGATAACTATACTTCTGTGTTACGGTTTGGCGGGCTAAGTCAATGAAAGTTCATTTGGAAATGGCATCACTTTTGGGTTTTTGTTGTTGCTGACACTTAACCCTGTCAACTAACAAGAACTTAAGCAAGCATGTTATCTCTTTTTTATGTCTAACTATTAATTTGTGCAAGGGAAAAAAGGACAGGGTTACTAAAAGAACACTTCTCATATCACAAACAATAATTTAGCCGCCTCCACCTTAAAAGGAACAATAAAGGAACCAATAAAGGAACCAATTTCATCCCATATTGTTTGTCAAAATTCGATTATGTCCGGTCTTTCGATGACAAAACACAAAAAATAAAGAACACAATATGGCGCTTGGAACGCATCCTTCGATTAATCGAGTATTAATTAGAGATGGGCCGACTGTGACTTTGGCCGACTGGCCGACAGGCCGACCAGTCGGCTACAAATTAGCCGACAAGTCGGCCGACATGTCGGCCGGGCCGACATTGTTTTCGGGGGAGTTCGGGTGACCTCGGCAACGCTCGTGATCACGTCGCGACATGATTTTTAGGGTTCCGTACCCGAAGGGTGCCAAACGGGACCCTATTACTGAGACTTCGCTGTCCGTCCGTCCGTCCGTCCGTCCGTCCGTCCGTCCGTCCGTCCGTCTGTCACCGGGTCCGCCTGCACGAACCGTAATAGCTAGAAAGCTGAAATTTTCACAGAATGTGTATATCTGTTGCCGCACCAACTACAAATACTGAAATACGAGAGATATTACAAATTGAAAGTGGTCTCGGTACAAGATACGTCTTCACAACACGCTTGAAAAGTTTATACCAAGGCCATTTTGTTTTGGTAGGTAAGCCTTCTTTTAATGAAACTAAATTTAAATGATATGGCAATGTCGTCCCCGGACTTCTACAAAGACTTTAAATATTAATTGATGAATTACGACGTCTCTATTTAGTCTGTAGAACTTTTAGAAAATAATTATAAAATTAATAGTTTTTAATTACTTTTGTTTTCATACAAATCTCAGAGCTCAGAAATTATTTTTTTCCTTTTGGCCACTTCAAGTTTGGCTGCCAGTGATGTTTTAATTAAATACTCTTTGGTGCGTTGAAATGATGTTTTGCAGTCTGCATGACATTGACATAATGAGTGAGTGAACCTCATTGTACGGAAATTGTAGATGGGTGTCTCACGTTTTCCAGTAGGAGTAGGTTGTAGACAGTGCTGCTTACGGCGGCGTTTAGTAGGTACTAAAGGCCCTAAAAGCGCGGCAAGCTTTGAATCAATTCAAATGTTATTTTTCAACTAGCTACAAAGTTATTCTGACATAAGATGATAATTTGAACAAAACTTTTTGGGTATTTCATGAAAAATACAGTTACAGATCACACATATACAGGGTGGAAAAACGAATGGGCCCTGGAGGGAAAGTACCTTAAAATCTCAAGATATCCGTCCGTCCGTCTGTCTGTCACCAGGCCGTATCTCATGAACCGTGGTAGCTAGACAGTTGATATTTTCACAGATGACGTATTTCTGTTCCCGCTATAACAACAAATACTAAAAACAAAATAAATTTAATATAAAGGGGGCTCCCATACAATTAACGTGTTTTTTTGCGGTTTTTTTAACCGACTTCCCAAAGGAGGAGGTTTACAATTCGTCCGGATGTTTGTTTTTTTTTTAATTTTATTATTATGTATGTGCCTCGATAGCGCCTAAACGGATGGACCGATTTGGAAAATTAGACCGATTAGACCTATAATGATTTTTGTGTTTTTCATAATAACTCGTGCAAATGCACATGGTAAGCATAATATTGTGATGCGGAACTGCTGATGAAGACCACATATGGCCACCAGATCTGCTCAATACTAGGTACAAATACAATGCGTGGCTGACGGGCAGGCAACGCATAGCCTAAACCGATGGACCTAGAGCCATGAAACTTTGTACAGGGGTTCCTTAGTAGCGTGGGGTAGCACTGATATGGGATTTGACAAAATTAATTCCCCTGGGGGGGGGGGATAAGGGGTTACAGTTTGTATTAAACTCAATCTAATCAAATAGGGTTTGTGGAAGTCGGTTTTTTCTAAAGTTTACTTTTTGTTTCAATTATATAAATAATGGTACGGAACCCTTCGTGCGCGAGTCTGAATCGCACTTGGCCGGTTTTATTTGTTGATGTTGTTATTGTTTACGCACGGACCGGCTGAACTGCGTGTTTTTAAAAGATAAATAATAAATATAAAGTAAAATAGTTCAAAGTAGTGTTAAATAATAAACAAAAGACAGTTTCACGGGTGTATAGTGTAATTTTATCATCATGTCAAGAAGAACTTTTGCCAGATAGGGCAGAAACACTCGCTTTTTTGCAGCACAATCTCCCTCTTATTAAACATTACAAATAGTTTTTTCTTTATATAATGTTTTAGTAGATAAGATCTTTCAGATTCCTAATCGAAACTTATAAGACTGATTAAATTCGTCATGATTAAGCCTAAGAGCATAGAGGCCAGCTTAGATCTAGGGTTTGACTGTTGATTACTTTTATACGTGTATAATTTTATGACTGATCTGATCTCGTAAGAAGAGTATCTTAGAAGTGGAATATCTTTAATATGGTACAAACTAATAAACGATTACATAACAGTTAAAATAAATACGTATTTCAGTTACCCTAATCCGTCGGCAGTTTTGGCCGACTGTTCGCCGACCAGTCGCCGACTGCAAATATGGCCGACTAGTCGGCTTAACCGACTGGTCGGCGAACAGTCGGTGCATCCCTAGTATTAATACAAAGAGGATGTCTAACGGAACGTTCGAAATTTAAACAGGAATGGAACGATCTCGTTTATTTTCCCGCGCTCCCGCGATGAACAAGGCGTGACATTCGAAAATTTGGTGTTGTCAGCGAATAAAAAAGTATACTTAATAGTGCTGTGTGTTGTCGGCCTATATTTAATGCGTCTAACGGGTTCCTTTGTGTCAAAGGGATGTGCCATCGTCATCATGCATATTCATAACAATACGGCTTTCAATATAAGTATCACAAAAGATAAATGAAAAATGAAAAAGACTGTTTTGATTGAATTTTATGGCTATGGACTTTGTCGTCCGATTAAAATATTTTGTTAAGTATTGTTTCTGTAGTTGAGATAACTAAAATTAAAAGGATGTACGTTAGTTATTATACTAATTTCAATTGATTATTGTAGGGACCTATATCATCGACTTTTTTTACCCCAGCGCAGTGAAATGTAAGGTTTAGTCAAAATCTTAAGGTAAAAAGTACAGATTATCTACTTACCTAACAGTCCTACAAATAAAATAAAATTATAGTTAACCAAGTTTTTTAAGTTTTATTTCTCGGCGTTTTACCGCGTCATTGCATTCAAATTGTTATGATTTACGTTGATCGCATCGCAGCCACGCGTTTTCCGCTCAGGTGGTCATAGTGCGCATCTGCTGATATTGTTAATATAATAACCCATTGTGAGTGATACCGGTGTGTGAGTGACATGTGCTCTTTCCCGCTCAGTGTGCTCGCCCCCTTACGTTAAAAAAGCATGTTGACAGAAGATACATTGGGGTTCGAATGCTTACGTATCAAAATTAAACCTTATATCCATATAAGTAGATGTTTTTTTAAATAAATATAACCATAATGGTGGGCAGGATACTAGCTACGCGGATACTGCATCGCTAAAAGCGCGCGTCAGTCACATTTGCAACGCGCTTCAGAAGCTATGCCAACGCGCTACTGACGCGCTACAGCATCGCGACGGTATCGATGCAAACGCGCGACCATGTCAGACGACATCAGGTAAAGAATGGAGGGGGGTGGCGCTTGAGTGGAGAATCGCGTTTGCATCGTGACAGAAGCGCGACGGTATCGCGTTTGCATCTCGACTGAATCGTAGTTAGGTGGGCGAGGTCTCACAGCTAGCGACCGCATCGCTACTGCATTCGGTGCAAAAAGTGGGCGAATCGCGAATCGAAACCAGGGCGATAGGTTCTAAGTACTCATACGACCGACACCGAGCCAGCGTGGTGGAATATGGCTCAAACTTACTCGTATCCGAGTAAAGGCCCATGCCCCTCGGTTGGGACATTATAGGACTACATTTACATTATCAACTTTAGTTACTTATACGACACGAGTCCTAGCTATATAAACAAACAATACAACAGACGTAAAATAATTAAGTTTTGAATAAGGACGTGTGCAAAGGCATTCGTTTCGGTGTAAATTGTTAATTTGTTTTCCTATACTTAATAAGTAATTACGATAATTCATAGCAAGCCACGATGTGCATGCGACGGCCATAGACATCAGTGAGCAATAGAGATGGCGAGAATATTATAACGAAAAGTTTTATATTTTTTGTGTAGCTGTTGCGTGTTGCGAATTAGGTATACCTAGCGCATCTTATAGTGATTGTAAGAATTGTGTCTTCGACATCAGTTGCTCTGCTGGATAGATAAATGATTCACGTCACGAGAGCAAATGCACGAGTTCGATAGAAAAACATATAAAATTGACTGTAATATGTTTACCTAGAGATTTTTCAATTTCTCTAGGATCTCTTTATCAGATCCTGAAATAAAGTCAATGGGACCAATGAAACCAATTGTGGTCACCTTATCAAAAGATTGGTTCCAAAAGAAATATATTGGCCGCCAAACTAACCGAACTGATCACCAAACATTGATCACCTAGCTATCCTAAATTAGTCACTTCAATAATTGATTGGTCACCTAAATAGGTAGTCGATTGATCACCTAAATATAGAAATCTGAGAAAACGTTTTAAAAAAACGTTATCCAAATTAATCAAACTGATCACAAAACATTGATCACCTAACTTCCTTAATTGGTCACCTCAATAGTAGATTGATCACGTCAATAGAAATCTGAGAAAACGTTGTTTTTTTTTTTCAAAAAGTGTCCTTATTCTTATCTGGCCTGGCAGAGACACAATTTCCTTATAATTAAATTTTCTTTGCCATAATTATAAGAAAAATAATAATAATAAAAATCGTATGTAATGTAATTAATGCTTTGTGGCATCATGGAATATTTTCACCCTATAACTCTATGGTCGGTGTAATCAACAGGCGTGACAGTTGAAGAAAGAAGCAAATAAAATTATTTATTACGATTATAATGGCCCCCTTAAAATAAAATGTCACGGAAATAATTATTAATGCTGGGCGTGCGCGATGGGAGATAAAGATTATAGAAAACTTGGTGAATTTAACGACATCGTTTCAGAGCAGTTTATTACAGTCTATTCGTGATACGAATGCAGTGAAATTAAAATTTAAATCTGTTAACACACACACACACACACACACACACACACAGGACAGCGGGTCGATTCTCGCGCCTTCGATATACGGATATCGAGATCTATATTGACAGATTCCCATACGAAATCACTCGATATAGGTGTAGATATCGTGTATCGAAGGCGCGAGAATCGTGACACAGGACACAACCCTCGCGTTCGAAAGTTTGCCTTCAACTGGTCACTGTGAACTTGGCTTGATGATTAGAAACGATTTGATTGGTTACGGGGCGTCACTAGGCCGCCGGATAGTGGTGACCCCACTGCGCATTCTTATCACGAATAGACTATAAATGTTAGGTTGTTACCCTGTAAGATAGTTATTGTGACGGAAATGAAGTAAGAAACCATTAATTATGGGCACGTTGCGTCATATTTATTAGTGTTATTTATTAGTCATAAGTTTGTCATCGGAATTCGAACTTTCATTGAACGTTAGAAATCTCTTACGAAAAAACACTGCAGAGCAGACGCTAGACGAAGACGAATGGGGCGAGCGCAGCAAAGTTCCCGAATAGTCTTCGTGTTAGTTCGACATTTATTACATAAAACAATTATTATTATTTCCATCACCATAATGGATTTTTAATATAACTGTAAACCTCCTTCATCAAAAACTCCTCATATCCTTAGTTCCGAAATAGCCCGCCGCGGGCGCCACAGTCTTTGCGTCCATAACCAATCGCTTTTATTGTCCCAAGTTTATGGCACAGGGCACAGCGGCCCAACTTGAACTTAATTAGTAACAGGCGGCTCCCCTGGCTGATGACGCGACATAAAACCTCTGATTGCGTTATTTTTATGGGTGGGAATAATTCAGTAGTGTATAGTTATCTCGGGTCCTGTTCCTGCTGTTATTATAAGCCTTTGCGTCTTTGGTTGGACGTTCTTAGTGGGAAGTTCCTAATTCTTAGTTTATTTGCTAATCGAGGTGTTTGTCTGACCCCCAGTTTCTGAAAGACTACTCAAATGTAGCAAGCGATTAATCCAAGATTAATTCAAAAATATCTGGGAACCGAGCTTTGCTCGGTGGTTGGTGGACCAACACAATAAATATTAAATTCATACACAGACTTCATAGGTAGGGGACAAGGCACGGGGCGCTTGAAAGTGTCGCTACCAAAACGGTGTCAAAACGGGAAAAGTGAACCGATTTCAATCAGTCGTGCTTAGACGGTGCTAGCCGCGTGACGTATCGGCAGCACAACAAATGGTGTCCTGCGAGGTAAAAACTTGTAAATCATACCGAAAACGCAATACACATAAACAAGGAGTATCGTATCACAAGTAAGTTATATAATTTACAATTACTATTGGCTGTAAATTGATTATTCATAAAATATTGTTCTCGAAAAATTCCTCAAAGTAAAAATAGGATAATCAATCATTCGACTGACGACCGACATAGTACCGATAAATTCCAACAGAGGCGCTATTCTGTCTGGCCTCAAAACGGTAAAAAATTTAGTACGGGAGGGCCTATCCTTTGTATATATCGATGTATTCATATCATCAGACTGCATTAACATCGATGAAAATGCTGCTGCTGCTGTTTTGTAACAGCTGCAAACGAGAAGCAAACAGGCATTTTGTTTTCCTCGTGAGTTTGAGACGTATAGGCTGAAAGATTGAATTCTGTGCCTAACACTCACGAGGGAAACAAAGTGCCTGTTTGCTTAATAGCAAGCAAGAAGGTTGAATAAAAGATGATGAACTTAGATTCGACCTTATTTTAACGAAACCTTTTTGTGTGAATTTTCCTAAGACGCGCCGAAAAGTGTCACGTGATCTGAGATCGCAATGACTTATCTTACGTTTTTATTGTCATTGGAATTTATGCCTTATTTTCATTGTACTAAAGCGAAATTGTCAATCTTATTTCTTGATTATGAACATGAAAACTCGGAAATAACGCGATTTTTTTAGTTATGAGACCTAGCACGATCCATTTTTTACCCCCAAAAACTCCTACATTGCTCATCGAAAACTACAGTGCCTTTTTCTAGAACTCAAAACTTATACGATGGCCTCTGTGGCGCAGCGGATGCGCATCTGCCTAGCATGCGAGAGGTCCCGGGTTCGAATCCCGGCTGGGGACAAAAAAATATGTCTGTCTTGTTGGTCTTGGATGTTTACATGTTTGTGATGTCACTGTTTCTAGTTCCCACGACACAGGGTATCCTAGTGTGGGGCCAGAAGCAATGTATGTGCCTGTAGATATGTAAATTTTTATTTAATTACGATATATATCGTTACATATAAATATTCCTCGTTTAAAGGTAAAGGCTACCGCTCGGCTTAGCCTCGCGGTCACCAACTGGGGATATTAAGGTTGTTGTACACTCTCGCGCGAGACAACTGGTGTTTATTAGGCCTTCTGTGTCCTAACCCCGGCACACTGTGCGTGTGGGCAAAATCGTCTCTGTTTTTTATGAAGATTATCTAAGTATTTTTTTTCTTTCCTTAGCTAGGTACTTAAGTAAGATAGGTACCTACCTATTTTAACCTACTTACTTAAATGTTATCTAATCATGTCAAGGTATGCGCATTTTTCTCTGTAAATTATGGCATTTTTTACTACTCAACTACCTACTCCTCAACAAACATTTAATTCCTAAAAAAACGAACTCAGAATTAAATCGAGCGAATCTTCAGCGCAGGATTTTGTAACATGCCCTCATCTAAATTTTTCCGTCTCGGTCACAGAGGGCAGGGGGCGGCGCGGCGGGGGGAGGGTGCGATCAATACAGCCCCGCCCCCCGCACCCCGCGACGCGACACCCCCCGCGCGCCCGGGACTGTCTTCGTGAGAAAAATTACGGCCAAATGCGACGAGGAGACTCTGGAAAGATCTTGGCCTCCTCATAACCTAAAATATGATTTAGGTAGGTACTATAGTATAGATAGTATTTATTTACACTTCTGAGGGTAGGTCGGTTAGTTTAATTAAGATCCTATCATTTTCAGGACATCTAAGTGAGAGAGAACACACCTCCAATAACGGTTTTGCTTTTGCAAATAAATAGGTACTTACCTATCTATTTCACTAAGCCCGGATTTTACCAACAAAAAGTTTTATACCTACGGAGATTAACTGTCCCGGGGATAACTTGTATGACAAATGACAGTTCAAAATGAGGTGCTCTGAACTAGGTGTCACTGGTGTCTATGAAAAAGTTACAAGTTATCCCCGGGATACCTAGTTCTTCTCCGGATAACATTTATTGGTAAAATCCAGCCTTAGATTTATAGTACCTGTTCATTCGAAGCCGAAGCTGTATGTAAAATGAATGACAGATAAATCTGTCACTTAAAACTTATCAGGACTTCTTGAAACAGGCCATAAGTTTGCTTAGTTGAGTTTTCATTGTACAACAAAGATAAACCCTAAACTAAACGAAACGAATAAAAAGGTCATACTAACCTTACTATACTTAACAAAAAGAAAAAGCAACTCAAAAGAAGAATGTAGAGAAAGATTTCTCTCGCATTCAAAACAAGCCCCGCCCACCATGTGACAAAGTCGACCAATAGGCGATGTCACATTGCCGCCCGCGACATTCCCCACCAATGGCGTGAGCCGGTTGGCTCCAATGACATCGCGGTGACATGCGACAATCGGAGGTCAACGCCCTACTGTCACGTGGGTATGGCAGCTAGCGCGCCAAAATGTAGAGCAGATGGCACTATTTCCGGTTGCGTCCTGCTAGTAAAAATTCTCAGATACTTTTTAGTTAGGTACTGTCAGAACGGTACTTTTTAGGGTTCCGTACCCGAAGGGTGCCAAACGGGACCCTATTACTGAGACTTCGCTGTCCGTTTGTCCGTCCGTCCGTCTGTCACCAGGCTGTATCTCATGAACCGTGGTAGCTAGACAGTTGAAATTTTCACAGATGATGTATTTCTGTTGCCGCTATAACAACAAATACTAAAAATCAAAAGAAATTTAATATTAAGGGGGGCTCCCATACAACAAACGTGATTTTTTTGCTCATTTTTGCTCGATATTGATAATGGTAGCAGGTAGACGCTTAAAATGTTCACAATATATTGAGTATATTATTTACTTAAAAAATAAATAATTAAATTAAAATTAAATTAATATTTAGGGGGGGCTCCTATACATTTTTTTTGCGGTTTTTTATAGATAATGGCACGGAACCCTTCGTGCGCGAGTCCGACTCGCACTTGGCCGGTTATTTTTGTTACATACAGGCACATACATTGCTTCTGGCCCCTTTTTGTTCCTGAGTTCTATGAAAAAGCACTACTTGACGTCATGTGGCGTGTGTGTGCCTTAGACAAGGCGTGTGCCGTCAAATGCTGTCTTTTTTGCACAAAATTGTCTATAAAAATACAACTGCTGGAAATATATAGATATACAATTCTGAGATTGTCAAGTCATTTTGTATAGGTAGGTATAGGTAAGTAATGCTTCAACTTCAGACTTGTTCCTAGATTTATTTGATTAGGTATCTCAGACGCAGGCCATTTTATCAATAGTATCAGTATCTATCTAGGCATTATCTAGCGATCATTTTCGATTTGATAGTATGAGTACATTTAGATATCTAAAGGTCGCGTACGAGTAATGTAAGACGAATAGAGTTAGGCACCGCGACTTCACAAATTTTATGATAATTTATTTTGTAGGTAGGTAATAAAAATAAGTAAAAAAATGCGAAACTGATAGATTTTATATAGTCAAATCGTCAAGTGACATACATAGGTAACCCAGCTAAGACAAATCTCAGAGCGACTGCGGAATATCTTTACGGGCCCTGAAGTCTGGTTCAGATGGGATAGAAATTCTTATAAGAAATGGTTTCTTACAGATTTATTAATACACGATCAAGTGGGAATTGACCTTTACTAATATTAATCGTTTATGCAAGGTACCTAAAATACGTACCAAATAGCCAAACCCCTGTCACGCAAATGTGTTGATATATATAGTGAAACCTAGTTGAAAGAGGCGAAAATTGTGCTTCTGCCACCCCGTTTGGTAAAAGGCGACACGCCATGTTAGTACATTTAAGAGGGTATCCTATCAGCATTTTTCCATACAAACGTATTCCCCTATTTCCTTCCTGGTTTATCCCTCTAGAGGACTCGTTTTTTTTTATAAAATCTAGGTGACCTGTATGTATGTCCCTGTCATTTACTTTTTCCCAAAAAATAATTACCAAAACAGATACGAATTTTCGAAAACCTAAAAAATACCTCATTTTTACTGTCATATTCAGATGACTACCAGACAAATATGAAAAGTTTTTACGTTAAAACAAAATAATAGAAACATAGATCTACTCTTCCTCTAAATTTCAACACCAAACATATTTGAATCGGCGCAGGTTTGGCGGAGAAAACAGGGGAATACAAAGCATCGATCTTGTCAAGATTTTGTAGTGAAAATCGGTCTGAGCTGCGGTTGTCCCTATCGCACATTACGGGGAAAGATCAAGGGTAAGGGGGGGTCAGACTAATACGTATACAAATACGTATACATATAATATGTATGTATTGCATTTCGTTTATCTATTTGAAGTAGGTAAAATATTTAAAAATAATAGGTGGGTACTTACGTTTTTTCTTTAGTCGTAAATATAATTACTCAAAATCCGATACACAAGCCAAGTCAGTTCAGTAAAGCATAGACTGTAAACAATAAAAAACGTCTAACACAATAATTTGATCGAGTAAGTAGCTCGTAAATGCCAAACACTGCAAACGCCGACCGATGCCGATAGCAAATGCAACTGAAAGACCGCAGAACGAAAAGCGGCCGGGCGCGGGAGTGGTATCTACGCACGCACACGAACACAGACTACTCACACGCACATTGATAGCGCGGTCGCTTGGGCGCAACGCGACGGCAATAGTTTGTACAAATACCTATTTCTCAATTTTGTCGCAGACCGACTACGCTCTTAAGTTCCTGATAAAAAAATATAGAAAATATTTTAGTAGATACTATGTTCAGAGATCTGAACATTTTTAAACCCGAGCCGCCCAGCCAGGAGTACGCTCTCGTTTGATGATGGCTGGCAAGGTGAGCGGCAATTCTCGGAACCTGCGTTTGGTGGGACCCAGATTGATGTCTTGATTGGTCGCTGTGTTGTATTTTTTAAATTTTTACAGTTGTTTCGTTTACGAAGCTTTTGTTACTTTACGACGATTGGGATTCCTGGAACAGTTATTTTGGAAACAACATCACAGCGTCTCACCTTTTCCCATACGGGATGGCAGAGGCAGAATTTGGTAGAGAATTATTAACTGAAGACAAAGCATAAAGATAGATTATTTGTTATTTGTAATTTCTTTATTGTACTCCACAAAACAGATATACAGAAAATACATGAAAGAATAACAATGTACAAAGGCGAGTATACCTCTAACAAGAGATTTCTTCCAGCAAACCCAAATGAGAGGGAAAGGTATATGTATGATTGAGCGGGGGAAGACTTATACAACTCTATAACAATGAATACATATCTACACACACTAATAAATCCTGGTTGCTACGAGATACACTACATAAGTAATAACATATATAATTATATTTACAAAAATATATATCTTTACACTTTAATACATATGTATACGTACCAATATTACTCAGAAGGGAAAGATAAAATGCTTATCTAAGCGATTTTTGAATTTTTTTAGTGTAGGACTGTCTCTGATGGTGCAGGGAAGTTTAGAAATTATCGTAAGTTGTTCATCATTTTTGATTATATTTTTTCAAAGTGGAAAGACAAAATAATTGTCTTTACAGTGTATCTAATAACGCAGGCAACTTAACAGATTTCAATCTTAGCCTGTTAGTGAGGGGATATTGCTCATAAAAATCGATTAATCAAAGGAATCGATACACCCTTTAAACATTTGTGAATCGGGAATCATTTTACAAGATTTGCAAAGAGACATTAGAATAGACAATATAGTTGAAAATTAACTAATCATATCCCTAAGTGCGGGTAGCAGTGATGACGATGACAAATTGACAACTCTTCTGTTAGTTCAACTGAATAAACAATTTCGATTCTTTCCGATTGTTTTGGTAACATCCCTAGTGTTTAAAAAGTGGATTTTAGGTTAGCCAAGTTGCTTCTAAGTGGATAGAGTATAGGTAGTGTTTATTTATTATGGCTTATTGACATATTTGTCAGTATTTTTAATTCTAGTCTAGCTTTCCACCAATAGAGGACACTATTTAATTTGTAACTCGAGATTTTCACAGTGTTAATATGGTTCAGGGCTTATTAGAATATTTTTTCTCTTGAAGAAGTAAGAAGTGTGTTGTTGTTCAGTAGTAAGTCAAACACCTACAGAAAAAAAGTCTTATTAGTCTGTCTATAAAGACTAATAATTGTTTTATCAAATTATCAAATTCTTATTGGATTGTAAATGCTCTATTTAAAATGTCCATAGTTTATTTGGTGTAACGAATAAATCGTTACCCAGAAAAATAGTCTTATTAGTCTATAAAGACTATTATTTGTTTTATCAAATTCTTATTGGATTGTATACGCATTTTTGGTGCATAAAAAAAAATGACTGCACTAGATAGGTACCTATAGCTCGTCTAAGATGAAATGACGCGCCCTACTCCTTGGTTTCGTATTTACTTGTCATACAAAACCAACGAGTAGGGCGCGTCATTTCAGCTTAGACGAGCTCTACCTAATCTACCCGTTGAAGTATTAATTTACTTAACGCATCTTAAATCATTCCAATAAACATCTGCCCTTCAAAATCCAACACAATAATGACCTGAAACACCATATTTTCACCCCATTTGAATTTCATGGCATGTTGCCTCGATATTACACAGTTGCTGCGTTTGATTTGTGACCAACAATTTGTACTACGTCGCAGTGCAGACCGGATGTGGCCACGCCGCAGGCTCCACCTATAGTTCCGTTTCCGGTTTCACCTCGGGCCGCGCTATTACCACTTCCGGGCTGACTGTAGTATGGAGGGCAAACAGTTTAGATTTTCAGTCTTTTTGTTTTGTCCGGTATATACCTATAAGATTGTTTTGCTTGTTTTTAAATTAAACCTTCACGATGTAGTAGATAGGTAGTATTTTTATTATTGCATCTTTCGGGACACAGAAGAACAAATCGGTCAACTATCGTCTATGAGTATACTGAAGACATGCCTTGAGCCACATAAGATAGGTAGAATTTTTGATTTCCTTTGAAGAGATTAGAGATTGAATGTTTCCTAACGATGTTTTTAATTATTGTTGAAACTTTCGCATACAAAAAGTTTCTGAAATTCTTATAATTTACCTACATAAATTACATAATATCTCATTGGTAAATGGTCATCAGTGTATTTGGACCAACATCTTCTAAGTTAGAAGCGAGTATGAAACCCACTAGATCACGTATTGATAAAACTATTTTCCTTAGAAAAATGAAAAGCATACCATCCACGCGTTTATCCATACGGGCTGGCAGAGGTACAATTGTAGCCACTTTTGGCCAGTTAGTCAATACCTTCATTTTGGGCGAGGGGCTAGCCCATAACCGCAGCTAAAAGTAATGAAGGTTAGCTCACGATGTAATCCATCAAAAGGTTATACTTTTCTTTATTCATTCGGCCCATTATTCTTTCTCTAGAATAACACTTCTGTTTTCGACACTGCCCACGATAGAGCAGACAGATTGAATCGGTCGCATGGCGCCATCTGCTGCCAAATTGCGGAACGATGACAAAGCATTTCTTCCAACTTTATCTCCAACTATTCATAAGCCAATATCGCCCTTAAATTCTTGAGCTACGGGTTAATATGCTGTGATAAATACGATAGGGAATATTCTTCTGGGATCACAGATAAGCGTTTATGGGAATGTTTTGTCAATTTCTATCACAGATCAAAAGGATGGCTTTTTTTTGTAAGTAGGTACTGTTTTGATATTGAATTGAATCAAGCACATTCTATGAGGATGGACCACTCTAGGTAATATAAGTTATCTCTCCTAGGATATATCTGATAAAAATACTTATAAAATAAAATCTGTAAATCAAGAAAAGCACATACCAGATCTAGCAAGGCGTTATTGAAATCTGTAACGGTTTTAACCTTTGTGGAACTTTTAATATAATTTTGAACAGATAGATTTAGAAATATCATAGAATGATCTGTGATCGTTGTGTTAATGACGTGGGCAAGTCTGTACCATAGACAATAAATGTCCCCCAAAACATTTATAGTCACATTTTGTTGAGTCTCTCCAACAGATTTTTTACCCTAACAATGATTTGCAAAGAAAGAACCCTGCGGAAGCAAAAAAGTGTTTTTAAAAGGTGTGATAAGTATTATTCTTGTCAAGCCACCACTCGAAAAAAAGTAATTTCATGCAAAATTACCGCACGATCCTTTTTTGTTTTTTTCCTGTACGTGTCAAGATGGTGCGAGGAACAGCATTGTTTTTTTTATTGATAACTGATTCCAGAGGAAACGTGTGTTTATTTCTGAGAAAAATACAGCAACGTTGGTTCTGGAACATCTAGGATATGAGATGAGAAAAATTGCATGGAATCTGGTGATTAACAGCTTTCCCGGTTTTTGGTTCCTAAGACCTGGGAAATAACTATTGTAATCGTAGGAAATAGCATTGATTTGGCGTTGTTTTAAACATCATTTGTATAAAGGTATGATTATTGTGAATCAGACATTTGATTTTTTTTTCAAATAGATATCTCAAATAACGCAGGCTTTCATCCTGTCTGAAAAATAAGATGCAAAAGTTCTAACTTATTCCATGAATTCATTCCCAGCCTCTAGACATGTTACGACACGCACTTGACCAATCTTTATTTATGCATGTATGTACCTACACGCAATACATGTCGTCATTCAACGCGTGTGTCAACTTAGTATGTTTATTCATTGTTTGTTATTCGTAATAACAGCGCATTGTCTAGCGGACGATGGGACTATGAGTTGTCAAGGTGTGCCTCGGTCGTGGGAAAGCGTTTCATACTCATGCTTATGCACATACGTAAAGTTCTCATACAGTTAAAATATATGTGTTCGACGTTTCCGGGAGAATTAGGGATTACCAAAAAAAAAATAACAATAACAAATAGGTTTCCAGACACAAAGGTGTTTTCATGAACACGACAAAACCGCTTTATTTTATTTTATTGTATAGCGTCACGCAGTTTTTCATACAGATGGCAGAGGCACAGGTAAGCACATTTAAAGAGAGGAAAACAGAAAACTATTGTGTAGATTTGGAAGTGTTTATTGTTGAGGTCAAACACTTAGGATATTCAAAAACAGCTTCTAATAAACCAAGAGACATACACTGCATTATTACATTACATAATCAAAAAGGTAAATGTACACATGAGTCCACGATATCGTCAAAGATCTGAACTCGCTTGTAGCTGACACATCAAACAATCGTCCATATAAGTTCCTACACAAGGATTCACACACGTAGTCGATACTCGATAGGTAGATAGGAGTCCGACCCCGTATGATGATATGACAAACAGTACAATGCCGTCCTCCACCAAACAAAGGTGCGTTCTCATCAACCGTGATGATGTTCCAAAATCACACTTTTTTGTGACACACGATGACACCACCGAATCATTGTCGCTCGGACACATTTTAAAGCAATTATCTCTATAATGATGTTGATTGTGCCGCCATTTTTGAGTGCTAGCCGGAGCAACTCAAAGGGATGCGAGAAAAAAATCAGTAGATGTGTTGATTGGTTTTCGATGTACAAGGTGTAACTGTAACAGAACGCAGAACACACTCCAGACTATCAACCAACAATGAGCCAGAGTGATGGAGTATGGCTCAATCAAAATCGTATCTGGGTAAAGGCCTGTGCCCCTCGATGGGGAAACGAATGGCTGGCATTTATATTACGTACCTATAAAGGTGTAAGTAACAGAATGTTGTAGACATTTAAAAAAAGGTTGGTTACATCTCACCTACATAATTCTGAACTACTTTCTTGACAGCTCCATAAATTGGGTTAAGTCAAGGCGTGTCGTCCTCATTATCAATCCAATTCAATTTGTATGCTATTTTTGACAACAATCTCTCCAGTTAGGTTGAGTCGAGGGAGAAGGTAGGTTAGGCAGCTCAGACAGCCAGCTAAAAAACTCAATATAAACTATTTTCAGAACTACAGTAAAAAAACTAAAGATGAAAACAAAGCGATATGTAACATCGGGTAGAGAAAACGACTGAGCATACTTTTGTGAGATACAATAGGTTCCAATAGTAAATTGTGTTCAGAACGATGGCCCTATCAACCCACTGTGATATACTTTTATGTTACATCCTGTATATATAAACTTGTCGGGTGACGTGTGAGGTTTGTTGTGTTATTGAATTTGTTAGTGTACAATTTCGTTGTGGAGTGGAGGACGTCATTAGACGTAATACGAGTAAAAGCATGCATAGAAGCGAAGGTGTTGTTGAAATTGGTGAATACAAAACCTGTAGGTACACGAGTGACAGAGACTTAATGTTCCTCAACATGACGCTGCAACGTTTCACAGGGTCTCGAAACATGCACTGAAACGTTTCACTGTGTTGGGTGACATGCTAAGGGATATTTTGTCCCATGGTGCATCTACGGCCCAATTGGAATGTTCTCCGCCCGAAGAGCAGGTATGAAATGAAATTAAACACAAAAATTGTAGCTATCTTAGCAGACCCTGACCCATAATTAGAGGAAGAAGAACGGTTCAAAACGGAAGAACACAGCTGTTGCAAAACAGCAAGCAACGAACTCGTAAAGACAAAGAAAATCTGAAAAATCACACTGTTACGAAGAATCCAGTATTATCATTCCTGGCAAAAAATAGGAAAAAATTTCCTGTTGCATCTCAATAGAAGGGAAAAGGCGTGTGGCTAGATTTAATGCTCAATATTTAATTCAAAATTTTGCCGTATAAGCCGATTGCAAAGTCCAGCTATAATTTATTTTAACCTGCAAAAGCGCCGTTTAGCCACGGCTAATGCTTGCCACCCACCATCTTAATTAACCATTTCGGACACGCGTCGTACGGACGTTCTTGTCAACTTGTCACTCGAACTCAAGATTTACCCGAGAACAATTTTGTCCATGCTGAACATATTTGCTGAAATAGACCTTAGTGCATTTGACATATGGTTGATTAGACTCAGGATTGTTGAAGGTTATTTTGGTTCATGTAAAAGCTTTGCGACTTTCACCGGGTATTTGTTGCGTGAATGTTTTTGGTGACTTTTTTGATGTGACGATTTTAATGTGGTGTTAAATGCATCGTTCTTCTTTGAGCGGTGTTTTTGATCTCAAATTGGAGTTTGAATCTGGAATGTTGAGATTGAGATCAAATTATTATGGTGGTGATATTACTATTTTTGTACATATAAGTTTCATTCTAGGGACTTCTGCTGATTGATTGCAGATAAATAAACTTTGGCTTGTGCTTAAAAAAACCTATAAATAAGTCACTAACATCCCAAAATCACATTTGGAACAAAACATACCTTAAGACTAAAATATTATTACCGCCTTCAAAAACTCCTAGGCGCATTCCCAAAATCATGTCACCACCTACCTCAACCCAAGACAGATTAAAAAAGCGCCGATCGCTCCAATAGACGTATTAACAGAGAGTTAGTTAATCTTGTTTTATTCAACCACAAAGGACTTGCCGGCCGGCGCCCGCGCCCCGCTGTCAAACGGCGGTTTAAACGCTCGCCCCCGCTGGCTTAGTTGGGCTGGTGCGAGGTAAAGGAGGCTTCGAAAACGATTTTTCGATTTGGAATAAAGCTTAACGGGGCGGAGCTGTCATGACCTGACCTTGGGATTCTGATGAAATCAAGGATAAACTAAAAAGTAAGATATTTAAGGTCGCTCAGTGCGGGTTGATGGAGGTGTCGGGATGGTTGAGTAAACAAAAATAATAATACAATAATCCATTAAGGGTGGTAAAGACATGGGCGCCTTCGTTGACCAGTTAATTATTATTTATGAAGTCAGTTAATAAGAGAGCAGTCTGTATATCGAATATATTTTATAATCTCATATTTTGCCGCGAAACGCGAGTCGTTTTTGTTGATGAAGAAATACCATTGTTTACTGCTAGTCCGATTTGTTACGGGTGACATGCTGGACCCCAGAACACATCGGATAATCGATTCTCTCATAATCGATTAT
The DNA here is from genome assembly GCA_963457715.1 of Argyresthia albistria. Lineage (NCBI taxonomy): Eukaryota > Metazoa > Arthropoda > Insecta > Lepidoptera > Argyresthiidae > Argyresthia > Argyresthia albistria. Next base: position 8,013,783 of record OY735260.1, read on the forward strand.
GGCTTTTTGTCCGCGAGGCGGTGCCTTTTGTAAATCTTTTTTTGAAAAGGTTGCGCAAGTTCATTTTTGTTTCGAATGTCGGGATTCTTTATTTGAAAATGGTCAAATGATTGGCGTATGGGGTGACGTTTTGTAAGCTATTCAAGTGTCATCTTTTTTAACAAAATAATGGCCTATAATTTGATACTTTTGTTTTGACCCTAATAACTAATAACTCAATAGCCCCCCTAGACAAAGTTAAACGCTAACGCTAGCGAAACGAAACGATAACTTTTTATGTATGCGATTTGACAGTTGGCTTCGCTAAGGTGACGTCACGTAGCGATTCTAAATATCAAATCGCATACATAAAAAGTTATCGTTTCGTTTCGCTATCCTTAGCGTTTAACATTGTCTTCAGGCACTGGTCCTCGTTTATTGTTTGTGAAACCTGCACCAAACGATGCAGCATTGCGTTGCAGCGTTCTTGGAGACATTTTGTCCCTGGAGTATCGGAGTCTTAACAATTTAATATACTTAATGCCTGTCACCCAAAAAAAGTACATAATTATAGATATTAAATAACTTGCCAAAAGTGAGCATAGTTGTGAAAATAAGTGCCTATGCCACCCCTTTCGGGAAAACGCGTGACCCTAATTATTATGTTAGCTACCTACTGTAGAAATTAACAAGTTATTGTAAAATATGTTAAAGTTCAATGGTAACTCTTATTGAAAAGGTAAAAAAAAACATGCGTTACTATCATTAAAATCATACCCAGCGCTACTCTCTGCTTACTATACCGACCAGAATCCCACAAACCTTCCAATACAAAATAAATTACACACCAGAACAATGAAATCTAATTAAAACCAGTAAGGCCCAGAGAGTTAACGACAAACTTAATCAAGGGGGCTGGGCGAAAAGTTTTAATTTCCCGAAATGACGCCCGGAAACGATTTGAAAAACAAAGCGCTGCTCGACTCCACCCTCTGAAGCACTGATGCTCTTGCGCATCGAGTTCCCACGATTTTGGTAGGCTGGCCATGAGTGCAGTTCAATTAGGAAAACATTAAGAGAACATTTTTCTTATGTTAGAGATAAGGTCGCCTTTGTACATAGTCTTTTTATCATAAATCTTTTACATGTCTGTCTTGTGTAGTACAATAAAGAATGTACTTTGCGTATTTTTGGTTTACATATGATTTTAGGATATGACTGACTTAGGTGTTTGTTTCAAGCAGTCATCATCATCATAATATTCATCTGTTGTACAACACATGATTGTTCCAGTCTGTCTGACTTTAACATTTCATTCCATTAAACATTTTAATAGAAAATCGATGAAATAATTAAATTACCAGATTGCTGAAGAACACTACAAGCCCGCTTCCCTGATAGCGGGAAAAGATGAAAATAAAATAAAAGAAGCCCCGACTCATAATTGATAGAAGGAAAAAATTGATAATTGTTGCATATCTGCAATTCAAAGTAAACGCTCAGTACGCCTATTTCTTGTTTTGCTTTGAGCTTTATTGGATGCAAAACTTAATTGACGTTTGAAATACCCTAAAGGTAAGCGTTCACAGTTCTGCATCACACGCATCGGACGTATCGCACGTAACGAATTTTAGTATGCCTTGTATAGAAACTCATACAACAGCGTCCACTGATCCGCACCGTACGGATCGCATATCGGCAATGCCGACATGAGGCAACGTTTGCGATGCGTGCCGATGACGTCATACGATACATACGTTTGCTGGTACTTGCGTCGTCGGCAAATCCGATCGCTGCAGATACCGTGGATGCACTATGAAAAATTAATCCGTTAGATGCGATCCGTCCGCTGCGTACGATGCGGAACTGTAGACGCTTACCTTAATCTGGAAGAAAGATGTAAAGTTGAAAGTTGCCTATCAGTCGTGATATCGTGTACAATTTGAATGAATATCTGTTGGCTGCTCCCATTAGAATTGAACTTTCTTGCATTTTGTTTTTTTTTGCATTATTTAAAAAAGAAAAGATACTTATCCTCTTATAAAATCCTTGTGATATGAAGTTGCCAAAGTTATTCAGATAAGTGTTGACTGTCCTTTGAAGTATTGACACCAGATTAACTCGAGCTGCCATTTTCAGGCCATTTAGCAATATTCATACTTAAATCTAAATTAAATTAAAAAAAAATATTATACGCCAACTCGCTGCCTTAAAAGCTGAATCCGCAAGCTATGTATGTAATCAATTAAAAAAAATAACCAGCCAAGTGCGAGTCGGACTCACGGACGAAGGGTTCCGTACCATTATCTATAAAAACAGCAAAAAATATTATTGGCTTGGTGGAGCATGTTCGTGACGACGCTGTTTCTAGCTCACACGATTTATTAGCACACGCACACACACATCCTCTCACACGGGCACGCACACGCGATAATACTTCTCATTTTCCGAGCAAATCGAGCCTCTAGGTGATGTTGATTGTACGTACAACCCAAAACTCTGCACCAAAACGATGAAGACTATGTCCCACAATTCCCCCCGCGGCATGGCCACCCCAGCAAGGAGCCGGCACGCAACGAGATGCTGTCTCTCTCTCACGCAGCTCGTTATAATGTATTTGTGCATGTCGCGGACAAACAGCACGGTTAGGTGTAATGGGAAATGACTGGGTAAAGAAATCTTGAAATCAAACATTTATCACATTTCACTCGTATGCTATGCTTAATAGTCATTTGCTTGACAGCTCCTTGATTCTGTATTATGTGAAGGCATTTTTGAATTCACTTTGAATGTTTTTTTTTTTACAATAAGCTCTTGTGTTATGTTGAGTTAAGGATATTTCGGGTGGAGGAAACGACTAAGCATAAGGCTCTTGTTTATTTAGGCCCACGACTGTACTCATAATTAAGCCATACGACTAAATAAATTTAGGCCCAACATTTTTATTTGGATCTTTCGACCAGATTAGTTAATTGGATTATAAGTCCACAAACACAATTTGTACTGAAAGTAACAAATCCCCTGAAACACTTCTGTTCGGTATTTCGGTCCTCTCCGGTCATGATCAAGACATGTCACTAACCGGAAGTTCGTCATCAAGTGGATTGGATCGACGTGGGATTGACTCATTAAATTAATCAGGCGATCGAAATTTTAAATGTGTAACGTGCACTTACTTACTGACGCTAAACAGCGCTCGCAACAATTCTATCATCTTCGAAAACCGCTGAATCATCTGGGATACGATTCTCACGCATTGATTCGCGCGTGATTTCCCAAAATCACTCGATATAGGTGTAGATGTCGTATATCGAGACCTATATTGACAGATTCCCATACAAAATCACTCGATATAGGTGTAGATAGCGTACCTATATCGAATGCGCGAGAATCATGCCGGCTTGACGGGATTTGATGCAAATGCATTGTTATAATTTTGAGATTATCACATTCTCAACTCTCAAAGGGTATCTCTCATTAAATGTCAATTTATGTACCTCCCTATTTTCAACCGACTTCAAAAAGGAGGAGGTTCTCAATTCGACCCGTATGTTTTTTTTTTTTTTTTCTATGTTTGTTACGCGATATCTCCGCCAATTATGAACCGATTTGAACAAATCTTTTTTCGGCGTATAGGTAATACCTCAAGGGTGGTCCCATTCACACCAGGTCAGGATCTGATGATGGGATCCTGGAGAAATTGAGGGAACTCTTCAAATATTATAGGCAGACCTATAGTGATTTTTGTGTTTTTCATAATAACTCGTGCAAATGCACATGGTAAGCATAATATTGTGATGCGGAACTGCTGATGAAGACCACATATGGCCACCAGATCTGCTCAATACTAGGTACAAATACAATGCGTGGCTGACGGGCAGGCAACGCATAGCCTAAACCGGTGGACCTAGAGCCATGAAACTTTGTACAGAGGTTCCTTAGTAGCGTGGGGTAGCACTGAGATGGGATTTCACAAAATTAATTCCCCAAGCGTGGGGGGATAACGGGTTACAGTTTGTATTAAACTCAATCTAATCAAATAGGGTTTGTGGAAGTCGGTTTTTTCTAAAGTTTACTTTTTGTTTCAATTATCTTTATTTCATTTCATTTTATTGCGATGTACTTAGTATTCACTTGTATTGTCTTTAAAAAAATATGTTGTCTTGTTGTTTTAATTGTTGTGACTTTTGGGCCAAAATAGACCAAAAATACCAAAGTCAACCGCTGAAAAGCGTCAAGAAACGTTTTATTCCTCTAATCCGGCGTTATCAAGTGGTTCTATATCCGTACGTCGCTTGTCTTGTCGCTGGCCAGTGCGGTGGCCCGATATTTATTTATTTTTCAAAAATAGAACGAAGCTTGCGAGCCGTTCTTTATGGCCTGTATGCGAAGTGTTACCGGAAACGCCGAATTGCGGGGAAATATTGAGTTTTAGGAGTACGCATACAGCTTACACCTGAATTTGAGTATTCGATGTTAGTTGTGTTTTTAATAAGTAACCAAAACTAACGTGTTAGAATACATAGGTACTTTATCTATATGTCACTCTGTGCTTTTGCATATAGATAGATATCTAAAATAGACCTGCAGTCGCGATTGGATAATCAGATCTGTGAAGATTTGAGATTGAGTTTGACATTATGCGATTGACTTTAGAAGTCAATTTTTAAAGGTAGGATAATACTTTTACCGCCTTTTCCGAAACATGATTACTAACCTAGTTAGGTTACATGTACACTGATTAAAAATCTTTATTAGGTGGTACCTGCCAATTTCCGGCCCCAAATTCGGATTTCCCACACGTTCTATCTGGCAACACTGCCTGTGAGTAAGCTA